>CM034151.1:328201019-328618099 GCA_019776745.2 Taxus chinensis | reverse complement strand
AGCACCAGATCTCCCCCTTGTAAGCTTTTCGAATAACAGCCATGGTTCTTTTGATATCTCTCCTTATCATGCACGTGAGTTCTTGATATTTTCCACAAATGATCTCCTCCCTCGTAACCAGGGTCTTTTTTCTTGGTACCTCTCTTGCGCGTGTGGCTTCCACCCTTGTTTTTACCAAGACAGGCTCCAAACCTTCATCTCATGCTACCCTAGGCATCCAATATATGTATTCCTTCTTGATGTTGACCATCGCAGTGCCCTTGTCTTTCTGGTGCTTCTGATTCATATGCTCAAATAGTTCCAGGAACTCCTCATACTTATGCTTCTTTTCACACCATGAGCACTACAATAGGTCTGGGCACTCATGTTTGTAATGTTTTGTAGATCCACAGTTGAAATATGTTCCATGTGGGAACTCACTCCTTCCTCCTTTGTGGTTACCTCAACCACAGAACCCTCCTTTAAAACCTCTTCCACGTGCACCTCCATCTGTGTGCTCCTCATAACGGCAATCATCATTTTTAGAACCACTGGCAATGCTGGTCTGGCACACCGCATGATCAATGGCCTCATGGATCTGATCAATGAGCCTACAGTCCTTAGTATCATGGGTTGTGGAGGTGTAAAATTTTCAATAATAGGATACATTCTTCTTGATCACGTGCTGTAGTAAGGGACACCTACTTTCATCATGGTCCCCATGACAGATTTCAAAATCTATTGTCACCGTGCATACCATCCTTCGGGGGTAATTATCCTTAACGTGCCCCTCTATCTCACAATCTATGCACCATAAACCACTGCGAGTATCATGGAATAAGTTCGCAGATAATTTCTCCAACTATTTAGCCATAACAACAATCTGAGCCTCCAAGAACGGGCTAATGCTAGTATCAATACTACCAATAGCCTCGGTGCACAAGGAAACTTCCAATGCTTCGCGCGGGTCTGTAAAAGTCTTATGAGACAAGGCCCTTGTAAAAGGGGTGATCAATCCTCCAAAAAACCACTGTGCATACTGAGATGGATGGATATCATATGATAATTTAGACAAGAGAGTTTTAAAGTGCACATCATACTCCCAAACACTCTCTGCCATTCCTTGCTGAATCTCCTTCAAAGCATTGATGCTCTTCTACTTGAACTCAGGAATGTGGAACTCTACCAAGAATGCATTCTTTAAAGTAGTGTAGTCCACCACCATTTGATAAGGGTCATACTTTCTATACCAGCTATGTACGCGCCCTTGCAATGTGGTCACAAACTGGCTAGCCTTTCGTTCTAGGTTTGTGATACCCTTCGCACGCCATAGAAGCTCACATTTGGGAACATGTTCTACTGCATCCTCAATGCCCCTATAATTTGGCAAATGAAGAGACATTTCAAATAATAGTTGAGGTGGTGATTGGGGTCCCTGTCCTCCCGAGCATGATCCTTGGTTCCCACTGGTGTTTCCTTCATTGCCTGATCCACTAGGTCCATCGAGTCCTGTGCCTCCAGAGCCACCAAATCCACTAGAACCATTGGGTCCAATAGGGCCTGTAGGAGCTATGTCAAGCACCCCCATGGTCCCATTGAACTGTGCACCGAAATTCTGTGATAACACCCCACTACCATTACTTTTTCCCATTCCACTCCCTGATGAGAGACCGAAGCTTTTACACTTGCCCCTTGTCCAAAGACTCCTCCAAATATTGGAATATGTGTAGCCTTAGAAGAAGGAACTGAAAAATTATATGTCCTAGGCACAGATCTGTCTCTTCCACTTATATCAACTGGGTCAATAACACTTCTTCATGGATTGAGAAAACCAAGTGCTAGGGCTTGGTCATTGGGTGGGTTTAGATATACGCCAATGACTCTCCTCTCTCTGTGTGACAAACTCTCATTAGAAGCCAAAGGGGTCTCACTTACATGCTTGCCAAGATGGGGTAGCACAGACTGCTCAGGTTCCACGTCCTCTGCGTGAACCTCAACTCCTTCATGCAACATCTGTCTCCATAGATCCATCACAATAGCAACCTCACATCGTCTAACAATCTCCCTTTCATGCGCTTCGCTATACTTGAGCCGTATTTCTTCCCTCTCCTTCTACTTTGTGATATCTACCATCTTCCTCCACCCAATTTCCCTTACCCAGTGCTCATAACGGTTTAGCCGGCCATTGGGAAAGCCTCTAAACTCATGGTAACCATCAATATATTCATAGCTAGAGGAATAACACGTAAAAATGATCCTTTAGGTTCTCGCAAAAATTCAAACTCAATAACCTCTGGACAAGATTATGTGGAGATGGCGTACTCCATAGTGTAGCTAGCTAGTACTCCTCTCCACCAATGATTGACAACATGGGTCCACATCAGATCTGCATCCTGCAACCTTTGGTAGTCTTCTTCGGCCCATACATGCGATCCATAACACCCACTTGATCTAGATGTATAGGCTGAAATCCATTCATATAACTCTACTGGGAAGCAACAAAAAAAGGTCTCGTATAGATCATGGTAGAGGTTCTCTTCTACCCATCTATGTGTATTAAACTCAGGTCCAGTGTTGTATCTCTGAGAAAATTCATCCTCTATGCTCTTGAACCATGATTCAACGTTCTCCAATGTCAACCGCTCTGTCATTACTCATTACACAAATAAGGATGTATGCTATATCTCACTACAACTTCTAAAAGAGGTCCCGGAAACGGAACCAAGATGTAGTCATTTTTACTCCTATCACAAAAGGAAGAAACCCCATGCGTGCCATCCTATCACCCAGCAAAAGCTAAGTGCTCACCCGAGGCACTCATGGGTATCGAGTCTCTCTTTTATGTGAGTTTAGTGGGAAGCATCATCTATGATTACTGTAAGAGTATTTAGGAAGTTAAGACAAACAAGGACCATAGGGCTCAGAGCGGCCTCTAGATCCTTGCAGCCACTTAGACCGAAGGCTTTTAACATAATCCAGAACATATATTATAACCAAAAGAAATATACAAACATCCATTCTTAGTAGAAAGGATAAAGAACTCATATAAGAGAAATATGCATTAAAACCATTGATATCCATGTCTATTTATAATAGGTAACCTCATTATATTCATTGGTTCACTACAGAGTGTTACAAAGATCAGACCACAGTCATGCGTATCATTGGATGTATGTAACTAAGCTAAAAAAAGAAAATAACAACTTCCATGCTTAGTGCATTCTTTCCCGAACCCAAAATATCCACTCGCAGCAATTCTACAGAGCTTTGCTCACTTTCTAATCCACTATTCCCTATTTATATCTCCCCATATGTCTATATGTCTCCATGTATCTCTATGAAGATGTATATGTGTATATCAATATATCCTCTACTCCACAGGCACTTGTATTTATAGCTTTCCTGGGCTGCCAACTCGCCTTCCAATGCTCTCAGATCAGATGCTAAGTGTCGATTGTGGTCCTTCATGCGAGCATGCTCCTCCAGGCCTGAGATTTCCACTTTATCTCATGATGATCTTCTAGAAGATTCCATCTGGGGCATGCTCTTTCCTAGGCCAGCCTATCACCAGGCTGACATCTTATCCAGGCATAACCGATCATGCTTTTCACGTGTTCTACCCTGGGCACTCAAATTGGCTAAGTCCTGAACCTTATTTCACGCATCGTGCACGCTATGTGCTTCCTTAAACCTTTCTCCTATGTGCTTTTTCCTTGCGCACCATTCTATAACTAGGATCCAGCGTGCCTATGTGCCTTCATACTTGGTCAATATTCCAGGGGTCCAACATATCTCTCTTATGCTACATAGTTCACTACATATTTATAAAGGTGGGGAATTTCCCTTCACCACTTATCTATTCCCAAAATAGGTCGCATGATTTTATTAGCCATGCACCGTTACAAAAATAGCCACATATGCAAGTGTGCTAACAATAGACTACTTTTAGTTAACTACCAGTAGTAGATCTATTCTCAGCCTATATCCATGCAAAGCGCTTCGTAGTCGATCCTCCAAAAATAACCAATGTGTGTCACACAAGTCTTTGACCGGTTTGTGTGCTCCGCACGTTATCCCCAAAAATACTTCCTCATCATGAAAATGACTAAGTCTCGAATCTATCTTTGTTCCTAGTGCGTGTTGCCTTTTGATCCTCCCATGCTTTTGGATGTGCTCTGCTCTTCCCGTGTAAACCTTGTGTATGTTCTTCACTAAGTGTCAAATTTTTTCTGATCAACAAACCTTAACCACTTCCTAATGTATTGAACACCACTGCAAATGGTGTGTAAAAATCTGATCCAGTTCAACCAATTCTAATCCAATACGAAAGAAGAAAATTTTGTATAGTGTGTATGATGAGTGCTAAGGATTGTATCCCCTATAAAAGCCATTGTGTGAAGTTATGTAGACTATGTTGCATTGAAGAATGCTATGTAACTATCCCCTGGTCACAGGTGTCTAAGAAGGGTCAGGGCTGCCCAGGCATAATTTTCCTGGTCTGGGTACTGGTGTTTGTGTTACAGTAAGGACCCAAGTCAAATTTTGAGCCTTATCTTACATTGATGAATGTGTTTTACCAGTACCAAACTATGTCGTGTGATGACTATAGAATATTGTATGGGGTGACTAATTCACCCAAATGATGTCCCCCTTGTTTGGGGTGTATGCGATGTTGCTGAGGAGTATGTGGCCCAAAGGAGGACTGACCATGGTTCTAAAATAGATTCCCTATAGGGGGGAGGGAGTGTGCTTGGTAGAAACCAAGGCAATCAAAAACAAAGTGGCCAGGAGACAAGTGTTAGTAAAAGAAAGAAAAACACACATGTAAAATGTAAGCCAACAGAAAAACATGGAATGTGTAAGCTAAGACGCAATAAGACAATATGCAAGAACACAATGTAGATCACGAAAAATAGGTTTTAAACATGGGACATCACTTGTGATGTCGCAAGATAAGCAAGGCCAACTGGGCCAAAAGAAAACAAGTTTGCACACAAGACAAAGGGAAAAGCCCAAAAACAATGGTGAACAATGACATGGAATGCAAGTAATGTAACAGATAACCATGGAAGAAAATAGATCTGTAATAAAAATGCTACACATGAAGCAACCGAAACTAACATGTTAGAAAGATAAAAATTATGTCAAGGCGTGTATAGTTTGTCAAAGTTGTGTATAGTCTGTCAAAGTTGTGTAATGAAAAATTATACAATAACACATCTAGTGTACAAAAGTGGATGCCCCCAAGAGCCATTGTGGGACTTGTTGTGATGTGGATCATGCAATAGTTGAATCTCTAAGTGATCTCGTGCAACATGGGAGCATCCCCAAGGTATGGGACCTTTTTACCTTGGGATGAACCTGTGGAGAAGGCCAGATTCCTTCCAAAACTTGGTGCACTTGATTTAGGATCAAAATGCAAGGCTAAAAAATTTGAAATAAAACTAATCTACTTTGTTCTTGGGATTAGGGAGAGAGAGATTAACATATAACATATAAAATGGTGATGCACCAAGAATCAATTTTACAAAAAGATCAAATTCATTTGCATAATTAATATTAAAGAACAATACATGGTATGCACATCTCCTAAAATCTCCACAATCAATGAATCTATGTAACATAAAACTTTAACAAGCAGAAGGGATTAAATATTTTCCACAATTGAAATACAAAGATTTATATCAAAACTTCACCAATAATTGAAATAAGATAACTTATTTAAAGGCAATTTAATTCACCAGATACAAGGAATTAAACATTCACAAGTACTTAACAAATTATAGAATAACACAATATACCAAATATATGAAGGAAAAATAATGTTATGAATATATATAAAAGGCTTGAAGTTTGTTCTTGGACTTCTCAAAATAATGAATCCCCTTCACAAAAGATCTAAAAGTTCTTAATCCATAATGCATATACTTATTTATAACCAAGGGGGTTGAATGATTGTAGTTCCACCCTTCAACTAAATTTACTAAAAATAGAGTGCATTAATAACTAGGGAACAACCTCCCGTAAAAATAGCAATATTAGTTGCATAGGTTGACCAAGTCAACCCTACAAATTTCACTGGTCCTAGAGCTTGGAGGATGCTCAACAATGGCTGATAAGTCTAGCTGGGGCTAGCATCTCCTTTATCTTCTTTTGGTTCTTCTTCCTAATCCTCCACAGATAACTTGTTCTTATAATCAAAGAAACACTTAATGATCCCTTGGACCTATTGTTCTTCAGGTCCACATGCATATCGATTTATCACATCTGCACACTCAGTCTTTTTGGAAACCTTGTCTAGAAATTTCCTAATCCCGTTGACATCCTTCTTAAATTGATCTACAAAGTTTTAGTAAGAAACCATATTGTAAATAGAATCAATGTTATAAGATTTTGTAACACCTTCATCTTCATTCACCAAAATATTAAAATTTGTAATAATTTGATTAACAAGAAGAACATCAACAATCTGATTTAGAAACTTGTAGTGGACAATGTCAAATTCCTCTCCAATATCATTCAATCCATCTACCACCTCAACTTGATTTCCCTCGAACTTCACCATGAGATCTTGTAACACCTAAACTCTAAATTCCATAACCTTATGAAACGTGAATAACTTTGAATCATTGTCAATCACACCTTCCTTTAGAAGAAAGTACAAAATGACACTTTGGATTTATTTCCAAGTTTCTAGAGCAAGGTTTAAGTTGTCACTGTCCTTAGCAAGAATTTCATTCAGCTTCATAAAGACAAATTTCTCCAGATATAACTCATTATATAAATCCACAGAAATTTTAATTAATAGATCTGCATCTTGAATCAAGCACTCCATCCATGCTCTGACCGATATTACTTTTTTCCTAATTTTTTCCACTACATGGAAAGATACATAATCAAAACTTGAAGGGATAGTTAGAGTTGTTGTAGCTTGTACGTGATGTGTGATCCTGGTTAGTAGAGTCATGAGCTACTCAACTTTCCCCTTAAGCTCATATTTAGTAGTTTTTTCCTTGTCATACTTCTCTAGAAAATTTCCTAGGGCCACTTGAACATCTTGCTTAGCTCCTTCATGGGTCACCTTCCCTAGAGAAAACCTGAAGATTTGATAGTCTACTACCGTAATCATTTATTTTATTTTTTCTATGGTAGGAGTAACTATTTCCATAAACCTTTCTCCTAATTGATCAACCGATAGATTAGAGACAATCCTTGGTCACTTATCCTGCCTTTTAGGAGTCAGATCTAAGACACTTAAGTTGAAAACATCGACAATGTGTAATCTATTCTTTTGCTTAGGGGTTTTCATATGCATCCATTCGGGTACATAAGAAGATGATGCAAAAGACATTATTGGCATAATAACAATGGTACTTGGATAAATTGATAATACTAAGGCACCGGTTGCAGTCACAAAAGGTGGTAGTGATGTGGTGAAAATGGATGGTGGAGTGGAAAGAATGGCCTTTGGTGGGAGTGAAATGAAAGTAGAAACAAAAAGTGATTGTTGCAGACGGGAAGCTGAAAGTGGCAACCCTGTCCCTAGAATCTCTCCAACTAAGAGTGTAGGGAGCGAAGAAAACACTTGAGACATGGAGGGAGATGTGACGAGAGATAGAGAAGAAATGGGGATGGAATAAATGGAAGAAAAGGGGAGAGGAAAAGTGAGAGATGGAGGGGAAATATGAACTGAAGGTGGTGAATATGGGAGAGAAGAAGAGAGAGGTGACTATCACACCTGAGAAACACTTGGTGAGATAATTATATCTATAACTTCAGTTGAAAACAACTTTGGAGATGTTGTTTTGGTAGTAGGAACCTCAATAAAATACCCAAAACCTTTGAGAACAAAAGAGATCCTCTGTGGCTTAGCAATAGGCTTGAGGGTTGACCTTTTACCTTTAGTGGGACCCATTGCTGACTAGGCTTGTACTGATTATGTAGATAATTGATCTGACACTTTAGGCATGATTCCCAAAGTTTCCAACCATTCATAGGTCCTTCTCAAAATTGGGCCCACCCTATCCTTTGTGTTGTTGCACTATTTAATTGACCAATCTATCTAGAGCAATGATAGATTTGTAATATTACATCTTTTATAAGAAGGATCCAACACTTTCTCGTCATCCCTTAAACCTTCGGGAATGACTGTAATCCCATAGTGAACTAATTCCTTCAAGGCCAGTCTCTTGAATTCCCTTTCTCTTACAGTGGTTTCATCCTGACAGTGAATCCTAATATCCTCTAATTGAGGTATGTGCACAATGACTAACCCTATTTGGCCAAACTTATCCCAATAATCAAAATTGGTCCATAGATGGAATGTTTATAGAGTTACCTGGGACATTTCCCCTTCCACATTTTTGGCTTTGTATATATTTGCACACGTATATTTCCCTATGGTAATGGGAAAGTGAGCTCCTAACTTGTGTCTATCATGCTGGATTTTATGATAATGAAGTAATTGTCGAACTAACTCCATCAACACCCACTTATCAATTGGACAAATTGGTAATTTATGTGGAGCACCTACAAACCCTAGAATTATGAAGTAATTAAAGGTTTGAAACTATAGGTAAATGCCTCCCCACTCCTGCATTTCTTTCCATGCTTCATCTGAGATCCTTCGATTGTACAAATTCTTGTCAAAATAATACAAAAGAACAACAAAGTAAGCATTTCTTACTCTCCTAAAGTGATTGGAACCTTCAACAATGGTAAGCTATGGGTAGTAATCATATATTTGAGTGGTGATTCTAACTCCTTTTGGATTCAAACCTGGATACTCTCTCATTCCGGCCACCGCATAAACAAGATAAGAAGTCATAAAGAAGTTTCCCAAAGTCAACACATCTCCTGATTGGAAACATATTGAATTACTTATGTGCTCACCCCACTGAATAAAATCTTTGTTCTTCTTAATTATAGCTATATAAAGGAACACCCACTCATGAAAATATCTGGCTGAAGGAAGTCCCACAACCATACTCAATAGTATGATTATATCATTGACTTCTTGAATAAATTCCGAGTAGGAAATTGTCTTAGGAAACCTTAACATTATACATTTAGTCTTGGCCAAGTAGCTTTTAGTGATGATCTTCATGAAAACCTCATTTTTCATTCACCCAATGCACGATTGAAGACTGTAGGGAGATTTTGGCATACTCTTCTACATTAGGGAGCTTTAAGAGATATTCAAAGAAATCACTGTCTAGCTTGATCACAAATTTACCATCATCATATTTTATAGTACGAGTACTCTTATCAAAATTTGATACTGCAGCTAGTACAAAATCAAGACATTGCATGGATGATGAAAAAGTAGTGGCAAGAGGGAGCCCAATTTCATAGATTGATTACATCCAAGGCTTATTATTTGGTACCTTAACTCTCTGTCAGAACAATCATGTCTACGTGCCCAAAATCAGTGTCTCCAATATTATCCATATCAGAAGATATGCTCGAAGGGGGAGATACACCCAGATATCTATACTTCATTTTATCTTTCCCTTTTGACAAGGAACCAAACATCTTCTTGTTGGAGAATTCAAATTTTCGGACCTCGGAACTTAAGTGTATGCCTAGGAAATAACCTAAAAAATACACCCAAAATTTCGAAAATTCGAAGTCCAAAGTTCCAAAATTCAGACTTTGAAAGTTGAAAGCATCTTAGTAATCTCTTAAACACTAAATTTCCCCACCTCTGAAACTTGAAGTTGAATACTTTTGAAACCCGAAACCTATGAACTCTAAAATGATCAATCTCTAAAGTTTGAAGCCTAGGATTTCCAAAATCCTTTGTTCTCTGACTTCTGAAAGCTAAAAAGTTTGAAATTTGAAATCTAAAACCTTTGAAATCTGAAAACTGAAAAGTCTAAAATGTAGGACCCCCATAATCTCTGAAAACATGAAGTCCTTCCAACCTTTGAAACTTACGAAGTCCGTACTCTGAAATCTACAAACTTGAATACGATGATGGTTTACAAGGATCCAAAGTATGTGAAACTTCAACTCCATAAGTCATGAAATAACACTCTATAAATATTGTTGTTTCTTAAGCCAAAGAAACTTTCTCTTCTTGTTGGCACACAACTTTGCATTTTTAAAATTAAAAAAAAAAACAACATGACAACAACGGGAGCCATACTTGGGATTGGAACAAGATGAATACGAAAGAAAAAGAACAAAAATAAAACTAGACCTCAAAGGATGAATAAATAATGAAAACTTAAACACGATGAAAGCACCCTAAAATTTACAAAGCAAATAGTATGACTAACTAGGAAAGGCTAACACCATTGCCACCTATAGTCAAGCTCCAAGTCTAGGAATGTAGCACTAATGATCAAAACTTAAAAGCATGCTAAGAATGTAAACTAAATGGAATTAAATACTAATTTACAAAGCATCCTTACTATGTATTGAATTGTCAAACTAACAAAGACCTAAATAGATCTAAGAGGGTAATCAAATTGGTATGGTTGCTACTCCAAACAAGGTGAAATGGCCTCTTCAAATGACTACAAGGTCATTTTGAATATCCATCTACTAACCCCATTGATGACTTTAGGCAAGGATTGAGCTTGGTTATAAATCATATTTCTTATATGAGATGCAAATCAAAGTATGGTGTAAAGTTAGAAGGTAGTACTTAATCTTATTTATAGTTTTCCATTTGGGGAAACTTACATCTTGGTGCATGTGGGACTAAAAGTACAAATAATATTTAGAATTTCTAATCATGATTAAGCCTTGATAATCATAATTAGTGAATTATCAAGTGATTAAGAATCGAGGAGCCTTAATCAACCACTTAGGCTCAATTATGAGGCTAAGATAATATTTTGAAGCTTGTTGAGATGTTGTGGAGAGAAGTAGGGTGATTTTGAGTGGTTGGAAGAGGGGTTTGAGTCAATAATATGGTATATTGATCAAAACATGAACAAAATAGGCTTAATTAGCTAATAAACGATAATAACCTATTTTGAAGAAGATTTTGACTTACGATTCGTCGTAAAGTGGCATCTTGAATGTAAAAGAGGTTAGGTAATAAAAAATGTGGTATAAATTGGACAAAGTGGTAAGAAACATTAGTTAATTAGTGAAAATCACTAATTATAATGGAATTGGCAAGAACGAGAATGATTTGTGTGTGTTTGGCAATAAGATGGCAAAAGAGGAATATAGGTGTTTACACAAGACTTACCAAAAAGAAAGAAAAATAAAAAAATATTGCCTCAAAATTTGCTTTAGGGGGTTTGGTGAAAAGTTGCTGTAAACGTCAGGGTGTCAGCATACTTTTGATATGGTAAAAATGATTGGCAAAATCCACATTTTTATAGGGAGATCAAATTTTATTACCTGAGCTGACACACATTAGGTAGTTGGGAATTAAATGCCTTTGGAGATTGGACTCCAAATTTTCCCGCGTAAACCATATGCCCATGCAACCAAACCTCTAAAGTATGAAACCCCAAAGTTTTGAAATTTGGACTTCAGAATTTATCACTCAACCTTCATAAAAAATCCTCCCAGAACCCAAAATATGAAACTCTGAAGTTCCAAATTTCAGACTTCGGATTTTGGACTTCGGGAGGACATTTTCATGAAAATCGTAAGAACAAATCTGAATTTATATTCCGAAATATGATTGGATCAGATTTTGGAATTTTTAATTTTCCCTTCATTTTGCTTGTGAAATTCCAGTAGAACTCTGATAGTCTATGGTAAAGACATTTTTCAAGACAAAATTTTCAAAAAAAAAGAGATAGGAAGGGTAAAGTATTTTGCAAAAAAAATTAATGGCCCTCCCAACAAGGGTAACTTGAAAAGTTAATAGGACTGGAAATATGTACTGCACCAAGAATCCATGTTATATGTATTGATCTTTAGAATTTGCAATCACAACTAGAAAGTAACTGAACATGCATGTGTGTATAGAAAAATATAATGACACACGAGATATCTATCTAACATGTGTAATAAAGTGTACATGTAAGCATAAGAAAGTAAGAGTAAATGCAACCAAGATATGTAGGATGTTGTGGAGTTTAGATGGAATAAAATGTAGAGTGAATGTGATAGGAGCTGCATGCCCCCCGATTGAGTGTGAATGTTTATACATGAGATGAATTTCATTTATACATGCCCCTTAGTAGTGAATAATGAACTATAGAACAAGAGTGTGTCATCGGGAAATGGTCTAAATGGTGTGCTAGAAATATATGATCGATAGAGCATAGATTGTTTAGAGTTAATGAGTGAGGTAAGGTCCATTTGAGATGTAGACCCTCATCAGTAAAGTATGGACCATGGAACTAGATTGCGTCATAGGGTGGTGTGGTGTGTTGATTGTGCGATAGATATGTTGGATGTGCAACTCGTTTGTTTGTTTTCATATGAGAAAAAGGTGACATGAATGTGTCGCTTGTATAAGGTGTTGTGAAGTTGTGTTGAATGTCTGCGAGAGAAGTTAATTATGAACACTTTGAGTGTATAATACTATGTGTTAAAAAGGATGTATTATGAACACGTTGGATTTCTAGTAGGTTGTGTCACATGTGAAAGTGTCGAGTAGGTAGTGTGTTGTGAATATGTAGATTTTGTTAGATGTTTATGTTGATTACGTGCAAGAGATATGTGTCATGTGATATAAGAGAGGTATGTCATGAAAGCATTAAGTGTGTAGTATGTGTTAATGCTTGATTTGATCTTACCCTTCTATCTAATGTATTCCTTCAAAAAATTCTCTTTGAATGGTTTGCCCATGTTTCAAAACATATGATCAAAAATGTGCTCATGTTGGATGCAAATAAAAATCTTGTGTTTAGGGTGTGAATCCTATTTTTTGGTCGAGGAATGTAATAGTCATGTTGCCCCTGAAAATCCTTGTGAAAAATCGATCATGGAACATGTTTAATCTTGAAAATCTTCCTTGTATATTATCCTCTATAACTTTGTTGCAAGTTTCATATTTTGCTTCAGCACTTGAAGATAAGTGGCACACTTCCATTAATTATGCTGCAGCGGGCTCAATTTGTAAAATTTTATTATCTACATAATACCTACAAAATGTAAATTTATCGCTAAGGCTCGATGAATATCCCTAGGAAAATTCGAGTCAAAGGATGCAAGAAAGAAAAATAGACCCCACTCCCGAAGAGGTATAATTGTCAAAATATGATTAGAGTGGAAAGCCAGGCCAACGATTTATTTTTGATGACAAGTTAATGAAGTGCAAAATGCAGTAAAATCTCTTAAGCCCGTCAAGGACATGTGGCGTATTCTTAGCGAGGGTCAAAGAAATGGGGCTTCGAGTCAACTTGGTAATTTTGTGCTTGATTAGGAAAATATATAGATGTACAAAAATGTCCTGTGAATCCGTTATCTCTAAGATTTGAACACATGTCATGATCTTAACAAAAGTCAAGGGCGCATGCTCAGGTCAAATGTGCAAACCTGTATGCATCTAAAAGATGGTGCAAAAAGTGAAAAATGAATCCTTGAGATTGAAAAGCATGACATTCATCCATGTGGATGGCACACATTCAAATAAGAAAGGAAAAATGGACAACTAGGATGTGATGCATTTATGAATGCCACCATTAATGTGCTTTTTTACACAAATCAAAGAAAAATTGTTTGAAGTATTCAAAAACTTTGAGATTTTTACTATTACATGCAAGGATTTTGATGCCCCGACTATCAGAATCCATAGAGTAATGAAGTATTATCAACCAAGATGCGCCAGTTTGGAGCTAAAAGATTGAGAGTCTAGGAAGCAAGGGAAAATCACAAAGACATTAGCATGGAAAACTGGTAAGGATTATATTGCATTCGTATCTCTTATTATTTGTTCCAAAATTTTTAAAGAGGCTAAAGGAAAATGTTAGGGCATAGAAAAATGAAGTCGTTTTTGACGGGTTTTCAAGTTACATCCGGTATAACCAGTGACTTAGACAAAATTACAAACACATACTTGATGAATGCTGATTTGGAAAATTTATTGGAAAGACTCAATAGCCTAGATAAAATTGAATTCATTGAAGCAATTGATGCTAATAATATTGCCCTAGCTAGTGTTAGACCTCCTTCAGTGCATTGTCTTGAATTGGTAAGGATTTGTGCTATGAACTATAATCCAGAGAAGAGGGAAGTTTTGGATGGGAGTGGTGACGCAGTGTTGACTTTAACACCCAAAGCTTTCAGATTAATGATGAGATTACTAGTAACCAAAAAACCAATAACCTCAAGCACTGAATCAACCCTTAAGGAATTAAAATCCAAAAATAAATATTATGCCAAGGTTATAAACACTAAGTGCTTGCTAGCAAATAAGAAGGTAACTAATAAAATCCCAAAAAAATTGGTTAGGGCACAGTCTGTGGAAGAAGCAGAGAATTTAATTATGTTGCTAAGTAGGATGACCAACCTTGAAATAATAAATGAATTCAAGGAATAGAGGTGCCCTTATATGTGGGTTATTTTAGAAAGAAGAGGGAGCATTTGCTGGGCAACCCTTATAGCTAACTCAATTCATGAACATATTTTAGCACTAACTGTAAAAATCAAAATGGGTGGTACTGGGGGGCTAGATTTTTATATGATGACATATTTGATTTACAATATTACAGGCCATAGACATTTTTCTGGCCTTGTACCACATGCCCCTTTCAAACAAAACAAAATGCATGAGATTTATCACCCATTATAGTTGAGTAATTGGAAAGGAAATGTGAGATTGGTGAATGATGCATTATTTTCACCTGTCATATGCTTACTCAAACTGAAGTGGGAACAATACAAAGTATCAAAAGAATCCATGGGTGTAATAATGGAGAATGGTTGCTTTTTCATCTAGTATATATTGTTCACTTTCATTAGAGATAGTGGTTTTGAGGGGAAGCCATGTAAATTTCCTAGATATTTAGATGACAAGATGGCTTTGTGTGAACTTTCAAGACAACTAACACCAGTTCACAAGTTGATTGCTAGGAAACACAAAACAAACATCAAATTTTCTCTCAAAATTAGAAGATACTCTCGCCCCTCCATTATAAAAGCTAGATTGATGGAGGAGGAGATGGAAAGATTTGGCATGGAGAAATTCGAGGCAAGATATAACTATGATATTAGATGGGTGGTCAACACTACTTTGGGAAATTATTTTGAGCATGAACCTCACTTTGAGGATTATTGGATGAATTGTAGAGATGAGGAGGAAGTTAGACTTAGAGGCTTCTCAAGGATGAATCTTAGAAAAATAATTGATTTTAAAATTGATGTGGTACCTCAAGGAATTGTGTATGACCAACAAATAGTGAGTCAATATTATACTGACAAAAAGATAAAAGGACAACCAATGGCCCCCAAAAAGTGGGATGAGGGAGAATTACATGATCAATATAACAATATTGCTAATGTGATGAGAAGGACCTTGACTTGGATAAAAGGAAAGAGTATAGATTTGTCTATTCAAAACATAAGGGTACTTAATAAATTCAGGGAATTGGAACTTTTTAAGGAATATCTTCCCCTTTTGAAGGAAGGGGCTGATAAGATGGATCCTTTAGGAGGAAAGGCCCCTCAATTTCCATCAAAGAGGCATACCACATGTATTTTTGATGAATGGACCGTTGCTGCTAGTGAGATCAGGACTTCCATGTCTGATTTGAAGCAAAAGACAATAGAAATTATTGTAAAGTCCATGAAAAATACTCATATTACTTTTGCAATATCCATATAGGCTAAAGGAATTGGTGTAACCAAAACAAGAACTCCCACAACAATATTAACAAGGGCATCTAACTCGACTAAGACAATGTGAGGATCTATATCAGGTTTGGATCCTACATCTTTTGTACAAGGTGTAAAAGAAAGAGAGCCACCAGATGTTAGGTAGTTTGAAAGAGCCAAGAAGAAGGTTAAATTTGTATTTGAACAACCCTTAGAAAGTGATGTTGGTTTCCATACCTCAAGGATGCACAATCATTTATAGAGCCTGAGGTGATTGATCCTCCTACTCTTACAGAAGAGAAAAAAGAGTAGTTGCTTCCTTGGCTCACCATGTATCACCACCACTTGATCAAGAGATACCCCAAATTGATCCAATTGTGTAATTAGTACCCCCACCTCCAGTTTATTTCCATAAGGAGCAGTAGCCGAATTTATCTAGGAACATGTAACCTAGAGTAATCTCCCATCCAATATACCAGAAAGTCCTATGATTGAACATGGCTTGATGAAACCTGATGCAACACCATTTGGAAGTGTGAATATACCTCTTTTTGACCTACCATGTGAACATACAAAGATTCTGATTGAGATAATGGATGTAGACATAAGTGAAAAGATTCTTATACTTGAACCATTTGATGTATCAGTTGAAACTGATATGGCAGAAAGTGTAGGTGTTCTCCAGTCAAATGAAGAAGTAAAGGAACTCACCAATTTTCCAATTGTTGAGCCAAAAACTCTGATGCCAGAAGTTTCTGTTAAAGACCGAACTATTTCAAAAATATGTGAATAAAAAACTAAAAGGATTTCTAGTGAAGAAATTAGGGATACTGTGGCACCAAACAAAGAAGATATTCAAGAGGAAACAAAATTAATCAAAAGTAGTAAATCACCTCAAAAGACAGAGTCTACTGAAGAAAGAGTGGTGGAAATTACAAAGGAAGCCAATGCAGAGGTGAATATTCATGATAGTCAAAATGTGCAAATCATTGATAAAGATGAAGGATTAATTATTAGAGATCAGCCTTTTAAGCCATAGAAAGAAAAATTTAAAGAACAAAAGGTGATTAGCATACCCTCTCATGAAGATGTTTCCACTGGACTGTAACCTCTAAAGGAGGTGGATATGGCAAAAAGAGATGAATTTCTCAAAATGACAACACCGGTATAAGAGGTTCCTAAGGAAACCATAGGAATTATGGCTACCTCAGTTGAGGGAAAAAATAAAAAACATGCTCCAACTGATAATGTGACTCAAAAATAAATCAGTCAATCCCAAGTCCAAGATCAAGGAAAGAAACAGTTGGAGGAAGTGTTAAGAAAACAAATCACGACACGTGTCACAAGAGGGAAACATCCAAAAGTTCAAAGGGTGAAGTTTCAAGCGTTGGCCCGAGCCAATAGGCATTGGACACGTGTCCAATGGAATAGGGAAGTGCAGATCTCAGGGAGGAGTTAGAGAATTTGGCAAAAGCTTCGGCCAAAAAGCTAAAAGTAAAGGAAGACCCCGCACCCCTGTCCTCCAATCAATGCATGCCACGTGTCCTCAGTGGCGGGGGCGTGGGGGATAAAGCTGAGCGAGATGTGGCTGACGAACGTAAGGGTCGAGGTGTGATGGTGGCGCTCTCCTCGGGTTAAGTAAGGGGTATGACAACACAGTGGTGGGGGGAGTTGTGCCGGGTGGGGTGGGGGCGGGGTCCGGCAAATCCTCCAGGCCACCCTAATGCTACATAGATCGTGCAAAAATGTGGGGGTATGGGGTATTACGGGCGAAGAGTTAACTGATCTCTCCTGGTTCCTCTCGTAGGGCGCGGGAGGTAGGCAAGTGAATTACTCGAATACCGGTACCGCCAACACACGGTCTCCTGCTGACCACAACCAAGAACAGCAAGGAAGCTGGGAAAGATCCAAGCTAGCGTTGTATATAACCGGCAATTGGGAAGTATGTAATGTCGTGGGTAAGTCGAGCAGCTTCGAACCGGTGTTAATTCGGCGCAGGTGTGGTGTGGATTGAAAACGCGCCGGGATTGACACTCAGTCCTGTTGTTTATTAATCGATGTGTTGAGAATGCCATTTTAATGCATCTACAGTCGAGGAGGAATGGGCTCTCAAGGAATATCTTCCCCTTTTGAAGGAAGGGGCTGATAAGATGGATCCTTTAGGAGGAAAGGCCCCTCAATTTCCATCAAAGAGGCATACCACATGTATTTTTGATGAATGGACCGTTGCTGCTAGTGAGATCAGGACTTCCATGTCTGATTTGAAGCAAAAGACAATAGAAATTATTGTAAAGTCCATGAAAAATACTCATATTACTTTTGCAATATCCATATAGGCTAAAGGAATTGGTGTAACCAAAACAAGAACTCCCACAACAATATTAACAAGGGCATCTAACTCGACTAAGACAATGTGAGGATCTATATCAGGTTTGGATCCTACATCTTTTGTACAAGGTGTAAAAGAAAGAGAGCCACCAGATGTTAGGTAGTTTGAAAGAGCCAAGAAGAAGGTTAAATTTGTATTTGAACAACCCTTAGAAAGTGATGTTGGTTTCCATACCTCAAGGATGCACAATCATTTATAGAGCCTGAGGTGATTGATCCTCCTACTCTTACAGAAGAGAAAAAAGAGTAGTTGCTTCCTTGGCTCACCATGTATCACCACCACTTGATCAAGAGATACCCCAAATTGATCCAATTGTGTAATTAGTACCCCCACCTCCAGTTTATTTCCATAAGGAGCAGTAGCCGAATTTATCTAGGAACATGTAACCTAGAGTAATCTCCCATCCAATATACCAGAAAGTCCTATGATTGAACATGGCTTGATGAAACCTGATGCAACACCATTTGGAAGTGTGAATATACCTCTTTTTGACCTACCATGTGAACATACAAAGATTCTGATTGAGATAATGGATGTAGACATAAGTGAAAAGATTCTTATACTTGAACCATTTGATGTATCAATCAAAACATGATATGGTAGAAGGTGTAGGTGTTCTCCAGTCAAATGAAGGAGTAAAGGAACTTACCAATTTTCCAATTGTTGAGCCAAAAACTCTGATGCCAGAATTTTCTAGTTGAAGACCGAACTATTTCAAAAATATTGTGAATCAAAAAACTAAAAGGATTTCTAGTGAAGAAATTAGGGATACTGTGGCACCAAACAAAGAAGATATTCAAGAGGAAACAAAAGTCATCAAAAGTAGTGAATCACCTCAAAAGACAGAGTCTACTGAAGAAAGAGTGGTGGAAACTTACAAAGGAAGCCACTGCAGAGGTGAATATTGATGATAGTCAAAATGTGCAGATCATTGATAAAGGTGAAGGATTAATTACTAGAGGTCAGCCTTTTGAGCCATAGAAAGAAAAATTGAAAGAACAAAAGGTAACTTAGCATACCCTCTCATGAAGATGTTTCCACTGGAAAACTGTAACCTCTAAAGGAGGTGGATATGGCAAAAAGAGATGAATTTCTCAAAATGACAACACCGGTCCACAAGAGGTTCCTAAGGAAACCATAGGAGTTATGGTTACCTCAGCTGAGGGAACAAATAAATAACATGTTCCAACTGATAATGTGACTCAAAAATAAATAAATCAATATGAAGTCCAAGATCAAAGAAATAAGCAGTTAGAGGAAGTGCTAAGAAAGGATGAACCCAAAGATTCAACATTGGGAGTAGATAAGGCACAACAAGAAGCTCCATCGGTGCAAGAAACATCTAAGCAATTGGTTTTTTTCTCTGACAAACCCCAATAGGCATCACAAGAGGAAAAAGTGGGGATTTCTCTCACAACTGGTTAGTTGGAAGGGTTGATCTCATAAGAAGAAGAAGATGATATTATAGTTGAGAAAGTTATAGATATTATAACCTTGGCTTTCCCAAATCCCCAAAATACTCCAAAAAGGGTTATGGTTATTACTAAGACTCATGTAGATCCATATGGATCTAGAACACTTGAAGTAACAACCCCACATGAAGGTAAATCAAGAAATGATATAACATCAAGTGATTATAGTATTCAACTTATCCCTTTTTGAAAACCCATAATAGAAACATTGAAATAAGAAGTTTCAAAAATAGTCTAGGGATTGTTACATAAATTGGACAAGGACAAGATATTAAAAAGGCATTTGAAAGAATAGGTAAGGTATTTGAATTCATGTTTACAACAGCTAGTGGGCCAATCTAGTGAAAGCCAAGAAGACATCTCTACTGTTACTCCTGAAGTTATTGGACATATTGAAAAGGCTACCGAGAAGGTTAAAGCTGTTGATGACTGGGTAGAAAAGCTATTTGAAAAAGGGAAAAAGAGATTTGAGAAAAATAGAATGAAATATGGAGAGCTTAAGACTAAGCTCAGTGAAATTGATGAGCTAATTAAACAATGTGACAATGAGCTCTTTTACTATGAAGGAATTCTTCCCAAGTTGAACCGTATCACTCAACTTGATGAAGATCTAGTTGAAAAGGAAGGAATTGTGCCAATAGAACTAATGGGAACCAAGTATGCAATAGAATATCTGGCTAAAATAAGGGTTGATGTTTTGAATGAAGTCAGAGAAAAGATGGAGACATAAAGTAAGTGGGTTGACAACAACATTGACACCATAGATATGAAATTGGAAGGTATGGTGTTTGATAAATTCAAAAAGAGTTATGGTGACCTGAAAATGGACTTCCTAATCAATTCTTTTGAGAAAAATATCCGAGTTGAAAAATTTTCTTATGAGGTCATTGAGACACTAATGGCTATAGAAAGCAGATTTACAGATTTGAAAGCAAAGCCATGGGAATACAAGAAAACGATGGATCAATGTGGAGATGAGTTGAATAGACAGACCCTAATTTTTCAACACCACACAGGTCCAACTGAAGAGGATGTAAGGCAATTATTTCAAAGATATGATGCATATGTGGAAAGGAAACCAAAGGAGGAGAAAGATGATGGAGATGAAGATATAGATGTGAAGACTGATGAGAAAACTTAGGGTTGTCTTCTTTGAATAAATTTTTCATCTTATTTTAATTATTACTCTTGTTTCATGAACTTAATTGAATATTATTTTAAATTGTTGTTTTCAAACATAAATGTAATTTGATGCAATACATTAGAATGTTTATATTTCTTTGATATAATTTCAAATATATTATGAAACATGTAAATTAATGTAATTATTTGACATTTTTTTTATTATGGAAAAAAGTAAAATTGGGGTTCTATAGGGGCCCTATCCCATGAAAAAAGTTGCATACATTTTGGAAATTATATAAAAAAATAAACAAGAAAAGAAAAACCTAATCATCTTCTACTAAAAAATCCTCTCTGCAAAGAGGAAGCTTTTTCACCAGACGTATTCTTTTCTAGGAATAAATTCCTCCATTCCCATTTCCATTTAAACAAACACAATGTCTCCTACCATTGTGCAAGACATACCCATAGACATGAGTTCATCAATAGTTATCATATGACTATCCAACAAACTAAACAATTGTGATCTCCTCTCATAGGAGGAAACCCATTCAGTCATGTCCAGACCTCCTTTAGGAAAAGTCCTTTTTCCCTGTTGCTTTGAAAGTGAAAGATGGATTGGTAGCATGAGCTAGAAGTGCAATAAAAACTGATCCTGGAGAAGATGGAGTAGGAGGCTTAGAACTAGACTCACCCCTATATTTATTCACAAATACGAGTGATGCTTCAGAAGGCTGAGAAGGTATGGTCCTTGATGGTTTCTTCTCCAAGATTGAAACACGTTTCTCTAGTTCATTCATTCTACAAAAGAGAGTAGGCACAATACCTAGTGAAATTTCTCCATCGAGTACATAAGACCCTAAGGGGATTTCCTTCATAGTAAATTCTTCATTATAAATGAGGGGGTATTTATAATTAGTCAAACCTTGCACACTAGGCCTGCTCACAAGCCAATTTTTTTTCAATGCATCGGGGGTCTTTTGATGCTCTAGTCTGAAGAGATGAAAATACATCATCTCAAAGGAAGAAAAGCTAGGACTTATCCTGATAAGCCTTTTAACCAACATAACCCAAAAAAAATGAGTTGTCAAAGGCCTGGTATAATCTTCAGGACCAAAAATATCAAATAACATTCTTACGAATGCCTCATCAGGGTACGACAAATCAAAAATTGAGTGCAAATATTTAGTGGATATGTCTTTCAAATTGGCTGCTACTGGTGTTCCCACCATACTGTACATAAATTTCACCAAATTTCTTACACTCAGAAAGGAAAATGTGAGTTTGTAAGGGAAATAATGTGCATTTATAAGAAATTTGAGGCGGGAAAGCTGAGTAAAGTATAATCATGGTGAGATGACCTCCAAAAATATGTATGTGATATCCACACAGGGAGAAATGATCTTGAAGTAAGTTGGCATTATGTAGAAGATAACATTTTGCTTGATATGACATGATCCATGCAGGAAAAATCAGCCCAAAAAGACATGAAAATGAATGTGTGTTTCCTAAGACGGATTCTAAAAAGGTAAAAGGGATTACATGTTAAATCAAATCACCTGGAGATTCCCAGAAATCATCAAAAAGGGATTTCTTTGACTGCTTGAAGGGATAAATGATTAAACAAACATAAAAGAAATGACATGGCATCCTAGTCATTCTGGGAGAGTGAAAAATGTGAATGACTCACGATTCTTCCACCTGGCAACATAAAACAAAATATTTTCAAGAGAATAAAGATGGATTAGACTATGTGCTGTAAAAGAAGAATATTATTAAAAGATTCATGCTTTTTGGGGGGGAAATAAAAGATGAGTGAGTGATCAAAATTGTATAAATGCGATGAGAATACTCTTGCATAGGGAATTAAATTTTTCTAAGCTTTTAGAGAGATAAGGAGAAAACTGATATGTACTTTCTTAAGCTGAATTAATCTAAGATACCTGAGTTTCTGTTCATCCATTCCCAAACCTTCATGCCAAGATGATTTCACTGTATAGTCATTGGTAGACATTGAGGTCATAGGTATTGTGTCCCCTTATCGAAGTGTTGGAGTTTCTTGAATGAATTTGTGTGTATTCTCATGAGAAATGTTGTTCTGTTCAAGATGTGTTGCTTTGAATAATTCATTTGCATTTATATTACAATCAAATAATGTTAATTTCTCTGAATTACACAAAGCCTTAGATTAGAGATTTCTTTCAGACTGTGGTAATTAGTTTTAAATTCAAGTTGTATCTATTTGATTTAAAGATCTTTGTCAGTTCTTGAGGGTATTTGGAGCATATTTGATTAGAAATTGTCAGTATTTTATTGAGAGTTTATCATGAGATTTTGTGTTTAAATTCTTGAAGTTTGTGTGAAATCTTGTATTCTTGGGCTTCCATGAATACAAACATTATGGTTGAAGAAATGCATAGGATTGTGTGAATTGTATCTTGCATTAGGAACAATTATATACAACATTTGTCAAGTTTCATTTAAGTTTTCTGTATAATCAACTTTATCCTACTTAACTTCCCATCCATACATCAAAACTACAACCAATAACCATTAGATCCACCTGAATAGCCCATGCTTGCACTGTTTATGCATAAATGCTAAGGAGATTTGTTAATTTTGTCCATCCTTTATCCAAAATATGCAGAAGCAAGTTGGAATTATGACTATCTTTAGTAACCTGAACCTTCTCCAGAAGACATATGCATTTTCTAGTGTGACAAATCATGAGAGTTAGATGATGTTTGTATTGACCATGTCTTCTTAAGGCTGCCCTTTCACATCCTTGAGAAAGAGAGTCCAAATATTGTAGTTCTATCCATTTCTTTCATAAATACAGGTTAGAAAATGGGTCCTCTTACCCTGGTTACAGGTAGAACCTAAAGTAGTAGGGTGGGTCATACCCTTAGTGGGTTGGTATCCAAAATTCCCCAAGTCTAAATGAAAAAGAGATTGCTAGATCCATCCCTGGCTACAAAATGTCTTAAATCTTGGTCTTTCTCTAAGCATCATGCTTAGCTTGTTGATACTGCTTGGCTTACAAGGAGTGATCAATTTGGGTACCAACACCCTCATGGCACCGTTTATCGGGAATATTTTCATAAATTCAAAGATACATCAATCTCTGGTAACGTATTGAGTGTTTCTAGATGTAAACACATGATCTAGACATCATCCTTTGTTGAGCTTTACCAAAAATGGGCTTAATCAGAAACTATTTTCTCGATATTTTCCTAGTCTAAGTAGGCTTTCCATTAAATTTGACTTGGTTAGGGGTAAATATTGATAAAGGATGCTAAGATTTATCAATATTTGTTGAGATTGATCATTAAGTTTTAGTTGGAAAGTTGTTTACAGTGACTTTCACATCTAAGGTACAATACCTTAGAGGAGACTCCACATTGTCTAGAAATTCTGGTAAATATCAGTGCCTCAAGTGTCAAAATACTGCAATCTATCATTAAGATTTGTAAAGATGGAAGGAAGAAGGTCCTTATTTGAAATAGATCCTACTAGAAAATTGTTTCTAGAGCTAATAAGGACAAATCCAATGAAGAAACAAGTATGGAGAGCCTTGGGTGATCAAAGGTCAGAAGAGAAAGTGATGCCTATTGTTGAGGGTGACAAACCTTTGATAGAAGCCTATTCAAGTTCTTTAGATAGTTTTGGATTAGATAGTATTTAAAAATTTTTTTACACTCCAACTGGAGAGGGTCCTTCATTTTCAAATAATAAGGGTATTCCTCATCTCCCTCCTCTATTGCTTTGAAGTAATATGGTGTTTTGTGAGACTGAATCATTAAAGGACCAATACTTTGAAGCTCATACACCATTACCTCAAAGACCTCTAGTTCCCCACCATTTTAACCCACCCGTTGTAACACCTCCTCAAAATAATATGGCTCATTCTCCACCTAGACCCCCCTTTGTTGTAAATATTTTTGGACCCATAGATACCCAGTTCAGGAAGAGGTGAGAAATAAGTTTCCTAAGTTTCAAGGAAATAATGCCATTAGTGGTTAGCAACACGTGATGCTGTTTACTAATGCTATGGAATATTTTGAGATTGAGCACGAGGATGTGTATGTGAAATTTTTCATTCATACCTTAGAAGAGGATGCTCATGATTGGTATAAATCCTTACTATAAAATTTAATTGATTCATGGACTGAAAAGAAAAATGCGTTTAGATTACCATATGGGGACAAAAATGATCCAAGCTTTCTTTTCTCAGAGTTTGAGAACATAAAGAAGAATCCCAATGAACCTGTCTAAGATTTTCATACCAGATACAACAAAACCTTGACTAGATTGCTTATAATTTTTAAGGCCAAGTGATGAATCCTATCTGATAAAATATTTTGATGCCTTTGATAAAAAAGTTGCAAATTATTTGAGGGGTAAAAACCTCGGGACTTTAAGATAAGATTTCTCCATGATAGTAAAAATTAAGAACAATATTAAGGCAACAAGAAAGCCTCCTAAAAGGGAGGGTGTCAAGTTGGTCAATCTTGAGAAGCCTTAGGAAAGCAAGGGGGTAGATCTGGAAGAAGTGGTTAAGAATCTAGCAGGAGCAGTGAAAGAAATATCTTACAAACTTGCTAGGGTAGAATAGGGATATGAAAAAGTTCTCATGCCCATAATCAACCTCAAGGTCAAAAAATATTTGGTAATCATCTTAGAAATGATCATATATCTGATGATAGAGGGAACCCCCTGGGATCAGGAAATAAGCAACAACAACCAAGAGATAACAAGTTGGTCCCTAACCCTTTAATTGCTAGAGTTTCCATGGTAGAAGAGGACCATTTTATTGAGTGGTGTGCTAAATTTTTCTTACTACACTCCCCATGTGATCTCAATGAAGAAAGTAAGGAGGTTAAGGATGATGTTGCTTTTGGTGAGGTGTGCATGATGGAATGCCATGATATTCCACAACAAGGAGCCACTTCTACCAAAGTACTAAGTGTTAGGAATATGGAATCTATTTGGGACTCCATATACTGGGTATCTACTTTTTCTTATACTAGTGATCTTGAAGTTGATATGGTTCATGCTTTTGAATTGCGTAATCACAATTTTAAGTATTTAAGGGCATTGATGATTAAGAAATATGACGGTGGAATCCCTTCCAAGGATGATAGATGGTTATTAATGAATGTAGTGGTGACCTAAGAGAAGGAATATAATTTAAGAAACCAAAATATTAAAATGGGAGGGCCACAGGCCAAACCAAAGAATCCCCTCCTCACTAATATCCCAAAGGATCCCTCAAGAAAAATGTGTCAAATAAAGGCCCAATTAATG
The DNA here is from genome assembly GCA_019776745.2 of Taxus chinensis. NCBI lineage: Eukaryota > Viridiplantae > Streptophyta > Pinopsida > Cupressales > Taxaceae > Taxus > Taxus chinensis. The sequence goes on along the minus strand of CM034151.1, from coordinate 328,592,092 downwards.
CCAATAAAGCTAGTACCCTTATCCAAGCTCGAGATATGAATAACTTTATTCCACAAGAGAAATAAATTACCCTTCCTTTCAATACAACATTACCAAAATACACCCCATGTGATATGGCTCAAATCTTGAGTCAAATCAAAGTTACTGTACCCATTGTTAAGTTGCCAAGATCCTTGAGCATAGAACTAGAGAATTTGAGTATTTAGGATTCAAGGAGGAAGAAATGGCCCCGGGTAAAGATGTTAATAATGTTGATCTTCCCCCTGTAATTGTAGAATTGGAAGTACCACAAGAATTGGAAAATTTGGGGGAATCCCTTGAAGCATATCTAGGCACTTCACTTGTTGAGTCCCAGGTTGATGTTGATCCCTTTTACACCACTTTGATAATTAAACATAGAATTTCTCACAACTACATGTTTGATTCAGGAGCTTCATGTAATGTGATGCCCCTTGAAGTTATGAATGAGATAGATATCAAAGTAAAAAACAACCTTTGGAAAGTGCACTGCTATGGATTCAAGGGTGTAGACACCTAAAATATTCTTACACTTAGCATTTCATCCAATCCAATCAATTAACGAAACTTCGTTAATTCCACATACTTCTCTCCATTCTCGAATTCCCATTCACGACACTCTTTTGGCCGTATTCCTCCTATTATCAACTTATTTGGCTAATATCTCTCTTATTAGCTAAACATTCCTCCTTTCAACCATTCAGAACCTCCCTAGTTCTCTCTAGACCACTTCTATTGGCTTTGTAGGCTATCTATCAGTCACAATTGGTTATTCGGACCCCTCCCAACTCTCAATGAGTCTCTAATCACTTACTAATCAAGTTTAACTAGCCTAAATCCTAGTTAACTACCCTAAACCAAGCTTATCTAAGCCTAAAGCATGTTTATCCTAATCTAATCTAAAAGTGATTTTTGAGCTTTAGTCCCACATGCACTCAAATTCCAAACTTTCCCAAGTGAAAAACTATAAATAGAAGGGTCACCCCTCCCTCTCAAAAACACAACTTGTTTACATAACAAAATATCTCTCACATTTGGAGATATTGGCATTAGACCCCATTTGAATTAGCCAAGATAATAGGCATTTGATCTTGGCTATCCTCCATTGTTGAAGCTCCTCCATATTCCATCCATTCCAAATATAGTTAGTAAGGGAAGATTTAAAGCTTGGCCATGTAGCCAACTTGGAGAGATCTCTTCACTATGTTTGGGAGTAAACAACACACAATTTGATTGCTTAGAATCTAACTAGGTTCACTTTCATTAAGCTTTCATAGAGTAGAGAGTAGTATACATGTTAGTTTTTGATGTTATAATGCTTACATGTTAGTTTCTCTTTTGTAGCTCTAATCTCATGGTGCATGGATGAGTTAGCGAATATTTGAGGTTCTTTAGCCTCATTCCATAGCTTTTACAACTTTCCATTGCATACATTTGGCACGCCTGGTGGGACACTTTGTCTATCCTCCATTAATGGAGTCACTTTGAAGCTTTTTTAGTTTGTAATTTTTTTAGTTTCAATATTTCTAGATTAGTTTCAAGCTTTCTAGATTAATTTTTCAAAGTTTTTTAGATTAGTTTCAAGTTTTTGATTTCACTAACCTTCCTTGTATTAATGTCTAAAATCAGGTTTCCTAACTAGTTAAGCTAGATTTTTTTTTGTTTTTGTGCTCTTTGTAGGATCAAAGGAGGTGAAGTGCTACCAAAATTGAACCAAATCAATAAATTTTTGATATTTTTGAGATTATTTTTGAAAAATCCCATGTTTTTTTAACCACATACAGGAAAGGGAGCGCACATACCATTTTGTGCGCGTAGGTACAAATCTCACTGTCATTTTTTGACAGAGGTGTGCAGGTAAAAAATTCATGGCACAGGTACACTAACAGTGGCATAGGTACACTAATTGTGGCACAGGTACACTAATCCTAACACACATACACTAATCTGTGGCACAGGTACACTAACCGTGGCGCATGTACACTAATCCTGGCGCACATACACTAATCTGTGGCACATGTACACTAACTGTGGTGTAGGTACACTAATAGTGGTGTAGGTACACTAACTGTGGTGTAGGTACACTAATCTTGGCACACATACACTAACACTAGCGCATATGCCCAAACCTTAGCGCATGCATCATTAACAATCTTCCGGAGGCCATAACTTTTACTCCCGAGCTCGAAACGACTCTTTTTTTGTTGTGTTGGAAAGGCATTGAAGAGAAATACATAATGGAATCATAAAATTAGGATTTTGACTTACATAAAATTTATGGTTTACATTATTAGGTAAATAATCATTTTCTAATGTATCTTAAAGTCTAAAAAATTGTTTTCTTGACTATTCTAACACTTTGAAAGGTTTTGAGACATTGATAAGTTGGTTGCAGGGTTTTGTTTTGTTATTTCAACTTACATAAATTAAGGGTAAGTGCAGAAAGTTGGGGGAAAATTAAGTGGACATCAAATCCTGAATTTTACATCAAAAGCAACAAAACATCAAATTTAGTCTTCCGCGGACTTGAACCATGTTGGAAAGTAAAAAATATGTCATAAAAATGGTACCATCATATAAGGGAGACTGTTATTTGTAGAAATATTGAGTTTAAAGTGAATAGAATAGGATAAAGGGGAGACTGTTAGCTTTGCACTATTACTTTGCACACACATTTTCATATGGTGTATTTCCTTTTTGATTGGCTTTGTGTTTCACACTTACATGATTGTTCCTTGTGATTATTCATTTAGAAAACTTATTTTCTAGGAAAATACCTTTTTATCTCATCGATATTGCGTCATCACGATGTTTATTTTCCTTAGACCTTCTTCAGAAAATCACACACACATTATCAATACTTACGAAATGTCCAGTAGGTTTTCCTTATGCTACCCAAATCGACATGTCACTTCCTTCCCTTTGAAGGAGTTCCATCACACTATCTATATCTAGACATTTGTTCTTAAAACAGTGCCAAAAATGACTGACTATCATGCGGTTCCCCATACTTACAAAAATACGGAACCTAGGTTTAGTAATTTAAATCAAAAGATTCCCATTACAACTAAACCTCGTTTGGTTCTTTGTGTTAGAGAGCCCATTCGAGTAACTCATTCCCCACCTTCATCTCATAGTTGGTGGTATAATTTGGATGCTTTTGATCCAAATTATTATTCACGCTTAGATGATTTAGATCCAATACTATTAGATCCTCTAATTCGACTATTAATTCATTAATTCAACTCCTATGTCATGGTCATCCCTAGTTCACAGGAACCTCTTCATCATACATTTAATATGACTCCTATGTTGCGGTCCTCCCTTCTTTGCAGGACCCCTTTTATCAGTTGCCTCAATGGACATCTTCTTCCTTTGAAGATACGTGTGAATCCAAATCCTTCCAATCAACATATAATACAATTATTGAATACAATCCTCTTTTATTTGCAGGACCCTTGTTATTATTCATCCGATGTGATTCTTTATTCACGTCCTCCCCTTCTTCATCAATCACCCAAATAAGTCATCCTTCTCTGAAGATCAATGTGAATCAATTCCTTTGAGTCAAAACGTCTAAATCAAACCATGCCTCGTAATCTACATAATTTAGACTTATCATACTAGTTTATAGATGAGTATACCATCATATAGTGTAGGCCCACACCACCTTGTTGTACTCCTGAGACATCTAGCTACACATCTTCTTCGTCCCCACATCATCTTCTTATCAATCATCATCAAACATCTTCTAAGTCTTCCACACCAAATGAACCTTTTTCGTCCAATCAACCCCTAGTGGTCGATCACCAACTTCATATGATTGATCTCTTTCAGAATGAAAGAAAAAATCAGGGCATTTTATAGGGGGCATATGAAAGATATTCCTTTAGCAGATTATGAGAAAGGATTCTCTTTAGAATTTGATTGTGGTCTACACATTGTGAGGAAAATGTTTGATCCTTTGATCCAAATTATTATTCAAGTTCCCCCACTCTTCTTCTAATTCTAATCCAAACATTTCCTGTTCTTATGAGGATTCCAATCCGAATATTTCCTCTGACGCTTCAGATGATTTAGATCCAAACTACTATTCAGATTCATCTAATTCGACTATTAATTCATCTAATTCAACTCCTATGTCATGGTCCTCCCTAGCTTCACAGGAACCTCTTCATCATACATTTAATATGACTCCTATGTTGCGGTCCTCCCTTTCTTTGCAGGACCCCTTTTATCAGTTGCCTCAATGACATCTTCTTCCTTTGAAGATACGTGTGAATCCAAATCCTTCCAATCAAACATATAATACAATTATTGAATTACAATCCTCTTTTATTTGCAGGACCCTTGTTATTATTCATCCGATGTGATTCTTTTATCACAGTCCTCCCCTTCTTCATCAATCACCCACAATAAGTCATCCTTCTCTGAAGATTCATGTGAATCAAATTCCTTTGAGTCAAACGTCTAAATCAAACCATGCATCGTAATCTACATAATTTAGACTTAATCATACTAGTTTATAGATGATATACCATCATATAGGTAGGCCCACACCACCTTATTGTACTCCTGAGACATCTAGCTACACATCTTCTTCGTCCCCCACATCATCTTCTTCTATCAATCATCATCAAACATCTTCTAAGTCTTCCACACCAAATGAACCTTTTTCTTCCAATCAACCCCTAGTGGTCGATCACCAACTCATACTGATTGATCTCTTTCAGAATGAAGAAAAAATCAGGGCATTTATAGGGGCATATGAAGATATTCCTTTAGCAGATTATGAGAAAGGATTCTCTTTAGAATTTGATGTGTCTACACATTGTGAGGAAAATGTTGATTCCTTTGATCAAGAAATGAAGGAAGAGCCTCAGATCATGCAATTTTATCCTCCTCTTATTCTTCCATCTTCACATTCTTCATTATGTGATGAAACTCCTTGGTATTGCATTAATCCATGACCTATCTTCTTATCACCCAATAACTCTTTGTCTATCATAATTCCTCAATCACAATCTCTTATGTGGTCAACACCAAGTATTCCTTCATCTAGGTGTGGGTCACCTTCTAGTAGCCCTCCCTCTATCATTCATGGGAAATTTTCAAGTTGTCCACTATGTGCTATTCTTGGGGCATGTCCAACTAGCCCCTTGTCTTCTAGGTATGGATCCCCTCTGGGTAGTCCATCATCTTCTATTCTTGGGCCACATCCTAGTAGCCCATCATCTTACATCCATGGGTCACATCCTAGTATCCCTTCTTCTTCTATTCTTGGGCCACATCCTAGTATCCTTTCATCTGCTATTTATGGCTCACCTCCCAGTAGCCCATCTTCTTCACTCCTTGGACCGTATCCTTTTCATCCATCAGCATATTTCTTCTATCAATGGTTATGGCAAGGTCTTGGTCATTTCTCACATCAGGTCTAAACGTCCATGTTCACTTTCTTCTCCTTCTCGGGATCAAACAAGTCATGCGTTATCTAATAAGAAACAAAAACCTTTTCTTAATCAACCTCAGGTCAAAAATTTCGAGAGATCCAAAGCTCCTAACAAATCAAATGATCTTAAGGTTAAAAATCAAGCACGACTGAAAAATGCACATCAACATAACCATCAAGTATGGTACAAAGTGCAGAAACCTATAGAATAGGGAACTCAAGATCTCCCACATGAAGAAAGCAATGTTTCAAGACAAATCATAGTCATTTGTTGAGTATGAACTCACCATGATCATCGAGATCGGGGATAACTATGACTCTTGATAAAAAAACACGCTTAATCTCCATTATCAAGGAAATCACAAACATCGTTGTTGGATATTACCATGCATAGAGTGACTTTTTTGAGTCCCAACATCCTAAAAGATATCAAAAATCTAAAAATCAAAACAATTCAAAAATATAAAAACATGAGGAAACATAATAAAAATCAAAGGTATAAAGATCAAACATTGCAATCAGGTATTGCGTACATATAGATGTTTCTTTCTTCCATTCCTTGTTATTCTTCTGTAAGTCTTCTTGCCATTTTCATTCCTTTGGTGATATTCTGGTTAGCCTTTTTACACACATTTTGTGAAATTTATATCTATGGTATCCGTTTGAACCTAGTCTTTTATCACCTTGGTAAATTAAAGAACGAATGACCTCTTAGAGATCCTATCACAATCAACATCTAATAAATTTGTTGAATTTTTTTTTTAGAAATATTTGTTGACACTAGCCAATGTCATCATCACAATCACTTCCACCTCCTTTCATCAAGCCATATGTGGTTCTTAACCCCTTGTCAAACAAGAGAGCTGAAATAAGTTTTCAGAAAGCAAAAAGAAATAAAATCAGTCAATCAAAAGCTAAAGCCTACTAAGAAAAATTAAATTGATATATTACTTTCTCTTGGGGTATTTCCAATAATCTCTATCATGGCTATGGACGCCTAACTGGTAGTAGATAAATGTTGCGATTAGAATCAAATACATCTTTGTCAAGGCTATGGATGTCTGGTTGACAACAGAGCAATGCACGACTATCCTTCCACCATCCATTCATAAAATCATCTATCAAAATAAATCATTCCTACAAATTGGCTAAGGTGTCTTCACTTGTTTGTCTATTAAATCTTCCCTTCAAGAGGTAATTAAATTCCATGTGCACACACTGTATCTCTATGAGTAAACAAGATTAGTATGTTACCAAGTGTCTTTTTTTGGACCTCGTTTAGACTCTTGCCTTAGTCCATATCTCGTATCACAATTTGTGCCTTTGTCTAATCACTTCATCATGAGGCTTCTAAGCTAAATTCATATCATTCACATCGTTCTTCTACTTAGTTTAGAACATCCATGTGTATAAGATTCCTTTTTCCATGTTTGCAGACACCTTTGTCCCCTTTCACAAAAACAATCTCCTACTTCCTTTCTATCATGTGCTTTTAGGCCAACTTACGCTGGGCACATCCTTGTTTCTTCCCAACACTTCATTGGTTTACATTCATCATCACGTTGAACCTATCCATAATGTCCTTGGGTCCTGATTCTACCTATGAAGAGTTTTCCTTTGAATACTCCCACCTAATCATGGGGCATTTTCGCACCTTCACCTTTCTCATACGCACGTGGTATTTTTCCCTTGTACATCCCATATATCGCTAAGGGCATCAACACTTCGTTTTCTTCCTCTACATAGCTTTAAAAAACTTTCAAAAATAATCGAAAACATTCAAATATGTTAGGAAAATCACAAAAATTCAAATATGTTTCAAGAAACATCCAAAAACATTCAAATATGTTTCAGAAATCATCCTACAAAACGTCACTCTTTGGTTATCACCTGTTCTCATCACGTATCATGGATCATATTGATCTACCTCCATCAATAAAGCTAAGTTTCTTACTATGTCTATACTCTGGGGTACAACGAGTTCCCTAGTACTGTGTCATAGTGCACATTACTTTTTTATTAGACCCAAGTGTCCTCCATTATTCCCTTTGCATGTATCCTTTCTTGGGGCACCATCATTAACCCTTGTCATTAATTCGAATAGGTTGGAATTGAATCACGATAACAAAAACATTACATTATGTTTCTCTGTTATGTTAGTTTGTTTACTTTCTTGTATTGCATTGCATTGTGTATGTTGTGATGGAGTTAGGCATATTTTACTTTCTTGTATTGCATTGCAATTTTGTATGTTTCATTGAGTTAGGCATCTTTTACTTTCTCATATTGCATTGCATTTCGTATGTTGCATGGAGTTGGTGTTTTCAGCAATGGACATTTGTTCGTATATGGATTTTCGTGTCATACTACACTTTTGTTCATTATTTTTAATAAGGACTGATGATGAAGATCATTAGCAATATGATGAAAAATAAAGTTGTTTAAAAGGCACTGGATGGATGTTAGCTCATTCCCCCTTCCTCATACTCCTTTTTTCTTCTATATCCCTTTTCTTCTTCTTCACACTATTCTTTCTTCTATTCTCTTTCTGTCATCTTTTCGATCGTCAATCGAGTTCTTCTATCACACCATCGAAAATCGAGGGGGCATCCTTTATTATACTCATCTTTCATCTATCCCTTCAAAAATTTATAATTGTTTATGCTTGTCTACTTTCTTTGAAGTGACGTTATTTCTGCCACCCCAAAGAGGGGAAAATGTAGACACCTAAAATATGCTTACACTTAGCATTTTGTCTAATCCAGTCAATTAATGACATTTCATTAATTCAACCCTTACTTTGCTCCACTCTCGGATGCCCATTTATGACATTCTTCTCGATCATATTCCTCCTATCATTAGCTTATTTGGCTAATATATCTCTTATTATCTAAACATTCCTCCTTTCAACCATTCAAAACCTCCCTAGTTGTCTCTAGACCACTTCTATTGGCTTCCTAGGCTATCTATCAGTCACAATTGATTATCCAGACCCCTCCCAACTCTCAATGAGTCTCTAATCACTTGCTAATCATGTATAACTAGCATAAACCCTAGTTAACTAGCCTAAACCAAGATTAACTAAGCTTAAAGCATGTTTATCCTAATCTAATCTAAAAGTTCTTTTTGAGCTTTAGTCCCACATGCACCCAAATTCCAAACTCCTCCCAAACCAAAAACTATAAATACAAGGCTCATGTCTACCCATCTCAAAAACTTACAACTTGTTTACATAGACACCAATCACTCAAAACAAGCCTGGAGAAATTGGCATGAGATCTCATTTGTATTAGCTTCAAGCTAATATAGACATTTGATCTAAAGATTTTCTATCCTCCATTGTTGAAGCTAACATCTCCATCTTGCATCCATTCCAAACTAAAGTTATTGAGGGAATATGGAGAGAACCATTGGCCTTGAAGCCAACTAATGGTGATATCTTCATTCACTGAAAGCTTAAAAACCATAAACAACTAATCACACCTTTGATTGCTTAGAATCTAACTAGGTTCACTTTCATTAAGCTTTCATGGAGTAGAGAGTAGTATATATGCTATGGTTTGAATGTTTGTTGTCAAATTTATATATGCATACATGTTAGTTTCTCTGTTTTAGCTCTAATCTTATGGTGCATGGTTGAGTTAGCGAAATATTTGAGGTTCTTTAACCTCTATTCCATAGCTTTTTCAAACCTTTCCATTGCATAGATTTGGCAGTGCCAGTGATAGGGTATGTGTAAGGGTTCTACCTTTGTGGTAATCTGGTAGCTTATCCATGGTAACTAGTCTTGAAAGAAACAATAATAAGATTGTTCCAAGCCATGAAGATCTTAGATGATCATAACACACCACATTTGATAAGTTGAAAGAACTTCACTAGAATAAATTTCCAAAAGAATTTGAGAACAAAGAGCAATAATATCATATATTATTATGGAACTCTCATTATATATATGAGTACAATGAGAATAGACCTTTCTTATATATGCAAGGAAGATCAATCTAAGAATCGGTTAAGGTCATAGATCAAGCCATAAATCAAGGAAAGAATTAGGCAAGGTCTCTATGAATGTCTATGTCATAGTCACGAGTGATCAGATATGCACCCCAAATCAACATGGATGGATGAAGAAGATTCCTACATATAACTTGGTGTAAAATACACAATGGGTTCATGTAAAGGAACATCAAAATGTGTGTCAGGTCGATCATGTTTGACAACTAAAATCTCAGGTTTCTCAAGCCTGAATGAAGGTGTAGAACTCATGTGTAGCTCATGATCCTTGTAAAGAGTCAAGTGAACAAAAATAGGAGCTCTGTCAATGTGTGATACCAATGAAGTACCTTCTTGAAAACCAATACCATGGCGGGAATTCTACTTAACATATGGAATAGGGGAAACAATACCCTGTGAATGTCTACCGATACCTCCGCTAGTGAAACCCATAGAACAAAGCATGTAAGAACTAAATGCACTGGTATGCTTCTCAAAATATCCATGCATATGAGTAGAAGTATGATACACAACATGTGTTACTGCAATAGGCAAAAATGTGGAAGAACATGTAGTAACAAGCCTCATAGGATTAGGAGCATCAGGAGCAGGAGTAGGCTCATAAACTGAAAAATCAAGGTCATTGGGTACAGGAGAAACTACTGCAAGTGGACTAGGAGCATGAATATGACTATTCACAATATGAGGATGATAATGTAACTAAGAAAATGTCTGCTGTAGGGAGTGTATTAGTGTATCCTTCTCATAAATGAGGTTATGAAGAAGAGAGTTTTACTTTTTAAGTGATCTATTTTGTTCCACAAATTTGACCATATCCTCATGAAGTCCAACCACTTTAGAGAAAAGAATATCATTATCAGAATCCATGATAAATACAATAATGTAACACCCAAAATTTTAGGACGTCGGGCTCAACCAAAATTACGTCCACAAGTGATTACAACACATCCCTCAAATTAGGCACTTTATAATTGAGTGCATGTAAATATTATAATGAGTAAAAGTACCTTTTACATTTGAAATATGGGTATAAAAATGTCACCAATGCGTAGATCTAAAAAAAATACACAATTTCAAAACAAATATCACCTTAATCTGAGCTACAAATCAAAATTTATGAGCTCTAGAAGGTTTTGCTATTAAAATAATATTGTAATGTTGATGTTTTTTTAAAAGGTACATGTGACACCCAAATTTCCAAAGGGTAAAAGAGTGCATCCACATGATACGGGCTTGCGACCAAAGGATAAAAGCCTGCGCCCAAAACCCAAATGTCCAAAGGGTAAATCATTGTATTAGGAGGGTACATGTTTATATCCAATGGATAAAAGAATGCACCCAGAATGTACAGATCTGCATCCAGTAGATTAAAGACTCCATCCAAAATAGAAATATCCAAAGGGTAAAAGAATGCATACAGAAGGTACACGACTATATCCAATGGATAAAAGAATGCATCTGGAGGGTACATATCTACGTCTAGTGGATAAAATATTATATCTAAAACAAAAATATCCAGAGGGTAAAAGAATGCATCCAGAAGGTACACGCCTATATCCAATGGATAAAAGAATGCATCGAGAGGGTACAAATCTATGTCCAATGGATATAAGACTACATTCAAAATGAAAATATGTAGAGGGTAAAATAATGCATCCAGAAGGCACACACCTATATCCAATGGATAAAAGAATGCACCCATAAAGTACAGATTTTTGTCCAGTGGATAAAAAAATGCACCCAAAAAGTATAATTGTTAATACAAACTTAGACTGCAAATATCTCTTTTTCTGGCACCTGTATCAAAAAATAGAGAGAAACCCAAAAAAACCCAAAAAGCTTATATAATTTTTGTGTCAATTTTTTTGTCTATATATAATTGTACATTTTTTTGAGAAATGTGTCAGAAAACCATTAAAAAAATGTATAGATTTGACTATCTCATAATATGGTCAAGTTTACAGTCGATTCTATGGTTTTGACACCTTCTAAATCCAATGACACACTTTGTTTTGCATAAAAATGCATGTTTCAGAAAAGTGCTAACAAATTACAAATACATGAAAATAATAAACCCTTGATTGCAAAGAAAAACTCTCAAATGGATGTCTACATCATCTATTACTCTGATACTATGAAAGGAATGATAAGAATATCATTCCAAGCCATGAATATCTTAGATGATCATAGCACACCACATATGATAAGCTAAAAAAAATTCACTAGAATAACTTTCCAAAAGAATTTTCAAACAAAGAACAGTAATATCATATATTATTATGGAACTCTCATTATACATATGAGTACAATGAGAATGATCCTTGCTTATATAGGTAAGGAAGATCAATCTAAGAACCAGTCAAGGTCATAGATCAAGCCATAAATCAAGGAAAGAACTAGTCATCAAAGAACTAATCAAGATCATATATTTAGGAAAGAACTAGTCATAATAATTAGATAATATCTTCCTAGTATCTAAATAATTAAAAATAAATATCTACACACATAAGTGGGTGAGGATAAAAGACACGAGGTAAATAAATTACCTAGGTGAACATGAGCTAAGGTAAATACCTACTCTAACATATTTAATCATGAATGTAGTCATTGTGGATTGCCCTGCTAAATGGGGTATGCTGTTGTCAAGAAAGTGGGCTGCCAATGTTAGTGGAAGTGTGCAAATGGATATGTATTACGCCACTATACTAGTAGAAGGGATTTTAGTGAAGTTGTATGGGGAGAAGAAGATGTTGCATTTGATTGAAGATCCTAATAATGCATCTTATGAAGTTTTGTTTGCTAATGTTGATGTGGACAAATTTGTTGGATATGCAGATTTATGGAGCATAGTATTAATGAAATTAAATGCTTTGAACAAGTTGGTGCCCCTTGGACCTTGATGTTTGATGAAGCTTGCTCCAATGTGGGGAATGGGGCTGGGGTTATGCTTGTGTCTTCGAGCCAAGAATTTTTCAACTTTTCCTTTAAACTGAAATTTGAATACACAAATAATATTGCAGAGTATGAGGCATTACTTTTGGGTTTGAGGATTTCTTGGAGATATAGTATAAAAGACATAGTTGTTAAAGGAGACTCTGATTTAGTGGTCAAACAAGTTAGAAAATTGTATGCTACAAAAAATCAAAGGATGAAACAATATAAGCATGCAGTATGGGATTTTATTGAGATGTTTAACTCCTTCAATATTTTGTATCATGACAAAACTCAAAATGTTGTAACAAATAGGTTGTTAGTGCTTGGATCTAGGTTTGAAAACTACACTGTTTCTCCTTATTGTGATTATGACATTGAAGTATTGTCAAGACCATGTGTTCCTAATAATGTGAAGCATTGGCAAGTACTTGATGATGATGCCCAGGTTCTGAGATTTTTTTAGAATGAAGGAGAATTCACTAATTAGGGCATGGATTGGGAACCAATGGTCTCTACGTGTGATGGGAAAGAGACCCTGTTTGGCAAGGATATGATTTGATTAAAAACCAATACCATTCCCAAAGGGTTGGTTGCTTTAGAATCAAATTTTGATAATGCTGATAGGGTGGTTCATAGACACATCTCTGATTCAAGGGATGTTAAAGAATTCAATTTTGGAAACTAAATAAAAGCCGAGGAAAGTTTGGATATGAATTAATTTGAGTAAGGAGGAAAATCATTCCTATGTTGAATTGTTGAAAACATATCAAGACTATTTAACATGGTCTTATTTAGAGTTAAAAACATATAAGGAAGATCTATTTCAACATGAAATACCTTTGGAACCCAATGCTAAAACATTTAGGTAAAAACAAGAGGCCAATTAATCCACTTCTTTCCCTCAAAATTCAAGAAGAATTAAAAAAGTTAAGGGATGGAGGGATAATACAACCCACAAGATAGTATCTTCATGGGTGGAAAACTTAGTTCCAGCAAGAAAGAATAATTAGAGATATAAGGTTGTGTGTAGATTTCAAGAATATTTAATAAGGCATCAATTAAAGACAAAATATCCATTGCCTAATATGGATAACATGCTACAATTAGTCATTGGATCTGAGTTGCTCTCCACATTAGATGGATTTTCAAGGTACAACCAGGTAGTTGTGAAGCAATCAGAAAGAATTTAAACTACTTTTTACTACTCCTTGGGGTACTTATGTCTATGTAAGAATGCCATTTGGTCTGATGTAATGTTGGGGCTGCTTTTCAGAAGAGCCATGAATGTTGCTTTCTCATGCCACATCAATGATTTTATTTCAGTTTATCAAGATGATGTAACAATATTTTATAGAATAGAGGAGTGACCATTTGAAACATGTGGAGAAAATGCTAATAAGACGTAGAGAATATGGCATCTCATTGAATCCTACAAAAGTTCCATTTTGGAGTTCAAAAGGCAAAGTTGTTGGGGGCAAATTGTGTCAAAATAAGGGGTTTATGGTTGATCCTGAGAGGGAGGAAGCAATTAGTAAATTTCATATCCCTAAAAATAAGAAAGGAATTCAGTCCTTCTTTCATCAAATAAAATTTATTAGGAGATTCATTTCTAATTTTTCTTGAAATGATTATTCCCATTATAAACATGTCTAAAGAAGGATCGGATTATCCAATGGGAAGAAAGGAGCTCTCTAGGACTTCACTGGAATAAAAGAAGCATTGAAGAATGCCCCACGTAATGAGCAGCCCCCTAATTATAAAAAGGCTTTACAGATATTTTATTTTGCATTTGAAAAACACTATTGCATCTATGTTATTACAAAAGGATGAAAAAGGAAATGAAAGACCTATTTCCTTTTTCACTAAGGCTCTTATAAGGTGCTGAATTGAAATATATACCATCATGGAGAAGCATAGGATTTTTCTTTGGTGAGAACCACTAAAATATTTTCAGGCCCTATATCTTGAGTTCCAAGATTGTAGCCACATGTTCCTCATACTATGGTCAAAGATATCTTATCCATAGATGGAATTTTCTAATAAAAGATGTCATTGGGTGAATAAGCTACAAGAATATGACATGGATTTATAGACCACCAAGCTGGTTAGAGGTCTGGGCCTTGTAAAGATGATGGTAGGAAGTAACTTTCCGGTAATGGAAGTTAATGAGAGTTGAGGAAGGAATCTATGGATGTCCAAGAAAAGATTATTTAACTCAACATGGTACAGGGACATAATATTCTCACCTCAGGAATTTGGAGTTTCCAGGTCATTTGGAAAAAAATCAAAGAAGGAACACTCAAATTAACCTCCCAAAAATACATCATAACTGGTTATGGGTTTCCTTGGAAGAATCCTGAGGGGGTCCTTTTGAGATGTATTATATAGGAAGAAGCTCCCAAAATTATTGTGGAATTCCATGGGGGGAGTGTGTGGAGGCCCACTTTGCTTGAAAAGTGACTACTCACAAGATATTGAGGGCAGATTACTGGTGGCCCACATTTTTCAAATATGTAGCCTTATTGGTCAAGAAGTGTGAAAGTTGTAAAAGGTTTTCAATAAGGATGAAAGCTTCAGGTGATTTACCTTTGCATCCATTTTCAATAGAAGCTCATTTCAAACAATGGTGGCATGGATTTTATCGGAGAAATATCATATCCCTCAAGTGCAAGGCACAAATGGATACTGATAGCCAAAAATTATTTCACCAATTGGGTTGAATCCATCCCCACTAAAAATGAAACTCACCAAATAGTCATGGATTTCATCTTGAATCATATAATATGTAGGTTTGGAGTACTTGCAAAAATAGTTGTTGATTATGATATGAGTTTTTGAGATAAGCTTTTAGTATATATGTACCAATAATATGTGAATTAGTCTAACATATGCATCCAATTACAATCCACAGGGGAATGGTCAAGCTGAGTCAAGTAACAAGAATTTTCTCAAGATAATTAGGATGAACATAGGAGATTAATAAGAGAAAGTGGGGGTGAGTAGTTGAAGTTTTCTTTTGTGGGCAGATAAAATTTACTACAAAAAGAGATACTGGATAAAGATTCCCTTTGAATTGGTTTATAGAGTTTAGGATCTTTTACAGCTACATATGCAATTGTCTTCTTATCAATTCATGTAAACAACTTGAGAATGAAGAAGTGAACCCATATGAATCCATGATTAATTAGAATAGTGGAATTAGATGAAGAAAGAAGGGAATCTCAACAAAGAAACCTAAGGTTCAGAGAGAAACTCAATAAATTATTTTATAAAAAGATGACTCCTAAAAATTTCAATGTTGGAGATCTTGTTTTTTTTATGGGATAGCAGGCATGAGGATAAAGGAAAACATGGTAAATTTTATGCCTTGTGGATGGGTCCTTACTCTATTAACATAAGAATTGGTGAGCACACATTTTTCGTGAAAGGCTTGGATGGAGATTTTCATAGAGCTACCTATTAATAGAAGTCATATAAAACACTTCCTAGATTGATCATAATTGAGGTACAAATTTTTGTACAGTGTATAGTTCTTTTGTTTTGTATTTTTGTTTCCCTTTTTATTTTCCTGGTCTACACTGACCAGTTTCCCTAATATCTTGGTATGTATTTCTATGTGAGATGTCGATTGGTTTGGTTTGATATTGTGTATGCTTTAAATGACTTCGTAGCCCAATGGATTTATGCACTTAGTTTGTTCTAATGTTTGGTTTGTATGGTTCTTGTGGCACCCATATGGAGGTGCCCATCCCCAAATCAGAGCCATATGGTGTTAGTGCTTGCTTTGATCTCACCCTTATATCTAATCATATGCCTTCAAAAAATTATCTTTGAATAGATTTTTCCATGTTTCAAAATGTATGCTTGAAGATGTGAGTTGTGTTAGATGCAAAATAAAAATATCTTGTGTTTAGAGTGTGAATCCTCTTTTTCAGTTGAGGAATGTAATAGTTGTGTTGGCTCCTGAAAAATCCTTGTGAAAAATTGATCATGGATCATGTTTAATCTTGAAAAAATTAATTGAACATTATTCTCTAGACCTTCAGTTACAAAGTTTCATATTTTTCTCCACCACCCAAAGATACGTGGAAAACTTCCATTGGTTGTGCTATACCAGGCTCAATTTGCAAAATTTTACTATATATTTAATAACTACAATAAGCAAAATTATCAGCCTTGAGGCCCGATGAATATTATTACAAATATTCGAATCAAAAAAATGCAATAAAAGAATAATTGACCCTACTCCCAAAGAGGTATACATGTCAAAATATGATGGGAGTAGAGATTTGGGCCAATGATGTAGTTTTGATGATGAGTTGATGAAGTTTAGAATGTAATAAAATATCTGAAGCCTGTTAAGGACACGTGGCGTATTCTCAACAAGGGTCAAAGAAGTGGGGCTTTGGGTCAACTTGGTAATTTTGTGCTTAGTTGTAAAAATAGAAAAATGTACAAAAAGGTCTCATGATTTCATTATCTCAAAGATTTGAACACGTGTCATGATCTTAACAAAATTCAAGGGCAGGTGATCGGGTCAAATGTATAAATCATGTATGCATCTAAAAGATAGTGCAAAAAGTGCATAAAAAGACTCCCTAATCTTGTGAATCATAAAATTTAATCCATGTGGACAGACCCACATTCAAATAAGAAAGGTAGGATGAATGGTTAGGATGTGACACATTTATTGCTACCACCATTAATGCATTTTTGTACACGAATGAAAGCAAAATAGTTTGAAGTATTCAAACACTTTGAGATTTTTACTATTACATGTGAGGATTTGGATTCCCTAGCTATCATGGAATTCATAGAGGAATGACTTGAAATCAACATGAGAAGTGCCAATTTGATTAGAGCTAGAGGATTGAGAGTCTAGGAAGCAAGGGAAAATTACATAGACATTTAGCCATGAAAAATTGGTAAGGATTACACTACATTCGTATTTCTCATTGTTTGTTCTGCAATTTGTAAATAGGTTGAAGGGAAAATTTAGGGCATAGAAAAATTAAGTCATTACCGATTGGGTTTTCAAGTTCAGATCTAGTTATTACTAATGAATTAGATAAAATTATAGATACGAGACTTCATGAATGTTGATTTGAATGATTTTTTACAAATACTCAATAGCCCATATAAAAATGAATTCATAGAAGCAATTGAAGGCTAGTAATATTTCCCTAGCTGGTGTCTGTGCGTCCTTCAGTACATTGTCTTGAATTGGAAAGGCTTTGTGCTATTAAATATAATCTAGAGAAGAGGTAAGTTTTGGATGGGAGTGGTGAGGAAGTAATGTCTTTAACAGCCAGAGCTTTCAGGATTAATGATGAGATTACCATTAATCAAAAAACACTAGTAACCTTAAGAAATGAATCAACCCTTAAGGAATTTGAAGTCCAAAAAGAAATATTATTACAAGGTTATAGAACACTAAGTGGCTACTATAAAATAATAAGGTAACCACTAGACTCCCCAGAATATATGTTAGGGCATAGTTTTTGGAGGAAGTTGACAGGATTTAATTATGTTGCTAAGTAGGATGGCTGGCCTTGAAATAACAAATCAATTCAAGGAATGGATGTGCCCATATATGTGGGTTGTTTTAGAAAGAAGAAGGATCATTTTCCGGGAAACCCTTATAGCTAACTACAATTCATGAACATATTTTAGCACTAACTGCAGAAAATTAAAATGGGTTGTATTGGGGAGCTTGAGTTTTATATGATGACATATTTAATTTACAATATTGCTAGGCCATAGTGCATTTTCTTTTCCTTATACTACATGCCCCTTTTTAAACAAAACAAAATTCATGATATTTATCCCCAATTATAGTTGAGTAATTGGAAAGGAAATGTGAGATTGGTGAATGATACATTATTTCACACCTTTCATATGCTTACTCAAACCCATGAGTGGGAACAATGCATAATATCAGAAGAAGCTAGGAATGCAATAATGGAATATGGTTTCTTTTTCATCCAGTAAAAATTGTTTCACCTACATTAGAGCTAGTGGGTTTGAGGGACAAGCCATGCAAATTTCCAATATATTTAGATGATAAGAAGGTTTTGTGTGAAATTTCAAGACAAATAACACCAGTTTACAAGTTGATTTCTGGGAGACACAAAACAAACATCAAATTTTTTATTAAAATTGGAAGATACTCTTTCCCCTCCATTATAAAGGCTAGATTGATGGAGGAAGAGGTAGACATATTTGACATGGAGAAATTTGAGGCAAGATCTAACTATGATATAATATGGGTGGTCAACACTACTTTGGGAAATTATTTTGAGTATGAACCCCACGTTGAGGATTATTGGATGAGTTGTAGAGATGAGGAGGAAGTTAGAAATCAAATATTTCTCAAGGATGAATCTCAGGTAAATCATTTTTTTTAAAAATTAATGTGGTGCCTCGTGGAATTATGGATGACCAGACAAACAATGATTCAATATTATATTGACCAAAAGATAGAAGGACAACCAATGTTTCCCATAAAAATGGGATGAGGGATGAGTCAAATGATCAGTATTAGTAGGATTTTTGATGTGATTAGGAGGACCTTGACCTAGCTAAAAGGATAGAGTATAGCACTATCCATTCAAAACACAGGTACTCAATAAATTCAGGGAATTGGAAATTTTGAAGGAAGATCTTCCCATGTTGAAGGATGGGGCTTATAAGATAGATCATTTTGGAGGAAAGGCCTCTCACATTGTCCTTCAAATATACCTACCACATGTATTTTTTGATGAATGAACTACTACTACTAGTGATACTGGGACCTCCATGTCTACTTTGAAGTCAAAAGACATAAGGAAATGATTTTAAATTCCATGCAAAACATGCTCCTATTAGTTGTGCAATGTCCATACAAGCTAAGGGAATTGGTGTAACCAAAATAGGAATAACCCCTACTATAATATTAACAGGGGTATTCAACTCCACTAATATAATAAGAGGATCTATATTAGGTGTGTATCCATGCATCTTTGGTACAAGGTGCAAAAGAAAGTAGATCCACTAGATGTTAGGCAGTTTGAAAGATCTTGAAGAAGGTTAATTTTGTATTCAAACAACCCTTGGAAAGATATGTTGGTGGCCATGCATCAAGGAAGAAAAAACATAGATATAGCCTGAGGTGATTGATCCTCCTGCTCTTACAGAAAAACAAAAAAGAGTAGTTTCTGTCCTTGGCTCACTAGGTAAAACCACCACTTGATCAAGAGACACCCCAAGTTGATCAAATTGTGAAATCTAGTACCCCCACCTCTATGTTTTATTTCCATAAGGAGTAGTAGATGAAGTTATCTCAGGAACAAGTAACCCAAAGTAATATCCCAGCCTGATATACTAGGTAGTTCTATGATTGAATAGGGTTAGAAAAAACTTGATGCAACACCGTTTGGAAGTGTGAATGCACCTCTTTTTGACCAACTCACATGAACAGACAAAGATTCTGATTGAGATAATGGATGTATACATAAAGTGAAGATATTCCTTATACTATGAATTTTTTCATGTATCAATTGAAGAACCATATGGTATAAGTTGTGTAGTGTTGTGTCCTCCTAGTTAGATGAAGAAGTAAAGGAACTCATCAATTTGCTAGTTGTTGAGCCAAAATTCCATAATGCTAGAAGTTTTTGTTGAAGGCCAAACTATTTCAGAAGTAGGTCAATAAAAAAAATCAGAGGATTTCTAGCATGAAGCAATTACAAATGATGTACAACATCAAATAAATAATATCCTCAATAGGAAACATAAGTCATCAAAAGTAGTGAATCACCTCAAAAGGTAGAGTCTACTGAAGAAAGAGTGGTAGAAATTTCAAAGGAAGCCACTGTAAAGTTGAAGATTTGATGAGAGTCAAAATGTATAGACCATTGATAAAGGTGAAGGATTAATTACTGGAGGTTAGCATACTAAGCCAAAAAATGAAGAATCAAAAGAATAAAAGATAACCGACATAGCCTACTCATGAAGATGTTTCCATTGGATTGCAGCCTCTGAAGGAGGCAGATATGGAAAAAAGAGATGAATTACCCAAAATGAAAACAACAGTCGAAGAGGTTCCTAAGGAAACTGTTGGCCCTGAGGAAGATGTGTAATGCTGCAACAGGTCTTAAAACTCTCACTGATTCCTCTTAAGCTTTTCAAAATCAAATCAGAATAAAAAAGCAAGGCACTTATTGATTTGAGGAGGACTATTAAAACAGTATTTTCACTATGCACTATAAATTCAAGTTGGTAATGATGTATTTGAGCTCTCCAAGGTGAATTAGAAAATTGAAAAGATTAAGGACACATCCACAGGCCCATAAGCAAAACCCTGTCTCTAGGGTTTGAGGATGAAAAATACTCGAAGCTCAGAAATGTTCCAATGGAAACTCATGAAAAGCTAAAAAAAACTATCTGATTGTCATGTTTAATATTGTTCAAGATTTAAATGAGTTTATCGAGCATGCTTTTTTAAATTCATGAAAATCATTCCAAGAGACATTTGTAAACCCTGCTACAATACTGAGAAGTCTTTCAAATGTTGCTTTCCTCATTGTTTGAATCTAGAGTACTCATGAATCTTCTCCAAAAGTTGATAAATGGTGTAATTGAAATAGGGTTTAAAAACCACAAGAGAGGATCATGAGGGATGATGTGCACATCAACGAACGTGTGAACGACAGCATGAAGAGATATCGGGAGGAGCGAGCATCAACCGAATGTGCATGCAAAGATTTGTAACACGGGCATAACCTGGTTAAGCCATAAAACTCTCCTCTATCTCATAGATCAAATGGGGTGTACATATAGGAGGTGCTGAGTAACCCCTAGTGCTACAATCATGACAACTTGTGTAGAGAGGGGGAGTTACATTCTCAGAATAGAAGTGTAACTCCCAATGATGCATATGACACATTGACACGCTGATGCACTGATGTGTAAGAGAATCTCATAATGACCCCTAAATGACACATGGACCTATGATCTCACCTAAGTGAGATGACTCACTTAATGATGTGGAAAATAACACACACCAACACCCCCCCTTCATCGTAACTTAGGATGAGGTGGCAAGTCAGAAATGAGAAATGGGTCCCGACACAAAGCCTGATGAGGTACCCATGCACAAGAAAAAGGTCCCAAGTAGTGAAGGAAAACCCAGTGGGAAAAACATCCACCATAAGAGAAAAACACACTCTTTAATCTAAGAAAGATGCCAAATATGGTTCCTGGCCATAGACGAGCCTAAAAAGGTACCCATGTACAAAGAGGTAATCTCTCGGAAAGAAGAAGAAGAGAGAAGAAGAGGGAGATGAGAGGGATGTAGAAGATGCCATGGATGGATCTAAACTCTACAGCTCTAGGAAGTTTCCCAGAAGAATGTCGATGATGAGATCCTTTACCTCTAGATTGAAGAAGAGCCACCCGCACCGAACTGTGTGCCTGCCCTTAGGAAGGAAAAAAATGACGTGCTGAAAGTCTGCCCACTCTGTAAAGGAAACTGGAGGTAGTAGCATGTAGAACTCTGAGTCTGGTCCACAAAAGTGTGACATAGGTCTAGCAAATGAGCGGTAAATAACCAAAGGTAATGCCACGTGTGTAGAATTGTTAGAGTGTGAAGAGTGAGCACTTGTAAAAAGGATGTCCACATGATGTGAAGGCAGCAAAACATCCCCCACAATAGAAAATGGATCCACAGTTGAGGGTGGATCAATGAAGGTCTCCGAAAAAGTGGAAGTGGTAAGAATCCCAGAAGGGGCACTCCCAACAACAGAGATGATGAACTCCTCTGAACACCTATAAATGGATGTGAAACTTGTAGTGCAACACAAGTAGACTTTGTAAAAAGACAACTAAGGTTAGGCAGATACTCATCCCAATAAGGGGGCTCAACAAACAGAAGAGCGATGTCAGGTAGGTATGAGTCATCCAATGAAGGTAGAGGAGTGAAGTGGGCCTTGCACACTAGAAGTGGAAAGGAGGCTGGTGTAATGATAGTGTGAGCTTGAGTATGATATTTCTCGATATCTGATGAGATGTGGGATGTGGAAACACTCTCTAGAATAGTGAGAGAAAGAGGAGAAGAGTCCTCTGTAGTACTCTCTGCATCAAAACTAGGTGCACAATCCTTGTCATCAGAAGTAAAATCAAGCGAGTCTGTATCAGTGGAACTGTCATCACATGAAGAAATGGAGGAGATGACTAAATCAGTAGCAGTAACAATGGAAAAAATATGTGAAGGGTCTCCATAGAGGGATTGAAGAATGCTCCAAACACGGTGGGGTGGATCTGAGTCTGCCACGTGAAACTAGAGAGAACGAGAGACATGCATCATCATGTGACCAAAGATGTGGTCGCAAGTGTCGAGAAAGTCCTCTAGATGACGATCATTAGTGGGTGCAGGAACTGGCCCAAGCAAGAAGGGTAAAAGACCCTCGTGGGTGAAGTAACATTCTATGGAAGCACGCCAAGCTGAATAGTTCCTTCTCCCGGTGAGAAGTGACAGAGGTTGTAAAGTGATCCTACGATGCTCAAGTCTAGAAAGAACACTCTCCATGATGTAAAATGCAAGATGCACAAATGCAAGGCGTCAGACCCTGCCGATAATGCTTCTGCGTGTGAAATCCCAAGAGTACAATCAACCCCCCAGAATGTGGCACTTTATAAAGTAGTGCGTTTATAAAACTAACAATTCCATCACGTAAAGTGTGAAAAATTATGCAACTTTGACTAATGAAGCACTAAAAAATGAGCAGCGAGTCAAAATTTATAGCATTAAAACAATTCCTGCAACTGATGGAAAATGTCAATAAACGCTGCAAACGCATTTAAAAAGTGCACGAAATTGGTGCAAAGGGTTTTGTGTGGGTATCCGTTGGAAATGACATCAAATTTTAGGCATAGTTTATTTTTCTTACGAGGGGGGATTACCCTCCTGCCAACCCCGAACCTCGCCCTCCATCTTCGACATGCGTAGGAAGGTAAGAAACAAGTAAAAAATACAGCCTTGAAAATTAATTACATGCCATGAAAATGTTTGTAGCACCTTAAAACATTTGAAAAAGGTGATGATTGATAATCAACATAAAAAAAGAATGAGTTGACTACCCATGTAAAAGGGCGAGCTGACAATGTTGGTGGAGCTATTATGTTGGCCGAGCGGCTTGAGAAAACCATGTGCCAGGTGCTGCAGGTTGCTGGAGTGGCCATTGAAGATGATTCCAGCTGTAGGTTTGAAATGCCAAGGTTAGATAGAGCTGGTGGAGTCTAACGTAGGAGGTAGGAGAGACCACATGTGGGAGGTCTGCAGGCTCATTGGAGGAAACGGCTGGAGTTGGAGTTTGGGAGAAAAAACGTCCGCTGATTTTGGAAATGTTAAACCAATGTTGAGCAGCGAGGAGCCTAAGGTTTGAATGACATGGAACAAAACGAGGGAAATGCTCTAACACGATGCACCAAGGCTAGAATAGAACCAGGGAAATGTACAGCACGAGCGGTCAAGGATAATCAACACAGGAAAAAATGTTTTCCTATGCAAACACTGGTGGAAGGTGGTGGATGCTAGGGTAGGTATGCAGGAAATGACCACACCATGATGAGCAGCCACACATAGAAACAATGAGCCACACCATGAAAGGAAGACAAGGAAGACTGAATGAACAATGCAGGGGCAGCGAGAAGACCAATGCTCTCACATTCAATCCAAAACACGAGATGCCGAGAATGACCAAGTAGAAGTTTTTTTTAAATGAACACAACATGAGCCTGGATAACAAGGGAAGATAATACCCGAATGGTCGAAGATGGATTCAAAAAATTGGAACTACAATAGACCTCAGGAAAACACCTCCAAACGCGCATGTAAACCTAGAGAATCGAGTGGTCAAGGACACTAAACTCGAAAAACACCAGAAACTCAAACACGATCACCTCAAACACATGAACAACCCAAGGAGAGGTATAAATGCCCCAAAATCAGTGCAAGTAGAGCACAATCGGAATATCCATTACGAAACACGCAACAAAATCTTTATATCACATTGGAAGCCCAAAAATGCATGAGCAACGCCGAGGAGTGCACGAATCCACAAGATCCACTCTAATACCATGAAAGAGGGTTTAAAAACCGCAAGTGAGGATCATAAGGGATGACGTGCACATCAATGGATGTGTAAACGACAGTGTGAAGAGATCTTGGGAGGAGCGAGCATCAACCAAATGTGCATGCAAATATTTGAAACATGGGCAGAACCTGGTTAAGCCATAAAACTCTCCTCTATCTCATAGATCAAATGGGGTGTACATATAGGAGGTGTTGAGTAACCCCCAATGCTACAATCATGACAACTTGAGTAGAGAGGGGGAGTTACATTCCTAGAATAGAAGTGTAACTCCCAATGATGCATATGACGCATTGACGCACTAACACGTAAGAGAATATCATAATGACCCCTAAATGACACATGGACCTATGATCTCACCTAAGTGAGATGACTCACCTAATGATGTGGAAAATAATACACACCAATAGTAATTTACCTTGGATATCCTTGAATTGATCTGATAACTCAAATTCTTCATGATAATGAAGAATTTTGATCAGTGTGCTTGTTTACTATCTAAGTTGATTGTATTAGTGCAATGGTTGCTTCATATGGTATCAAAAGTAGAGTATGATTTATCTGATATAAAAGGTGGATTGATGAGGTAATTTTGGTATCCTAAAGGTGTAATAGTATTTTTTACATGATAAGGTTTATGTAGAATCAAACAGAGTAGTCTCAAGCATGCCTTCTCAGATTGTGAACTTGTGACCTCAAAAGACAACATACGTTGAAATAGAGTTTCTTGCTTGAAATAAAGTGAAGTGAATGGTATTTTAATAGTTAAAAATTCTTGTAAAGATGCTCATCCAACTTGAGACAAGAATGCCAAGAGTTGTTTCTTGTTGAAGCAAAATTGAGGGAGTATAAAAGAGAAAAATCACTAGGTGGAGAAATTTAAAAATTTAGGGAGTAGTTTCTTATTGTGATAGATCATTAGAATGAAGACATGAAATTGAATATTTTTAAGGAATATGATGGTGAGATAGAAGTTTATAAGTCACATAGTTGTTACTTGTATTTTGAATTCTAAGTAGGAGTTTATGAAAGTAAAGGACAAGAATATAAATGGACCTGACTTGTTCAAATAGGAGAAATGTTATATATATATATATATATGAAAATAAAAGGCATATAAGTGAAAAAGACATCCAAGTGTGTAGTAGCTTTATATATATATATATATATATTATATATATATATATATATATATATATATATAAAGGCATATAAGTGAAAAAGACATCCAAGTGTGTAGTAGCTTAAAATATTGAGAAATGAATATATATATATATATATGAAAATAAAAGGCATATAAGTGAAAAAGACATCCAAGTGTGTAGTAGCTTTATATATATATATATATAAAGGCATATAAGTGAAAAAGACATCCAAGTGTGTAGTAGCTTAAAATATTGAGAAATGAATAGGAAGAGTGTAATATGAATCACAAGAAGATGAAAAGTGCAATGATGAAGATATACTCAAAACTCTAGAAAAACAATGAGAGTGTGGGAATTAAGGTATGTATGTGAAATATATTGCAAAAAATGTGTTACTAAGGATTAGTGAGTACATAGAGACTGATGTGATGAATTAAACAATGAAGACAATTAAATCAAATTACAGGGTACAGTTTATGAAAAATGTGTAGAAGGATGATATGATAAAATTAGTCAAATTGACATAATGAAGTTGGCTGATATACACATGTTTTCAGACTGAGACAAGTTGTTTTAAAGTTGTATTGAAGAGTGAATTAAATTCTAATGACCTCTATATGATAGGTTGAGCTCTGAATATTAAATAATGAACAAGACCTTGAACTGGTAAGTCAAGAATTATGAGTGAGTGCTTCAAATAGTCATACAATAGGTGAAAGGAAAACAAAGGTTTGAAATTTTGATGAAATTGCAGGTGAAATGAGAAAGTCAAATTACTAATTTAGGATCACAATCAGGTGTTTTTGCATCCAATTGGAAGAGTGATAAGGTTTTGTGTTCACACTAAGTTGTAGCTCAATATAATCATGGAGTTATAGCTTTCTTGTAGGTTGTAGCTTGTAGAAGGTCAATGGTTACTGACTGAATTATTTTGGGGGTTGTAACTTCCATTATCAAGCTATAGCTTGATTGTATTCTTAGAGTTATAGCCTCAAAAATTTGAGTTGTAGCTCAACTTAAAATAATTGTAACACATATGACAAATTTTCCAAAGCTAGTTCTCCGATTTCAATGGGTTTTATCCCTTTTGGGTTTCCCACTTCAAAAAACTATGTACTATCTCTCTCTCATCTTCTTGTTTATGGTTTCATGTGCTTTCCTTAACAAGTTTGGAGAATTAGAAATAATTGAAAATTTTAATGAGAAACTGATTTACCCCCCTCTCAATGTCCAAGTTTCCAACACAAATATCACCTTTAAGTGGTGGAAAATGAGTTGAAGTATCCATAGGATGTGGTTCATCGATGGTAGTAGATGTTGGAGTAGGAAGTGTAGTGTTGGGATCACGATTGCAATATTTGAATGGTTGAAAATCACTAGGAACTATATATTCTCTGCCCTCATGTAAGAATTTGACACATCAATGTACCGTAGAAGGAAATTTTTGCATGGAATGAAGCCATAACCTACCAAGTAAAGTGTTATAATAGAATGCAAAGTCATTGACAAAGGAAACTATGTTAAGAGTTTTTGGCCCGACAGTGATAGGCAAAGTAATATGACATATCCATGGAAAAATGGAGCCATCATATGCACAAAGAGAAAGAAATGAAGGGATAACATTAGGAATAGAAATACCAATATTTTCAAGGGATGACATAGTGAAAAGTTTAAGCTTAGAGCCATTATCAATGATGGTGCATTTGACAGCCACATTATAAATGCAAAACATGATGTATAAAGGTGGATCATTTTCAAAAAGAGCAAGATCAATATTAGGATTAGATGGAAAATAAATGTGCTGAGAAAATTCATCAACAAATGTGTTGTACACTAAATACAAATGAATATAAGAAGGAATGCGAGTGGTAGCTAAGAGAGTTATTATTTTATCTCTTAGTTCAGGATTAACTAGCAAGAATTCATTAATAGAGATTCTCATAATGAGAAGATCCTATGAAGATAAAATCAATAGAAGTATGAGGACCCTAAGAGTGTTTAGATTGATTTCGAGTTGACCAAATTATTGATCAAATATTAAATTTATAGATGCCTTATACTAATTGCAATGTAACAACAAATGAATATATAAATAAGTATAGAATAAACCTAAACAAATTAATCTAGAAGAATATTAAACCCTAGTTGCAAAGAAGGGATAAGAATAATTAGTTGATTCACAACCAAATATGGACTATGATGAAGTGCTGACTTGATGAATAGAGAGGGAGAAGTGTCACACAAAACCTTGGGAAAATGTGCGAGATAAAGATTTTCTTAGACTAGGGCACTTGGAATGGGTTAGGGGTGCTTGCGGGTGCCACAAACCTAATCTAGGTTCATGTGACTGCTCAAACCCTCACGAAACCTCCTTTACTAGGCTGCAAGATGTTTTTTGTCCTTCAATTCTTGTTACTATTATGTCGCATAATGATTACTGATGTCGTTTATAACCTATAATGAAATATTGACTTGCAAAACCCTTAAGAGTGTATCAAATCCCAAAAAGAAAATAATGAAAATGAGGGGTCAAACTATCCCTAGTTTTCAAATAAGTGATCTTACGACTAAGTGCTGCACTACATTTAATACCCAATGTAGTTCTAGGTGTGTGTGCGCAATCGTGCCTAGGCGGATTTTGTGCGTGTCACACTTGATAACGAGAAAATAGATAAATGTAGAAGATATAAGTAAATGTGTATATGGAATAGAATGAACTTCCCCTCCTATGAAGTGTATGCAAAATAATGCAATACCTTGACCTTGAATGGATGCTTGAATTCTCTTGAGTAGCCTTTGGATGCAACCTTAGGTGGTGTTAGCTAATGTTTAATATTTGGTCCTTTATTATGGTGATTTAACTTTATATGTATATGATTCCCTTGCTTGAATTTCATAATTAACCTTGAAAAGGATGACTACAGAAAAAATAAGATGCTCAAATGGCTAGAAATGACCCAAAAGATGTGATGAAAGTATAAAGAGGTTAGGGGCACCTGACATCGACGTCCTAGCAGGGCGTACTGAGGTGTAAAAAGATAGATTGAGAAAGTAAGAGTGTAAGACCAAAAGTGGAAATAGAAAGAAAAGAAAGATGGCCAAGGACATGGGTTAAATAGTACTTTTCTTACTTAGGAATAATATGTATAGTAATACGTAATTAGGACAAGATAATTACCCAAAGTATGTGATTTTGTGTTTACAGCTACACATTCCCATAAACAACATCAAATCTAAAAAATAAAGATTTAGAATGTTGAGTCAGAATGACCTCAAAAGTCACCTAAAGAGTGAACTTAGTACCAAGCGCTGCACTACATTTCAGAACCCATATAGTTTTGTGTGAATGTGTGTTAATGATGTTCGTATGCAAGTTACACAACGAGCTAGGTCTAGAATGCCCCAAGTATGCAAATGTGTGAGATGGAATAGAATAGAATTTCTATCCTATGCTATGTATACAGAGTGATGCAACCCTTGTACCTTGTATGGATGTGCTAGATGGATGCTTTGTAACGCTCTTGTGCCTTTGGATGCAAGCTTCGGTGATAATAGATAATACTAATGCTTGGCCCTTGATTTTGGAGAAGTAACTAAGTATATATTTAATTTAACTATGATTCCTTGTTTAAAATTTCATAATGACCATTGAAGGCTCACCCAAATGTTAAAAGATGCCCAAGAAGTTAAAAAGACCCAAAAGAGTGAGAAAAGGCTAGAGAGGGTCAGGAGCTCCTAGAAGGATATGACTGACTTGGCACTAGTGTCTAAGGCCATAAAAGATAAAGAAGTTTACGTTCCGACAGGGCTATAAGATGTATAAGACCAAAAAGAAGGCAAGGGATAAAGCATAGAGGCTAAAAGGAGTTGTCAACCTCTAGTTTTGTCACTTAGGAATCATTTCTACATTGTATTCTTATAGGACTAAATGTACCCAGTGGCGTGGATTTGGTGTCTAATTTTCCCCTACTTGGCTATTAGAGTGAATATCAATACATAAAGTAGATAGAAGAGTGTACCTTGTAATCTGGGAGAAGCCTTTGTCTTATATCTGTGCCAGTGGACAATGAATCGTGACGTGCCTCAAAATGTGAAGCGTGGAGACTAGGAAAGGGAAGTAGACCCTAGGGGTGAAATGTATGCATACTAGCGTGCCGCTGGAGCTTGTTCTTACTAATGTGAGATACTTATTATTGAATATAAGGATGGAGTTGAAAAAGAAAAGAGAGAGAGTAGTCAATGTTTGGTACGTGAAAATTCAGAGTAATATGTGTATAAGTATGTAAAAAGTGTGTAAAGGAAAGTGTACACCCGATGTATAAGAGAGTATGAGATAGAAAGATTGTCCTGTTTTCTTGGAATTGTTGGATTTTGAATGCTGTTGGTGAGGTTTTGGGTGATCTATAGTCGAGACCGAGTTTTTTTGGGTGATCTCCCGTTAAGAGAAAATTTCTTGGATGATCTCATGCTAAGTGTGAGTTTTTTGGTAAATATCTTGCCCTAAGAAGAGTGTTGGGGAGAGAGGTATTTTTTAATCTCCTTCCATGATGTTTCCCAATAAGAACCACTACAGATGGTATGTCCCTAATTTTTTCCTATTTTTCTTATTGTTTATGTTGTTTTGATTGTAACTGATAGAATGAATTCTGTAATTGGAGGCAAGTGCATGCTACTGGAGAAATGTTATATAAATTGTTTAAGATTGTGCTGAACTAAGAAATTAATTATTTTTTTCCCCAGGACATTAGCACTCAGGGGGACTGGGCGCTAGTGTCTACTTTGTGTTTTGGGTACAAGGTTGAATATGGACTATTATGTAACTATTTTCTTGTGCTGATTTTATACTATGATGGTATGTGTTGAAGCTCTAAGCTGTTGTAGGGATGATTTGTTCACCCAATAGATTCCCCCTTGTTTAGGGTGCATGTGATGATTGTAGGAGGATGTAGTCAAAAAGAGAGGACTTGATACTGATATGAAGTGGATACTTGCAGGGGTAGGGGATGTGCACTGTTAGAAACAATGGCACAATTCAAACATGTAGGCCTAGTAACAAGTGTTATAGTAATAGAGATAACATACAATAGAAGAAAATGTAACAGATAACTAGGAAGAAAAGATGGACCCATAAAAAGGGGTTTCCATGCATGGGACTTTCTCCAAGTCCAGAGACAATTAGATCGAAGTGTTAAACTCATACAATGATCAATCAATACATAAGGCATATCTCGAAAACAATAGAAAAAAATAGGAAGCTATAAGTGACAAATAACCATGGTTGTATGTATCATGTAAGGAAAATGCTACACATGAAGCACCAGTTAGTATGTTAGAAAGATAAGTAGTATGTCAAAGCTTGTATAAATCAGTGACAAGTATAGTGATAATGACTAGAAATAGTAAGTACTGAAATGATAGAACATGTGATGTGTAAAGTATGTTAGTAGATGCCCCAGGAGCCTTAGTGGACGGTAAAGTATTTGTCACTCCTGCTCATGTATGACTCTGTGATAGGTTCTGCATTCAACCTCAAATGCCAAGTGATGCACATGTTGTGTATAAAAATCCAATGACATACTAAGAATCTTCTAGAATAGGAAACAAAGTGTAACATATAAGTAGAATAAGCTAACAACAGTAAATATAACTAGAATGTGCAAATTTTGTATGAGTGTGATGGTGTGATATGCTTGGTGTGAAGATGATACAAGCCACTTTTCCCCTCAAAATAAATGTAGATGACCTTCATTTATAAATTCCCCCTTAACGGTCAAGAATAAACCATAGAACAAGAGTGTGTCATCGGGTAATGAATGTGTCGTGTGAGAGTAAATGTTATAAAAAAGGCATCATGAAGCAAAAAGTGTGACGTGTAGATTTTATGAGATTAATTTGAGAATTGGACCCTCAACAATTGAGTATGAACTGTGGAAATAAAGTGTGTCATTGGGTAATGAAGGCGTTGATCGAGGAGAGTAAATGCTATAAGAGATATATCATGAAGCATAAAGCATGAAGTGTAGAGGATGTGAGGTTTGTTTAAGAATTGGGCCCTCAACAATTAAGTATGAATAGTGAAACTAGAGTGTTCACACTGGTTAAGGAGAAATAAATGTGAAACCAATGAATGTGGTGATGTTGAAATGATATTCATGAAGCGTGGAGAAGCAGAGAGAGAGAGAGGAGAGAGCAGAGAGAGAGAGAAGAGAGAGAATAGAGAGAGAGAGAGAGAGAGAGAGAAGAGAGAGAGAGAGAGAGAGAGAGAGAGCTCTCTCTCTCTATCTCTCTCTCTACTCGCTCTCTCTCTCTCTCTCCTCGTCTCTCTCTCTCTCTCTCTCTCTCTCACTCTCTCTCTTCTCTTCTTTCTCTCTCTCTCGCTTTCTCTTCTCTCTCCTCTCTCTCTCTTCTCTCCTCTCTATCCTCGCTCTCTCTCTCTCTCTCTCTCTCTCTCTCTCTCTTCTCTCTCTCTCTCTCTCGCTCTCGCTCTCTCTCGCGCCTCTCTCTCTCTCTCTCTATCTCGCTCTCTCTCTCTCTCCGCTATCTCCTCTCTCCTCGCTCTCTCTCTCTCTCCTCTCTGCTCTCTCTCTCTCTCTCCCTCCTCTCTCTCTCGCTCTCTCTCTCTCTCTCTCTCTCTCTCTCTCTCTCTCTCTCCTCTCTCGCTCTCTCCCTCCTCTTTTTCCTCTTGGTACGCATGATTCCCCCCACGTTGTTCAGGGTGCGCAGTACGTAAACTCCACCGATCGAGGAGGAGGTCATCAGTGTCAGAAAAAAATTGATAGAATTTGGGTTGGAGACTTGGTATGTGATAGTATGAGGTTGATCATACAAAGAATTTGTGCAATGTAAATTATACATACCCATAACATATTATTCATCAGTAAAAGGGGGTTACGGATAATCATATGTGTAACAGTGAATTAGGTTTTGGGTATAGCTAAGGAATGAATCATTGCAAATAGAGATGTGGCTAAAAGGCATATGATAGGTAATGGTAGTATGGTTGGGGTCAAGGGTTCCACTAATATAGTCGAGCCAAGATTGTCCAAGAGTGAGTGGAGAGGTCCATCATGGATGTGCAAGGAATATCAATAAATGAAATATGTGAAGGCCATAAAAAACATTAATAAGAACATATCCATGATAGAGGTGGGATGAATTAGGGGGGGAGGAGATAAATAAGTGTGAATCCTAATTGTTTTAATCCTTCATGTGTGTAAAAAGTGTTATGGAAAGTGGAATGGAATGGAATATGAGGCCAATAAGAGTCATTAATGAATAAAGTGCATGTGAATGGATAGATTTGTTGATCAGAGTGGACTTGGAGAGATGAAGTAGATGATATGACATCTAATATATGTACAGTTCCCTGGAAAGGAACCATGGCAGTAGTAGAAGGAGGAGGTTTCTTGAATTGATATTTACAATGGCCAACATCAACAAAGGTGTCTTGAAATTATTGTTCTTCTATCTCAAGGGGAGTAAAATTGAGGTTGCACAAATTTTCATCAGTAAGCTCTACAACCTTGACTTCATCATCGTAATCATCGATACCAACACTATCTTGTTAGATAAAATTATCAAGGATATTAAGGGGAGTGGGGGTGGATGTAGGTTTGGGTGGAGTAGTGAGTGATAGATGGAGATACAATGGGTGATATAATATTAGTGGTATGTGCAGGGATTGGAGGGATGCATGTGGAGGTAGAATAAGTGGAAGCACTAGACTGACTGAAATCATATGTGCTGATATTATTGTATGGAATAGAATGCAACAAATGTATGGGCATCATAGTAACTGGGTCTACACGACAAAATTGGAATGGGTTAGGGCCACCAGAAATAGTATGCTCATATCCATCATGTAAGAATTTAACATAATGATGAATAGTAGAAGGAAGAACACATATGACATAGATCCATGGTCTACCAAGTAAGCAATTGAGCTGAAATGATTTATCAATTATATAAAACAAATTCAGAAGGATTTTGGGTTTGAATTTTAAAAGTAAGGTAATGGTGCCGATGCACGTGTGAGTAGTAGAATCATATCTGTAAATGAGGGTAGAGGATTTAGTGATTAGACTAACAAGAATTTGCAATTTCATGAGCAATGAGCAGGAACAAATATTTATAATGGAGCCATTGTCAATTAATACACACTTGATATAGTGAGAACCAATAGTAGATGTGATAAACAAAGGTGAGAAAGGATCACCAACATAAGTAGGAGGGATATCCTCATTGCTGAAGTATATAGTATGTAGTAGGTTCTTGAGGGATTGAATAAGATGGGTGAAGGAAATAGGTGAATTTTCAATTTCAATGTGGATGGAACAGAGGGTGTCCTCTAATCTATGGTGAAAATTTGGTGCATGACATCAAATATCGTAAAGAGATATTTTTTCTGGTGTATTATTTAGTTTATCAATGATATCATAACCTTTTGAAGTGTTGGTAGGGGTTAGAGAGGTAATATGGGGTGGAATAGAGATAAGTGGAGTCATGGGTTGTCTATTGTAGCAAGTGGTGACCACATTAATAGTTGGGTAAAACATGGGAGTATTGAAGCGAGGAGGATGTTGGGTACGGACTTGTATAAAATCAACAACAGTATAAGTTGGACAAGAAAGCTTGGTGGGTTTATAGGATGGGCAAGAGGATTGGTCCATAAATTTAGAAGGAGAGAGAATTCGATGCATATTCAGAAGGGAGGGTTGGATCGGTCAGGTTCACAAAATTATTTAATTTAAATTGAATTAAACCTTAATTTTAGAGTAACTATTGTAATGAATGATATACAGTAAATCGACAAGCAACAAACAAGTAATGATATGAAACCCTAAACAAGTGAAATAGATAGATGAATTAACTAATTTATGAGTGATCTAGACTGAGGAAATACTGTGATAGAATGGGAAGAGTGTCATCATGTCTCACTGGAGGTTCTAGAAGTCATAAATATACATGATAGAAGTGCCCATGGAAGGAAAGGAACACCTAGGTGCTAGTGACTGATGTAGGCGCTAGTGTCTAGTTAGGTGTTCAATTCTGTCCTTTTTTTGTGTAGGAGGAGCTCTTCTATTAGCTTCCTTTTGTTGCTATGGTTTTTGTGTACTATTGATGATTGTACCTATAACCTGTAAAAAGAAATACCTAGCTGCACATGCCCACAAACCACATCAAATCTAAAAATAAAAATGCAGAATTTGGAGTCAAACTGATCTTGGATGTCACATGAAGAGTGAAATTAGTATCGATCGCTGCACTACATTTCAGAATCCATGTAGTTCTATGTGAATGCATGTGTAATGATGCCCTATGATGCCCTTGTGCAAGTTGTACTATAATATTGGGCTAGATCTAGAATTCTTCGAGTATGTAAATGTGTGAGACATAAGAGAATAGACTTCCCTTCGTATGTTGTGTATGCAGAGTGATGCAACCATTATCCCTTGTATGGATGTTCTAGATGGATGTTTTGTAATGCTCTCATTCCTTTGGATGCAAGCTTAAGTGATAGTAAATAATGCTAGTGTTTGGCCCCTGATTTTGAAGAAGTAACTAAGCACATATATGATTCCCTTGTTTGAATTTAATAATTGACAACTAGAAGGGCAACAAAAAAGTGTAAAATATTCTCAAGAAGTAAAAGAGAACCAAAAGAGTGAGAAAATTCTAGAGAGGTATAGGAGCACTTAGGAGGGATAGGAGTTCTTGGGCACTAATGTCCTAACTGGATGCTAGTGTTTGAGGCCATAA
Organism: Taxus chinensis; assembly: GCA_019776745.2. NCBI lineage: Eukaryota > Viridiplantae > Streptophyta > Pinopsida > Cupressales > Taxaceae > Taxus > Taxus chinensis. Next base: position 328,556,642 of record CM034151.1, on the reverse strand, counting down.
ATGATAAATAAGTTAAGTTTTGGTAGGGCTGTAAGATGTGTAAGACCAAAAATAAGGCAAGAGATAAAGCATAAAGGATAAAAGGAGTTGTTAACCACTAGTTTTTTTCTTAGGAATCATGTATACATTAGTATGCTTTAGTACCTAGAAATGTACCCAAGTGCGTGATTTTGTGTCTATAATGTCTTATCATACAAAAAGGAAATATATCTAATAACTTTTCCTTCGAGAAGGTGTTATAAGGAAATATAGCTAGTGTTAGCATAAAGTATAGTAAGATTATGATGGCATATTTTTGTGTTAGTTTGCATGTGAAATGTAAAAATATTCACACAATATACGAGTTGTTTGAAAACTTGCCTTGTTAGCAATTTTTTGTTTTTTCCTACAAGAAAGTTTTTGGGCCTTATTTTACTTTAGATTTTCATATCCATTTCATACATTAAGTATTTATTTTTTAATTTCAATGGTATGAAAAATATTTAATGTACATGTTCATTACACTTTTTCATGTTTTCATGCTGGTATGTATGCAAAATGTGAAAGTATACACAAAACACATGTCATTCAAAAAAATGTTTTATTAGAAGAATTTTCTTCTTTTCTTCTATAAGGAAGTTTGTGCGTCTTAGTCTACTTTAGCATTTCATATCCACATCATACATTAAGTGATTATTTTTCAATTTAGATGGCATGAAAAAAATTAAAATACATAATCATTATAATTAATACAAACATATTATTCTAACCAAGAACACATGTAGAATAATTAATAACTTGATTGAGAAAAATGATTGATTTTAAGTCTTTTAAAAATGTAATTGGTTTTACTTTTATTTTAGGATATACAAAAAGTAAATTTATTAAAAAGGTCCTAAAAAATTTTATCTTTGAAGAAAAAACAATTACAATTAGCTTTTAACTTTACATTTAAAAGATGTTAGTAAAAGTTAAAAGGCATTCAAGACTCCCTAAAGCTTATACACATCCATTAGGGCAGCCGTTACAACAATTTTGAAGCACTCAACTAGGTCAAGGAGTCTATCTTCCCTCACTTTCAAGCACAAAAATATCCCTACTTTAAAGTATTTCCAATAACACAATCCTCTCAAACATGTTCAAAGTGGTTCGAATTGATAACTAGTTGCATTAATATAGATGTTACATGTTAGGCAAAGAAATATGTGTTGTTTTAGGCCTCTTTGGAGTAGTGTTGATGTGGAAAGTGCATAGATTGTGCTTGTATTCCACCATGTTTAGGGTTTTAATGTGATCCAATTGATTATAAATGGTTTTAGGATTGTGCAACAGTTGGGGTTTGACAGAAAAACACATTTCCAGACCAATGAAGGACTCAAAAAGTTATAAAACTCAAAAGTAGGTATAATACCGTACAACAAGTCTTGGACCATACAACCATTTATGATAGACTTGTGTGGTCATGCAACAAGTGATTTCTCACTTTCAGTCTTATGAATGAAGGTTGATCAATCTCTGCACTCCCAAATTCTTTAGTTTGTTCATCCAAAACTATCATGTACAAACTCGTGTAGTTAAGTACACCTTCCTTCTTATGTCTACAATATTATTGCATGTTGTCATCATAAATTGTAAGAACCACTTGTAGACACAAAATCTATGCACTTTGGTACATTTGTAGGTCTTAAAGCATATTAATGTATACATGATTCCTAAGAAATAAAAATAGTGGTTGACAACTCCTTTTGAGATTTTGGTTGCTTTATCTCTTGCACTTTACTTGACACATCTTACAGTTCAATTGGCACTTGATTGATTTAATTTTTGATGGCCTATGACACTAGTGCCTAGTCGCTCATGTCCCCCTCTTTTTTCTTCTTACTATTTTGGTCCCCTTTCACTTCTTGGTCACCTTTTAACACTTTGGTTCAACCTTTCAGTTGTTAAGTATGAAATTCAAACAAGGAAATCATATATATACTTAGTTATTTCTTTCAAATAAAGGGTGCCAAACACTATAAACATTATCTATCACCACCTAAGCTTGCAAAAATTTACAAGAGCACTACAAAGTAACTATATAACACATCCATACAAGGGTCAAGAGTTGCATTAGTTTACATATAATGTATAAGAGGGGAGTTTATTCTATTCCATCACACACATTTCACATATATGGGATAATCTAAATCTAGCCCACTATCATCATGCAACTTGCACAAGGGAAACCTAGGGCATGTGACATACACACACACACACACACACACACACGAAGAACTACATGGATTATGAGATGTAGTGTAACACTTGGTCGTAATTTCACTCTTCTGGTGACCACTGGGATTAACACAAATCCCCATCCTGTATCTTTTTTAGATTTGATGTGGTTTGTGGGCATGTACAGGTAATCATTTTTGTAAGGTTACAAGTGTGATCAATGATCTAACAGAGAAACCAAAGTGACAAAAAGTGACTAATAATTAAGGTCTTCTGACCTAGAAAAGACTAGGTTCTGAGCATTTGAGTAAACATAAGCACCCTGATCAGTTGTTAGCACTTAGGGCACTCCTGTCCTTTTACGGGTGCTTCTGCCCTATAAGTTCCTGGGGTTTTAAACCCTCATCGAGCATTTTTGACATTATTTTTAGCATGTTCTAGAAGACACATAATCCAAACACTCCTAGGTTATACGGAATCAACTAAGAAATCATCCCTCTTTCATTTGCTTAGGGTTTTACATCTTTGATTGCTTATTGCTTGCATGTTACTATACTTAATCATATGAATATCATTTGTTATATTAAGTTACTCTGAAATAAGATTTAATTCAAATTAGATTAAATCAACAATATATTATTACAATATTATATAGTTAATGTTGGAAGTTAATTAATCAAAATAACTCCTAGTTTCAAACCTTACATACATTTATAGTGTTGTACATTTCATAACATTATTTTAAATTATTAATCAAATTTAGAAAGGGTGTAAAAATTTGGTGAACTCAACTTCCAAATCAAATATTTTCTGCTCAAACCCTAAAGTTTATTTTGTTATATCACTATATGCCTTATTCTCTTACTTAATGGAATATTAATGGATTCTTAGAGTGGTTCCCCCATATCCTTCGTTGAGTTCATTCAAATCCATCTGTTATATAATGATATCATATATCAAGCCTTTTAAAATTCTTAGATCCATCATCACACATCTGTTCATCATGTCAAATATGGTCTACAGAAAAATTTATATTTTGATAACGATAGCGATCCTCTTGTCACTCCTTCCGAGAAGGTTACTAATAAAAAATATCAACTATTCATGCAATTAATGATACAAACTACATTGGTTAAACATGATCTTATTGATTAGACATCAAGTCTTAATGTTTGTAGTGTTTGTTTCCTTCATTTTTTAGGTATTTTCTTTGCAACTCTATCTCCTTATATTATATATAGTCACGACTTTACAAATTCACCTTGTAAAATACTCAATCAAGTCACCTTACCCATTAGTATTGGTCCTAAGACCATTGACATTATATGTTATGTTATCCTCGATAAACCTCATTATAATATTCTCCTAGGGAAACCTTCGTTACATGCTATGAATATCACCCTTATACCTCATGGTTTATGATTTTATCATCAAGGTTCTAATTGTGATTTCTTAAGGGATCTATCCCTCTCTCAATTTGATCACCCACATAAATGGTAATTTATATGCTTATATTGTACTCCCAACATTATGCTAAAGCAATTACTTGAGTGCAATCTTTTATCTCTCCCTCCGCCATTTGAGGTTGATGTAATTATGCCTCATAATAAAAGGTTTTGATGTTAATGCTTATTATGACTATCATAGATGCATTGGTCACCTCAATAGTCATTGTATCTTGCTTAAAAATGCTATATAAGATATTATTAATAAAAATGACATTGAATGGGATGATCCTACTAAATTCTCTTAGCCCACTCATGATAATACCTAGTTTAAAACATCTCATGATTCGCATTCTACTCTCAAAAGTGTTACATATACTTCAAAAATTGATAAAAAGTATCATGTGGTACCCCCACTAGATAATTATGGTCCCTCCTCTAATGTTCTTCCCCTATTACATCTCACGGTCTACCTCCTATTTATCTAGAGGAAAATTTGGGACTTCAAGAATTCTCTAAATCTCCATAAACCACGACAATATGGTAGAGAATTCAGAGAGCTTTCCGATAGTACCAGGAATGCTAGAAATGGAGGTCGTATGCTCAAGATACTGCTAGTCAAATTTTGTTCAACGTTTGGACTTGATAGGGTCAACTGACCAATTTGGATGTGACACATGGAAAAAGTGGAGTTTGGGAAAAGTGTAAAAATGTGGTTTTACGATGCAAGTCTTTGACACTCGTATTTGGATAGGTAGGCCCCACTATTTATTGGTTGGAGGCCCACAACTAGGGTTGAGACACTCTTTTGACGGAGGGTGTCTTTTCTGCCACGATATCAACACTTTCCACATGGTGGGTCCTCAGGGCACCACGTGGTATGTGACCACTATGCAACATATCACATTGCATTGGACTAAGTTACAATCTATAACTTAAGAACTCACTATAAGAATTAGATGAGATATATAATTGGGTGAGATAACTAGACATCTCAGCGACCTGCCTTCTACATGGTTTGGGATTATCTACTCACATCTCGAGTGAGCTAACAATTCAACCAAATGAGTGCATTGGTCATGCTAGGTGGGCACCTCAACATACTAGTATACCACACTACGTATAATTTCATATAAATATGACCACCCACTTCATAACCATTGGCCACATGGGCATGCAAAAGGAGGATAGACATGGTCTAAGTCATAGTTACAAAGGGCGGTCAATTTATATTTAAAACACTACCCATCTATTAACTGACTTAATGTGGGATTTTAATCCCCACATAAATGCAAAGCAATGTGTGGTTGGTGAGATTCGAAACCCCAACTACCCCTTTACTAAAATAAGAACTCACCATCATGCCATGAGGGGTTGCTTGGCCTTAGAAAAGGGCTTCTTTGTATTTGTAAAGGATAGGTCTATGACTGTGCTATATGCCTAACAAGGTAGTTTTGTAAAAGGCCATTTTAGAGACACTTAGGAGAATTTTTGGATATTTGTGTAAAATGGAAATTTTTCTAGAATTATGAGATGATCCCTATAGAATTATTGTTTTCCCACTTTGAAGATATTGTGATGATGTTGTGTGGAAATCGTTTGAGCGATGGATTCTGGTTTTGGAGCCATTTAGCTGTACATATCATTAGAGGAAAACTACGGGAGATCTGATATTTTTTCACCAAAATTTATAAGGCGGGTTATTATGACTCAGTGTTCATGGAGGAGATTATTGTTCTTCTAAAGAACATTTCAGATTCATTGTGAATTAACTGGCATTTGTTCTTCTGAAGACCAGTTCATATTCGTTCAAATCAACTGACATCATTTGGTTCATTATTGTGATTTCATAGATTCATTTGTAAGTTTGTATTTGATTTAAAAATTGGAACTTTTTAATGAATTAGTTCAAATTTTGAACCCAAAGATGTAGGCATTTGTTTTAGCAGAACTCCATTATCAACCTCTTGCATTGTGTGTGTCCATTTTTGCATTGTAGTTTTTATTAAGTTGATAACATTGTGGAGTGTATTCAGAAATTAAAAAACTTCCTATAGGGGTCCGAGGTTAGTTAAAAATTTTGGTTGTATTTTTAGATTAGGTTGGTATCAGAGCAGCCTTATTTGACAGTTTGATTACATCAAATTGTGTAGTTGTGATTAGACAGGTTATTGTTTGGTACTATCTCATTCTCATAGAGCCATGTATATGTACTTGTTTTTTTAATGGCCAGTAGTGCTCATGCTATTAGACAAAATGATTCACATGGTGGTGACTAGACACTAGGAGAAAACTCACCAAATTACAGAGTTACATACACACTTGGAAAATGTGTGTGAACAAAAACGTATTTAAAATATGTGAATTACTAAACTCTAGAGGAGGATTGAATCCCTACCTGGTTGGATGGGCGAGGCAAGTCGATAAAGGAAAATGCACATAGGGAGATCACCATCACCATAACCATCACTAGGCTGGCTAGTATGTAGCCACTATGAAAAAGGTGGTCATGAAGAGGAAAGTTGTTGGAGAAGAAACCCTGATCAAACACCTTGCTAGTTTAATCAAAGCGATGCCACCAAGGGGAAAACTCCTGAAGTTCATAGTGCAAGTAAATATATTTAGCAGATGTCACCATTGTGACAATAGAGGACATCATCAAGGATTATGGATGTAATCCTATGATTAGTAAGGGCCTCGAGACAAAATGTACCTATTATTACTGAAGGGCATAATGTATGGCTCATATTCGATTGGGATATCAGATCGAGCTACATTATAATTGATTTGGTACACCGATTGAGCGTACCAACCGGGCCTCTTCCACATGCCAAAAATTATGGCACTTGACACGGTGGTATTCATGGGACTGCACATAGATGTTGCACTACACCATTAAAGGAAATTTATCGGATGCTTTGAATCTCAACATCATCCTAGTGGAGATGGATGAGATATTCCTGGGAAGCTTCTACCTTGCAGCACATCAAAAATTCATCATTAATGTGGGAGAGGACCTAGAACTCTGTTTGAATCACATGTTGATCATGGAGTTCAACAATGGTTAGGTCATGAGACCTAGAAATGGATACATTAATGAGTCATCAAACTCTGACTTTCCAGGGGACCATCTAGTCCCAGATGATGACCAGTATCACTAGGGCCAACATCGATGCAACTAGATCCCCCACTAGATTCAAGTATAGATGTAGAATCTAGGTGGTAAATAAAATAGTCATCTTTTGTGATTGTATCCTTGAGCATTTTTGGGTTTAAAATAAAACATACCCATGCTCTCATTTTTATAAATAATCCTTTTATATATATTCTTATTTAGCTTTTGATTTCGTGTTACAGTTTAGGTACATAATTAAACTCATATTTATAAGCCTTGAATATTTGACAAAAAATTGTATAGGTTGATGGAAATTGGCAGTGTTCAGTTTCATACTATTTACAAAATGACTTTTGTTTGGGAATACATCTATTTTTGGATTCTATATGTTAGGTGAATTTTAAGACCCATTTTTTGGGCATTGACTATACTTGTGATACTTGTAAATGTAATACCCCATCAGAAAGGGAAAAATTATGTATTAATCCATAATATTGTAAATATCAAAATTTTTGTTGTAAGAAATTGTGCAAATCCCCTTACAAGAGATCTGAACCTTAGTACATTTGATGTATTTCTAATATATTAGCTATGGAGGAGGGTCATAAACATTGTTGAGCTCATTGGAATCAACTCAGATATTTTCTTTGTGTAGAGGATAATTGTGACTATGCAACAGAGCGGTAGTTGATTGTCGTTGACACCTGACATTGGGTTAGATATTTGCTCTGCATAGAGGCTAATTGGGGCCATGTAATAGAGTGGTACCTAATTTTACTCATCAACTAGATAATTATCACTATGTAGAGGTAGGGACCATGCAGTGGGGAGAACGTCAGCATCAAACACTTCTATTTGATTTAGCACTGTGTAGAGGCATGGGCTGTGCATTGGATTGAAGGTCAATAGGAGGTGTCATCAGTGTGGTGCAAGTGCCATAGGTCCCCAGATTAAGGCATTAGTTGTCTGATTTTGGGGTAGTAGTATGATACCCTTGAGTCAATTGCAGAGACCTCTTCTCGGTAACACTAGGGTATGGAATCAGAAGTGGAGGAAACAAATATTTTTTTGGACAAAAAACCTCTTCACTAGGGAGGTGTGAACTAGAGGAAAATTTTGGGACTATGGGATCTCCCTAAATCTCCCTAAACCATGACACTATGGTAGAGAATTCAAAGAGATTTCTAAAAGTACCATGAATGCTAGAAACAAAGGTTATATGCTCAAGATATTGTTGGTTAAAGTTTGGTCAACATCCGGGCTCTACAAGGTCAACTAACCAATATGGTGTAGACACAAAATCAAGCACTTTGGGTAATTATATAGTCTTAATTGCATAATATTATTCATATGACTCCTAATTAAGAAAAGTACTATTAACCCATGTCTTTTTCCATGTTTCTTTTCTTTATGTTTCCACTTTTGTTCTTACACACATACTTTCCTTAGTCTACCTTTTTATACTTCGACATTTATCATCCTAGACACAAACGCTTAGCTAGGATGCCAGCGTTAGGCAACCTCGTCCCCTCTGGGTGCCCTTGACCTCAATATACTTTATTCACATATTTTGGGCCCTTTCTAACCATTTGAGCATATTATATTTTTGGTAATTATCCTTTTTAGGGTTAATTATGAAAGTTAAGCAAGGGAATCATATAAATATAAAGCTATGTAATCATAATAAAGGACCAAGCACTAAGCATTAACTATCACCACCTAAGGTTGCATCCACCAAGCATCTAAGAGCTCTATTAAATCCATCTAACACCATCCAAGGGACATAATGGTTGGTTACTCTACATACACACTTCATAGGAGGGTGATACTTATTTTGATACAGTTGATTACATTATGGACATTATTATGTTTTGATTTAGTATGTTGTTAGACATTTGATCATGGATTATTGTTGATCTTGATTTGGTTATGATGCATGATGATTATTAGAGACACTCATATGTGGATGATGATATACTATTTGACATGGATGTTTTATGGATGTTGTTCGGACATGTGATTTTGGATATTATGAGTAGATCTAGAAAATGGATATTATATGATGATGATATAGTTGTTGATATAAATTGTATGTGATAATGTTAAATTTCCTTGATGTTGTTGTGATTCACATATTTAGATGATTTTGTGATTATATTTATATTCATTTTGGATGTTCTGATATGGCCACGAGGCCAAAGGAGGTATTTGTGTTTTGCAGGTTAAAATATCACAACAAACATCGGGGGATTGGAGACCAACCACAATGGAATTCTAGGTGAATTCAACAAGGTCACCATGGCAACTTGTTTTATTGTGTTGTGTTTGTTGTTGTTAGGGATTCCCATGGGGGGATCACCTTTATATGTGACCATGGGTTTTGTGTAATTATTAATGTGGTTAATTTTTTTATTGTTGTATGTATTTTATTAGTAATTTGTCCCTTTCTTTTATTTAATTAAAATTGTGGTAGATTAATGTGAAAAATCATATGGTTAAAATTTAAATAAATCAAATTGGGATATGGGAAAGTAATAATGGAAGTTGTTGGCTCTTTGTATTAAATATGTAAGGGATGTGTAAGTTTGTGTAAGAGTTGTGTAAGTCAGATTTTGGAGTATGAAACACTCCACCTCCTTGGAAATTCGAATTTGTCCTTGGGGGCTGTTTTTGGAGGCTTGTGGGACAAGTAAAACTTGTCCCATACCTCTCAATTTAATTTACCAACCATACTTATGGTTGGAGGGGTGATTTTAGACTTTTATAATGCATTTTATTAATCATGTTGCAAGTTTTGATTGCACTCTCTTACATTTTATTTAATTTTGCAGTCCTTTGGGGTGTGGGCTTTTTGGAGTGTGCAAGTAAATTGTCATATTTTCACCCACCTCTTTATTGTGCTTGGGAGAATGAAATTTTTTCTTTTGTGTTGGAGTTGAGGATGTGTGATGTGGCATCCTACATGGATCCACATCATCCTCTTCTCTTCCCTCTTCTATAAAATTCAAACTCTTTGCTTGTTTTGGGTTGTTGAATCATTTTGCAAACTTCTTTGGGGGCACATTTTTTTTTTTGGATGCTTTGGATTTCTTGGGATTTTGGGAAGGATTTTGGAATGTTCTTGGCTTTTCATACTTGTTTGTTGTAGTTTTTAGGACTATTTTTTGGCTTTGAAATGCTTGTTTTTGAAACAAAAGATACCATGGAGAGGTAGGAGCCACATAGTCTTCTCTTTTGCTATAATTCTTTTCTTTTTGGAGTTTGAATCCACCATGAAACTGGTGGCGCATTTTTACTGTTTGGAGCTCTTGTGGATAGGATTGTTATGGTTTTGGGTAGACTTGCCAAAAGCTACCATGGAAAGGTAGGTGTATTGGAGAATGAATGCTATGGCTGGTTGGGTAGATTGCCATAGGTGGTGTAGGAGAAGGCTATGGGAATTCCATGTGGGGGGGCATAAGGGAATGCCAGTGGCATTATTTTGTGGGGGGAGTTTGGGTTTGGGATCCACCATGGAAAAGAAATATCTTGCATTTCTTACTTTGTGGGGGGCATAAGGAAATCTGTGGGGGGCATAAGGAGGGATTGTGGGGGGCATAAGGATATGTGTGGTGAAATTTATTGGTAGTTTGTTACAGGTGGATGCCCAATTCCCATTGGGAGGCATAAGTAGCTTCCCCCATAGTCCTTGCTCCTTTGGCTTGCATGATCAAGCCTGAGTTCTGTTTGAATGTTTTCAAATGCAGTTGTAAACTGTTGTTTTTGTTTGGACTGTGTTTTATATTGAATTATGCATGTTGAAAGAATGTTGTGTGTTGTGGAAGCTAGTTGTTGCCATGGGTTGAATCACACCTCTTATTGTATTATGGTTGGGGCTCGGGGGCCAATGATGAAGGATGGATTCTCCTTTCATTGGATGTCTTGGTTGGGTGGAGAGCGTTGCCTTTCCCCCACTTTTGTTGTGATCAATTTGGAAGAAAAAGAAAACTTGCATGTTGTTGTTCTGGAGCAGAAGAAGACAGTTTTGCCAGCCCCTTGTGAAATCAATTCATTTGTAACCTTTCCCACTTGAAGTGGATGAAATTGTAATATATATTTGTGAAGAAAATATGTTGTAATTGATTGTGAAAGTTGTACATTTGAATTGTGAAAGACATTTATACTCTGTTATGTTATTGGAAAGAAAGAAATAGAAATGTGTTATTGCATTCAAACATTGAAAGATGTAAAGTTGTATAATTGGATTCAATAAAGAATTGCAAGACTTTCCCTCATTTGCATTGTTGTGTTGAATTGGAATATCAAATTGTGATTGGAATCCCTGTTTAGAAAAATGGAAAAAGAAGAAATACGTATGAAGGAATTATATTACTTTGTCTCTTTTGGAAATATATTAAATTGGAAACCAGACTTTACAATTTAGCTTTTAAATGATTTGTTTATAAACAACTAAATGCCTTGGACTAGAATAGAAATTAAATTCCACACTTGAATGATGAAATTGATAAACAAATTTTCTAGAAATGGATCTCTGTTGTAAATTTAAAACTGGAAAATAAATTTAATTAAAATGTACAGTTCGGGCCTGCACATTATAATCAACTTGGAAATGTTAAGATTTAGCATGTTGTATTATCAAGGAACTCAAATTGACAAAGAAAACTTAAGAAAACAATTTAAAACATTGCAAAATCAAGCCCAATCCCTTTCACAGTCGTTTTTTGTCAATTTTTGAAAAAATTCAAATTGGAATCAATTGAGAAAATTTACCTTCCTAAAACATTCTAAATCCTTCCTAGAACAATCCTCCATGTCTGTTTGGCATGTTGAGTGAAGGAGGAGATCAAATTGAATCAAATTTATAAGTTAAAAATTACCAGTTGGCTTTTAAAATCCTGCAGAAAGTTTTCATAAAATTGACCCCTTAAACTTTATCAAAATGTAAAATTTATGATTCTTGTGCAAAGAGGGCATCGAGAGCTTTCCAGAAAGTCCTCGTTTTCCCAAAACTAAGCTTTCTAGAAAAATTTATGGCCCTCTGAAGTTTTCCTGCCTTGGCAGGAAAATTTGGGAAAATTTTCCCTGGCGGGCCCGCGGCCCGAAAATTTCCCATTGAAAAATCCTTAGAAAATTTTTTTGAAAAATTTTTGGGGAAAATTTTTGAAATTTCCTCCGCCAGCCTGCAGCCAACCAGAGGCTGCCACGTGGCAGCATGGGGTGACAGCAGGGGTGGGGAAACCCTCGCAACCCTTTTTTTTTTGAAATTTTTGTTTTGGAAAAAAATTTCTTTTTTTTCCCATGGCCCCGCACTCCCACCCCTCGCCTGGTGTGACCTTCCATGGGCACGTGGACCCATGCACACCATTTACCCCCTTTCCCTCCCTTTGGAAAATTTCACCAACTAACCCCACCACTCCCCATCCCTCTCTTTTCTCCCCACCATTGGTTCATTGAGTGCCACGTGTCCCTGGCAGACCCACGGGCACGTGGGTGCTAATTAGAATTTTCCCTCCCTTTGGCGAAATTTCCATTAAACCTCCACCACCCCGACCCTTCCCTCATCCTCTCTCCCACCTTGGCTTAGAGCCTGACACATGTCCTCGAAGGACTCACAGAGGCATGGGAAAATTGTGGACTTTGCACCCACGCAGGGAAAAATTCCAAATACCGCCCCGCGACCCACCAACCCAACAAATGGGCTTCTTCCCCGCTCGACACGTGTCCCCTTGGGGGAAAATTTGACCCCTAAGGTCCGCCGGTCCATAACTGGAGTTTTACAAGGAGTTAGGAGGACTTCTTTATATCATTGGAAAGGTGAGAAAATTTCCTATCCAATGGGAATGATTTAGGGAAATTTTGAATGTGTTAAGTGTGAGAAAAATCAAGTTGAAACTATGAGCCTGTTAGAGAGTGGGTATGGTGATAATTTACCCCCTGAACCTAACTGAAACTTCTAACCCTAAAATTTGGACCTTGTGACCTCTGATAATTGTTAATAAAAGAAAAGTATGTTCTAGTAATTTAAACTTGTTCTGGAACCTAATAGTGTCAACTTGTTGTCTTGCAACCTGGTTGTGGACACTTCTAATAAAAAAGATTATTCCATAATTTTCCTAACTAACCCTAGGTTGTTTCTTGGGTCTCAAGTGGGTTGTTTTAATGGGCATCACACTTGGTATCAGAGCAGTGGTTCAAAATCTTGGACCATTGGGCACACTAGAAAACTTGGGACATGAAACTTAAACCTAGCACATTTTTAAAAATCTAGAAAAAAAACTTAGTTTAGAAATTGTATTTTAGTAAACATGGAAATTGAATAAAACCTAGAAAAATGAACTAACTCTCACTTTGGTCTATGTAGGAGGCATAGATGGGGTGGGGGGAATTTTCACATAGACTCAGACTTACCACCACCACCACCACTACCACCAGATCAGGGTGTAGCAACTATCCTACCCCAGATCTTGCAGACTCTTCAGGATGTCAATGCCACTCTACGTGGAGGATTAGGAGGAGGACATGCAACTAGTCATGATAGAGCCCCTTCCATTGAGGGTCAGGTATCTCCTCGACCCAGTGAGGAGCATAGAGGAGAGAAATCCCATGCAGAGTCAGCCAAAGTAGAGTCACCACCTAGGGGATAGGGTGACCAAGTTTCAGAGTGTAGAGAGAGGTCTCAGAGCCCTAGGCTTAGGGATGAGCACACTGAGAGACCTAGAGGCCATCAGACCACAGCTGTAGATCACATCAGGGAGATCCTAAAGCTTTGGCCATCACATTACTCAGGTGACATGGGTGGATTTTAGGTAGAGGCCTGGCTAGTGAGCTTGAGCGGTTGCTTCAAGATTTTTCCTTGTTCTAGCAACATGAAAGCTCATGTTGTGATCCATCTACTGAGGGATGGAGCAGGAGTATGGTGGAGGAAAGAGGAGCAGAAGCTCCATGTAGATTCTGAGATAGTGACCTGGGAGCTATTTGAGGAGAGATTTAGGAGTAGGTATTTGTCATGGAGGTTCATACAGTAGAGGATCGACGAGTTCCATGACCTCCGACAGGCATCTCTTTCAGTAGCAGAGTATGAGAGTAGATTTTTGGATCTACTCCAGTATGTTGAGTATATGCAGGATGAGTAGGTGTGGATTCACAGGTTCATCCAAGGCCTGAATTTAGATATTGGAGGTGTAGTGTGGATCCACTACCCACAGACATTAGCTGAGGCCATTGAGAAGGCCTATATAGTAGAGGAGACTCAGGGAAAGACCCAGCAGGCTAGAGACCGAGTCAGGAGCCGCATACAATAGATGCAGGATAGTAGATCGAGGGGGTCAGTACCTCTCCCTCGTGGTGGCTAGGGTTCAGCACAGTCATCCTTTAGGCCACAACAGTAGCAGTAGTAGCAGTAGTCCCAGCCTCACCCACCTCATAGACCTCCACAGAGAGTTGATGCATAGAGAGGTCAGAGTATGGGGCCTCCTCCTAGGGGTCCCATCAGGACACAGGGTGGACCTAGAGCTCAGTCAGTGGGAGCTCACTAGTAGAGACCTCAGTAGACCACAGCTAGATCATCAAGATCCATGCCACAGACTTCCAGGGCACCTACTGGAGGTGCTACTCATTGGGGAGGATCAGGAGGATGTTTTGGTTGTGGAGTTACTGGACACTTTTGGAGAGACTGCCCACAGAACCCTAACAACAAGGGTAAGACACAGATCTCTGAGCCTATAGTTGGTGACATGGGATGTAGCCACAAGATTTATGTAGTGGTTTAGAACCACCAGGTAGAGCATCAGAGCATAGTCATTGAGACCACAGGTAGCATTGGTGGTATTCCTACCTCTGTATTGTTTGATTCTGGTTCTTCTGATTCTTTCATTGCACCATCTTTAGTAGAGTGATGCAGGCTGGTGGCAAGTTAGGCAGGGTCTTAGTTGGGATGTCGAGATGGCTTCTGGAGCCAAGATCTCTATAGACTCCTTAGTTAAGGAGTGTGTAGTGGATTTGGGACCTTTCACCACTACCTCAGATCTCTGTATCCTTCCTTTGGGCTCATATGGAGTCATTTTGGGTATGGATTGGTTATCTGCACACAGGGCCAGGATGGATTGTTACCACAAGACTATATCTTGTGTAGATGATTTGGGAGTTGAGTCAGTGATTTCAAGGGTCAGGAGACCCATTTCTATTCACACCATCTCCGCTATGCAGCTTAAGCGGTGTGTGTGATGGGGTTGTCAGATGTATGTTGTTACAGTCAGTGACAGATCAGAGGATGGGTCTAGTGGGCCACATCTAGATGATCATCCCATTTTGAGAGAGTTTATAGATGTATTTCCAGGGGAACTATCAAGTTTACCACCCCCACGTGAGATTGATTTTCATATAGATCTAGTTCCTGGAGCAGAGCCTATCTCACGAGCACCTTATCGGATGACCACCCCAGAGCTCTGTGAGCTCAAGTTGCAGCTTGAGGGCCTTTTGGAGAAAGGCCTTATCCATCCTAGTGTATCCCCTTGGGGTGCACTGGTGATCTTTGTGAAGAAGAAGGATGGATCCTTGTGGTTGTGTATTGATTACCACCAGCTGAATAAGGTAACGATCAAGAATCGTTATCCCCTTCCACGTATTGATGACTTGTTTGATCAGATGAAGGGAGCCACAGTTTTCTCTAAGATTGATCTTAAGTCAGGGTACCATCAGCTGAGGATTTTAGAGGTGCACATTCATAAGACCCCTTCCACATGAGATATGGGCACTATGAGTTCACAGTGGTGCCTTTTGGTTTGACTAATGCCCCCATAGTGTTCATGAGTTTGATGAATGGGGTATTCAGGACCTTCTTAGATCGCTTCATGCTCATCTTCCTAGATGACATTTTGATATACTCACGTACACATGAGGAGCATGAGGGGCACCTTCGCCAGGTTCTTCAGTGTCTTCGTGAGAAGCAACTTTACGAGAACTTGGAGAAGTGTGCTTTCTTTCAGATAGAGGTACAGTATTTGGGTCATATCATTTCTGGGGAAGGTATCACCATCGATCCTTCCAAGATTAGAGCCATTATGGATTGGCCAGCACCCACTATAGTGACCGAGGTGCATAGCTTCATGGGATTAGCAGGTTACTACCAGAGATTTGTTTAGGACTTCTCTCGGATTGCGCACCCTATCACTTCCCTTCAGAGGAAAGGGAAGAAGTTTGTTTGGTCAGATAGATGTGAGTAGGCCTTTAGGACACTGAAGGAGTGCCTCACTACAACACCTATTCTTGTAGTGCCAGATCCACAGGGTGAGTTCTTTGTTTGCACAGATGCTTCTTTGGTAGGCTTGGAGGTGTGTTGATGCAGGAGGGAAGAGTAGTGGCTTTTGAGTCTCACAAACTCAAGGATCATGAGCTTAATTATCTGACTCATGATCTTGAGCTTGTGGTAGTTGTTCATGCTTTGGTTAGATGGAGGCACTTTCTTCTTGGAGGAGATTCACACTCAGGACAGATCATTTGAGTCTTCATCACCTCTTCACACAACCCAATCTCAACACTCATCAGTGGCATTGGATGGAGTTTCTTTGTGAGTATGACATGGAGATAGAGCATGTGAAGGGGAAGGAGAATGTGGTAGTAGACACTCTCAGTAGATGGAGACATGTGGCTATGGCCACCTCAGTGAGCACAGATTTGCGGAGTAGGATTCTTCAGCAGCTTCCTCTTGACAGCTTCTACATTGCAGTACGAGTAGAGATCGAGTCACAGAGACCCCTTGAGGGGAAGTTTGATGGTTTTTCCTTAGAGGCAGATGGTCTTCTCAGGCACAGAGGCTAGGATATATGTTCCCAGAGATGGAGGCTTGAGGCAGGACATCTTGGTAGAGGCACATCGTGCACCCTATTCAGCCCATCCCGGGGTGAAGAAGATGCACACCACCTTGCGATAGTTGTATCATTGGAGAGGAATTCATAGAGACATGGCCCAGTTTGTGTCATGATGTTTAGAGTGCCAGAGAGTTAAGGCTGAGCATCAACATCCAGTAGGCCTTCTTTATCCTCATGCTATACCAGAATGGAAGTGGGACACCATTTCCATGGATTTCATTGTTGGGCTACCGATGTCGAGATATCACCATGATGCCATCATGGTCATGGTTGATAAATTGACAAAAGTGGCTCACTTTTCTCTGGTGAAGACCACTTATATAGCTAGAGTAGTGGCACGGGTATATTTGGATGAGATTTTCAGGTTACACAGGATTCCATGGAAGATCATTTGTGACCGCGATCCTTTGTACACTTCACATTTCTGGACTACCATGCAGTATGTCCTCGGGATGAGAATCAACTTCAGCACAACATATCACCCTGAGATAGATGGACAGACTGAGAGGGTGAATCAAATTTTAGAGGACATGCTCAGGATGTATGTGATGGATCAGCAGTCTAAATGGGAGGAGTACCTATACTTAGTGGAGTTTTCCTACAATAATAGTTTTTAGAGTTCTATAGGCATGGCTCCTTTTCAGGATTTGTATGGTAGAGAGTGCAGGACACCTCTTAGCTGGGACAGGTTAGAGGATAGAGTATCTCTTGGACCAGCTCTTTTATAGGACATGGAGCAGTAGGTGGTGTTGATCAGGCAGAGATTGCAGGAGGCACAAGGACAGGTAGAAGAAGTATGCAGATCAGCATAGGATCGACCGTAGTTTTGATGTGGGCATGAAGGTGTTCCTTCGTGTCAGGCCACACAAGATCCCTATCCATTATGGAAAAGGTTCTAAGTTAGCTCCTAGATTTGTTGGTCCTTTTGAGATCTTGGAGCGTATCAGCCCTTTGGCCTACCGTCTAGCATTGCCACCCAGCTTGTCTCACATACATGATGTTTTTCATGTTTCAGTTCTCAGGAGATATATTGCAGATCCTTCTCATGTGTTAGATTGGACATCATTGCAGGTGCAGGATCAGGGGTAGGTGATGGTGGAGCCCATTCACATCCTAGATCACAGGACCCTGGGCCTTTGAGGTAGAGAGGTTGATCAGGTTCGGGTGCAGTGGGACAGATATGATGAGACTGCAGCTACATGGGAGGATGCTACTTCATTACGAGTTTAGTTTCCACATTTGTTCCAGTGACTTCTAGGAGGAAGTCAAGTCTAAGGGGAGGGGGATGTAGTGCCCACTTCCCTTTGACACCTATTGATACTTATTTTGATATGGTTGATTACATTATGGACATTATTATGTTTTGATTTAGTATGATGTTAGACATTTGATCATGGATTATTGTTGATCTTGATTTGGTTATGATGCATGATGATTATTAGAGACACTCATATGTGGATGATGATATACTATTTGACATGGATGTTTTATGGATGTTGTTCAGACATGTGATTTTGGATATTATGAGTAGATCTAGAAAATGGATATTATATGATGATGATATAGTTGTTGATATAAATTGTATGTGATAATGTTAAATTGCCTTGATGTTGTTGTGATTCACATATTTAGATGATTTTGTGATTATATTTATATTCATTTTGGATGTTCTGATATGGCCATGAGGCCGAAGGAGGTATTTGTGTTTTGCAGGTTAAATATCACAACAAACATCGGGGGATTGGAGACCAACCACAATGGAATTCTAGGTGAATTCAACAAGGTCACCATGGCAACTTGTTTTATTGTGTTGTGTTTGTTGTTGTTAGGGATTCCCATGGGGGGGATCACCTTTATATGTGACCATGGGTTTTGTGTATTTTATTAAGGTGGTTAATTTTTATTATTGTTGTATGTATTTTATTAGTAATGTGTCTCTTTATTTTATTTAATTAAAATTGTGGTAGATTAATGTGAGAAATCATATGGTTAAAATTTAAATAAATCAAATTGGGATATGGGAAAGTAATAATGGAAGTTGTTGGCTCTTTGTATTAAATATGTAAGGGATGTGTAAGTTTGTGTAAGAGTTGTGTAAGTCAGATTTTGGAGTATGAAACACTCCACCTCCTTGGAAATTCAAATTTTTCCTTGGGGGCTATTTTTGGAGGCTTGTGGGACAAGTAAAACTTGTCCCATACCTCTCAATTTAATTTACCAACCATACTTATGGTTGGAGGGGTGATTTTAGACTTTTATAATGCATTTTATTAATCATGTTGCAAGTTTTGATTGCACTCTCTTACATTTTATTTAATTTGTAGTCCTTTGGGGTGTGGGCTTTTTGGAGTGTGCAAGTAAATTTGTCATATTTTCACCCACCTCTTTATTGTGCTTGGGAGAATGAAATTTTTTCTTTTGTGTTTGGAGTTGAGGATGTGTGATGTGGCATCCTACATGGATCCACATCATCCTCTTCTCTTCCCTCTTCTATAAAATTCAAACTCTTTTCTTGTTTTGGGTTGTTGAATCATTTTGCAAACTTCTTTGGGGGCACATTTTTGCTGTTTGGAGCTCTTGTGGATTGTGGAGGAGATTGGAGATAATTTCATACTTGACATTTTTGTTTTTGGGACTGTGTTTTTGGCATTGAAAGCTTGCTGTTGGAAACAAAAGCTACCATGGAAAGGTAGGAGCTTAGCTCTTCTTTTGTGATTGTTATTTCTTTTGTGTATGAATGAATGGTGCATGTTTTGATTTATTTGTTGGCTGGTTGGGTAGAGCCATAGGATGGTGTAGGAGAAGGCTATGGGGAATCCATGTGGGGGGGCATAAGGGAATGCCAGTGGCATCATATTTTTTGGAGGGAGTTTGGGTTTGGGATCCACCATGGAAAAGAAATAGCTTGCATTTCTTACTTTGTGGGGGGCATAAGGAAATCTGTTGGGGGGCATAAGGAGGGATTGTGTGGGGCATAAGGATATGTGTGGTGAAATTTATTGGCGGTTTGTTCTGGTGGATGCCCAATTCCCATTGGGAGGCATAAGTAGCTTCCCCCATAGTCCTTGCTCCTTTGGCTTGCATGATCAAGCCTGAGTTTTGTTTGAATGTTTTCAAATGCAGTTGTAAACTGTTGTTTTTGTTTGGACTGTGTTTTATATTGAATTATGCATGTTGAAAGAATGTTGTGTGTTGTGGAAGCCAGTTGTTTCCATGGGTTGAATCACACCTCTTATTGTATTATGGTTGGGGCTCAGGGGCCAATGATGAAGGATGGATTCTCCTTTCATTGGATGTCTTGGTTGGGTGGAGAGCATTGCCTTTCCCCCACTTTTGTTGTGATCAAATTGGAAGAAAAAGAAAACTTGCATGTTGTTGTTCTGGAGTAGAAGAAGACAGTTTTGCCAGTCCCTTGTGAAATAAATTCATTTGTAACCTTTCCCACTTGAAGTGGATGAAATTGTAATATATATATTCGTGAAGAAAATATGTATGTAACTGATTGTGGAAATTGTACATTCAAAATGTGAAGGATATTTATACTCTGTTCTGTTTATTGGAAAGAAAGAAATAGAAATCTGTTATTGCATTCAAACATTGAAAGATGTAAAGTTTTATAATTGAATTCAATAAAGGATTGCAAGATCTTCTCTCATTTGCATTGTTGTGTTGAATTGGAATATCAAATTGTGATTGGAATCCCTGTTTAGAAAAATGGAAAAAGAAGAAATACGTATGAAGGAATTATATTACTTTGTCTCTTTTGGAAATATATTAAATTGGAAACTAGACTTTACAATTTAGATTTTAAATGATTTGTTTATAAACAACTAAATGCCTTGGACTAGAATAGAAATTAAATTCCACACTTGAATGATGAAATTGATAAACAAATTTTCTAGAAATGGATCTCTGTTATAAATTTAAAACTGGCAAATAAATTTAATTAAAATGCATAGTTCGGGCCTGCACATTATAATCAACTTGGAAACATTAAAATTTAGCATGTTGTATTATCAAGGAACTCAAATTGACAAAGAACACTTAAGAAAACAATTTAAAACATTGCAAAATCGAGCCCAATCCCTTTCACAGTCATTTTTCTGTCAATTGTTGGAAAAACTTAAATTGGAATCAATTGAGCAAATTTACCTTCCTAAAACATTCTAAATCCTTCCTAGAATAATCCTCCATGTCTGTTTGGCATGTTGAGTGAAGGAGGAGATCAAATTGAATCAAATTTATAAGTTAAAAATTACCAGTTGGCTGTTTAAAATCCTGCAGGCCGTTTTCACAAAATTGACCCCTTAAACTTTATCAAAATGTAAAATTTATGATTTATGTGCAAAGAGGGCATCGAGAGCTTTCCAGAAAGTCCTCATTTTCCCAAAACTAAGCTTTCTAGAAAAAATTATGGCCCTCTGAAGTTTTCCTACCTTGGCAAGAAAATTTGGGAAAATTTTCCCTGGCGGGCCCGCGGCCCGAAAAATTTCCCGTTGAAAAATCCTTAGAAAATTTTTGAAAAATTTTTGGGAAAATTTTTTAAATTTCCCCCACCGGCCTGCAACCAACTAGAGGCTGCCACATGGTAGCATGGGGGATAACAATGGGGTGTGGGAAAACCCTCACACTTCTCTCCCTTGAAATTTTTGTTTGGGAAAATTTTACAGTATTTTCCCCATCGGCCCGCACTCCCACCCCTGCCATGGGAAAGTGTCCAACCTTCCGCGGAATGTGGACCCACGTGGCACCCCCATTTAACCCTTCTCCCTCCCTTTGAAAATTTTCACCAACTGACCCTGCCACTCCACCCGTCCCTCTCCCTTCTCCCCGCATTGTTTCATTGAGCACCACATGTCCCTGGCGGACCCACAGGCGCATGTGGGCACTATTTGGACTTTTTCCTCCCTTGGAGAAATTTCTTCCCAACACCTCCACTGCCTGCCCTTCCCTCATCCTCTCCCATCTTGGCTTAGAGCCTGACACGTGTCCTTGGAGGACCCGCGGAGGAGCGGGAAAATTGTGAACCTTGCACCTAGGTGGGGAAAAATTCCAAATACCACCCCGCGACCCGCCAACCCGACAAATGGGCTTCTTCCCTGCTCGACACGTGTCCCCTTGGGGAAAATTTGACCCCTAAGGTCTACCAGTCCATAACTGGAGTTTTACAAGGAGTTAGGAGGACTTCTTTATATCATTGGAAAGGTGAGAAAATTTCCTATCCAATGGGAATGATTTAGGGAAATTTTGAAAGCATTAAGTGTGAGAAAAATAAAGTTGAAACTCTAAGCCTGTTAGAGAGTGGGTATGGTGATATTTTACCCCCTGAACCTAACTAGAACTTCTAACCCTAAATTTTGGACCTTGTGAACTCTGATAATTGTTAATAAAATTAAAGTATGTTCTAGTAGATTAAGCTTGTTCCGAGAACCTGATAGTGTCAACTGTTGTCTTGCAACCTGGTTGTAGACACTTCTAATAAAAAAAATTATTCCATAATTTTCCTAACTAACCCTAGGTTATTTCTTGGGTCTCAAGTGGGTTGTTTTAATGGGCATCACACACAGGCACCCAAAAATAGGATTAGGGCACCTACAGGCACCCCTATCCCTCTCTGGGTGCTCCAGTCTAGGAAGATTGTCATCTCACACACTTTTCTGAGGCTTTGCGCAACAATCCTCCCTCTCTGTTCATCTAGTAAGCTCTTTGACATAGTCCAGGAACAATTGTGAAACAAATAAGTCATTTTACCTCTTCTTTGTACTTAGGGTCTCATACTTTTTTCCTTAGCTTGCTTGGCTTAATTTTTGTATTTAATTGTTTATTTATTTACTACTATAATAACAATCAGATTAGGTGTAAAATTCACAGTTATCTTAATCATTTTGGTGAGCCTAACTGATCAAACCCTTTTCTTATAAGTATGTCTTCACCTTATCAAGTCATGACTCAATCGTTTTATCCTTCTTTTGTACCCACTAAGGTTTTAGGCATGGTTACTACTGCTGCTAATTTCATGCAAGTTTGTACTCAACATCGTCTTTGCTTTATTATGCCTAGGACTGATCCATCTATTAATGTAGTAACTACTCACCACACTCATCCTCTAATGGCTCCAATTGTCTCTATTCCACCACCTATCACTTCTTCAGCCCCTACTACTTCTAAGGGATATTATATCATTGAACAACTTAAGAACACACTAGCCAAAATATCCCTCTATGAATTATTACGTAGTGTGCTTGATTTTCATCAAACATTAGAGGCCTCCCTTAATTCTATTCATATAGAAATTGATAATTCTTTAGTAGCCTTTGTGCACCTCATTCAATCTTTCAAAAAATTTCCACGTGATATATCATTCACTAATGAAGATATATCATCATTCACAAATGAAAATCCATGTGCACCTTTACTTATCACCGCTATTATTGGAAACACTTGCATTAAACATATAATTATTGATAATGTATCCTCCGTCAAACTATGTGCCCGTTACCTTCTTAAGAAAATGGGCATTAATGATAATCTATTTTCTAAGAATTCCACTCTTATTCGGGGATATGATTCAACTACTTGCACATGCCTAGGAACCATCACATTACACATCCAAGTTGGGCTTAATATTTTCCCCACGGAATTATTTGTTATTGATACTTCATTTCAATTAAATATTTTATTGGGAAGATCTTGGATTCATGCCATGTGAGAAATTCCATCCACTGTTCATCAATGCATTAAATTCCTAAACGATGGATATGAACATACCATTATGGAAGACCCTAAACCATTGAAATTTTGCCACATAGACCCTATTATTGCTATGCCTATTCCTCCATCACAACATATTCCATATAACAATATAGATACATATGAAATTGGTCAATCAAGCACTTCACAATCTTCTTCCACCGCTCTAACAACTCCGGTTATTCCTATTCACACTACAACCATCATTTCACCCACTGTGTCTACTTTTCTTAGGACTACTACTCTGCTAGTTGAGGATCCTATCACTCCTACATCTAGTACCTCTCCTACCAATATCCTCGATATAACTATACAACATGAAAATGCCAACACAGACAATTTTGAAGATTCTGATGACAAAGTTGATACTATTGAACTTACCGAGGAAAAATTAGGAAAACTTAATTTCACTCCTATCGATATAGTTGAATCCTATTTGAATGAGACTTTCGTGGCTGATAGTCCTAATGAATATAAATTTAAGACCCCTCCTTCTATTAATATTATGGTACTTTATCAGGGGTCTATCCATACATTGGATGTTATTTCACCCTCCCTGAGAAATTTGTATTTGCACCACATCCTTTCACATGTGCTTTTAATAAAAAAATCTTATTTGCATCATATTCTGGTGGATTGTACTAGTTCCAATACTATTTGCACATATGACGACTTAGCCAAGCTTGGATTTTTGCTTAATGATATCCTCCATCACCTCACTCACATAATATCTATCATTTATATTTTCATGTTACGGCCACCTATGGTATTCATGTATTTAATTTAGTAGTCTTTGTTTCACATACCCCTTGTAATTCTCCACTAACTCTTGGGAAATATTGTCTTGACTATATTGGGGGAACTTTAGACTCCAGTCACACTTCTATAAATTTTCCCATGTCATTTAGCTGTATTTCTATTGGTAGTGATTCATCTCCTATCCATTCTCAAAAATATCACTCGCTGGTATGCACATAGGTTTCCAACAACACCTGTCAACGATGAAGAATATGCAATGACTGTGTATGACTTATGTCGTAATGGATCTTTATATGATCCACCTCATACTATTTCCTATCAAGTATCCAATGTAGCTCCAGTCAACTTCGACAAGGACAATGAAAATCTTTTAGAAAGTGGCACTTGACCATTATCATCATCACACACTTGGGGGGCATCACACTCATTTTCATCCCCCCTCTCTAGAATCAACACATGTATGATATTCTAATCACTTCACATCTGTACTTCCACATATGACACACACATACTGACACACTCTAATATTGTCATTACCTGATGACGCACTTTCGTGCTTCAATTCACACTCGACTATTGAGGGCATTCTATACACATGAACCTCACATACTACACACTCCACACTACACTATACGCTACATATTTCACACATAATGTGCTCATCTCCTTCTTACAACATCTATTGTGCATTTTAAACACTACACACTCTATACATTCACAATATATATTTGATGTCTACTTTCACATGCTGCAGTTATTACCCAATGGCACACTCTAGTTCCATGGTCCATACTTGGCTGCTAAGGGTATCCATCTCAAATGGACCTCACCACACTCACACCTTCAATAAATAGATATATCGCTTACACCCCACATTTTGTGCTTTGACAATCACATCTTTTGAATAAACACATTTCATACGATTTGCTGATAACACATTCTTGTTTACGGTTCATTCTTGATTGCTGAGGGGGCATAAATAAGTTAATCTCTTTGTATGCATACATATCCACTCAGGGGGCATGTTGCTCCTATCACTCACTTTGTATTCCATTTCATCTCATCCATCCATAACATACTGCATATCTTGGTTTCACTTAGTATTGCTTATATTTACTTGTTACATGTTCACTTTGTTACACATGATAAATGAATATCTTATATGTCATTATCTTTATCATACACACATGCACATTCACTTTCCTTTCTTGTTGTGATCACAAATTATACAGATCTATTACACAATGTGGATGTTTGGTTCAGTACCTATTACCAATCGCACAATAGCTCCCCGGGGCATCCAATTTTGTACATTATAGGTTCTATTGTTTCATTTTATTTCATAACACATTTCTTTATCAGATTATACATGCCTTGACATACTTTTTATCACTCTAACATGATAATGGGTGCTTCATGTGCAACATTTGTCTTACAAGCCTATTTTCTTTCATGGTTATCTATTACATTGCTTGTCCTTATTTTCTCTTTGTATGCTCTTGTTTATGGGCTTTGCCCTTTGTCTTGTATGCACACTATCTACTTTTGGATTTTTTAGGCTTGATTGTCTTACACCATCGTGAGTGGTGTCCCAACCCACTTTTTATGATCTACATTATCTTCTTGTGTGTTTACATTATCTTCATGCGTCTTAACTTACACATTGTCTGCACTTTTCTTTTACATGCGTGTTTGTATTTGTTTGTAATAACACTTGTCTCCTAGCCACTTTGTTTGCATGTGCCTTAATTTCTACCAAGCACATTCCCTTCCCCCTATAAGGCACAATTTCAACATAGTGGTTAGTCCTTCTTTAGGCTGCATATTCTTTCAACGATGTTGTATTCACCCAAAGAGAAGTGGGCATCATTTGGAGGAATCATTCACCCCATACAATGTCATATAGTCATAAAAAACACAACATAATACCGATACAACATAGTCGTTAGTATAAAACAAAGCTTAGAATTAGACTTGGGTCTTTAGCACAACATAAAAACTAGCACCTAGATCAGGACAGTAACACCTGAGAGCCCATGGCCCTTCCTAGACGCCTATAAGTAGGGGGAAATTACACAACATTTGGTAGTTTAGCACATTATACAGAACTCCACACAATTTTTTTTAAAGGGCACACTGCCCTTAAGATTTGGGCATGTATGCACACACTTTCATGTTGGATCAAATTTTTCAAATTTTACACAACATCTACAGTGGTATTCTACATTGTGGGAAGTGGTTAAAGGCTAGAGGATAACACTAGAATTTTCTCCCTACACTTCTTCCATGAATTGGTATGAGATCACCCTAAAAAATTATGGCTAGCACAACTGGAGGGAGATTTCCCAAAAAAATCGTTCATCTACGAAATCTTTAGGATCCTTTCTACACTCTTTTCTCATCACGGATTAGGTGCACATGTTCCTTTTTTACATTTTCATATTTTACATACTTTTCTTATACAAATTTTACACATTTTGATCATATACATGTGTATTTGACTACTTGTTCATTCTTCTCTTTTGTAGGTCCGTCCATATGGGAAGAGGTAGTCAACATCATTCAACAACACACAAAACAAACATCGACATCAAAAATAGGAATATCGCGACATCTACACACACATTTCTGCCATAGGGTCATTTTCATCATCACTTTTTACACTTATTCCTTCTTAGCATCCATACTTCACAATTTTATCACTCCACACTCTATCTTCTCCCTCAGCATGCTCTTTCTACATCAATCTACATGGTTATCAGGTATACATCTCTATCTACTTTATGTTTCAAAGATTTTTCACTCGCCAACATAAAGTGGGTTTAAATATAGACACAAAATGATGCACTTTGTGTAATTATATACTCCTAATTGTATACTACTATTCATATGATTCCTAAGTAAGAAAATTACTAATCAACCCATGTCTTTGGCCTCCTTTCTTTGCTTTCTGTTATCATTTTTTGTCTTACACCCTTACTTTCTCAGTCTTCCTTTTTATACTTCGACATTTATCATCCTGGACACCAACGCCCAACCAAGACACCAATGCTAGGCACGCTCTTCCCCTTAAGGAACTCTTGACCCCAATATAATTTGTTCACATATTTTGGGTCCTTTCTATCCCTTTGAGCATCTTATCTTTTTGGTAATCAAACTTTTTGGGGTTAATTATGAAATTCAAGCAAGGGAATCATATAAATATAAAGTTATATG
Source organism: Taxus chinensis (assembly GCA_019776745.2). NCBI lineage: Eukaryota > Viridiplantae > Streptophyta > Pinopsida > Cupressales > Taxaceae > Taxus > Taxus chinensis. The sequence goes on along the minus strand of CM034151.1, from coordinate 328,529,295 downwards.
ATCATAATAAAGGACCAAGCACTAAGCATTAGCTATTACCATCCAAGTTTGCATCCATTAAGCATCTAAGAGATCCATTGCATCCATCTAACACCATTTGATCTGTAAACTCTTCAACTTTGGAATTATCCACAGAATCACAATTAATCGATGTTGTTTTACTTTCTATTAGAAAATAACAGAGATAGCTAGTGAATGAATTAAAATTTTGCTTAGAATCAAAAATTTGCAGAAAGGGAAAGAATATAGACTCATACAACAATAATTTTATCCTGGAAAACCTCCAGAGGAGGAAAAACTAGTCAAGAAGGGAAATTTCTCTTTCTTCCCACTTTTATTGGCTAATTAAATAATAAGTACAGAAATTACAATAAGTGTGAAAGAGAAGTAGATAGTATCTCACACTTCCCCCCAATTACTCCTTACTTCTACAAATCACAATTCCAACACTAAGATCTTCTTACTCACTTACTTCATGCTTCAATCCTTTGTTCTCTTCCATAACATGCATTTATAACATTTCTAATATTCTCCTGTGCACTGGAGAATGGGAAAGGTCATGTAGAAGAAGAGAAATGGACACCCTTTGGAATTATGGGATTGTCTACGTCATATTTTATTTTTTGTCCACACAAGAACCAGGACCACCGCCCAATGTAGACCGGCAGTCCTAGGACCACCACCTTGGTGGGGTAGTGGTTCTGTAGCCACTGCCTTACATAGGGTGGCGATTCTATCACTAGACAGACAAAACCTCTGTGTATCTTTTTTTTCTTCTTCGTGTTGGATGATTTGATAAAGTAGAGTCATTTTGGATCCCTATGGATCACCATCCAACGGACACAAGGGATGGTAACTCTGTATACACACTTAAAAGGAGGGAAGTTCATTCTATTCCATGCACACATCTATTACATTTCTTTATATCTATCTTACTTACTCGCTATCAAGTGTGACACACATAAGATCCATCTAGGACATGATTCCACACATACACACACATGGAACTACATTGATTCTAAGATGTAGTATAACACTTAGTCGTAAGATCACCATTATGATAGCTGAGGACAATGCAAAGCCTCATTATGTATCTTTCATTTTAGGATTTGATGTCTCTTTGAGGGTTTTACATGTCATTATCTCATTGCAGGTTTCCAATGACTTCAACGATCATTGTGCGACCACATCGCAACCAAAGGTGAACAAAAATTAATACCTTGCGACCAGTCAAAGGAGGTTTTCTGACATTTCTGCATACACAGGCACCCAGAAATAGGCCTAGGGTGCCTGTAGACACCCCTATCCCTCTTCAGGTGCTCTAGTCTAGGAAGATGGTTAACTCACACACTTTTGTGAGGATATGTGTAACGGTCCTCCCTCTCTATTCATATGGTTAGCTCTTCCACATAGTCTAGGAACAATCATGAAACAAATAAGTTATTTTTCCTCTTCTTTGCACTTAGGGTCTCATACTTTCTTGCTTAGCTTACTTGGCTTGATTTATGTATTTAATTATTTATTTATTTACTACTATAATAACAATCATATCAGGCATACAATTCACATTTAGATTAATAATCTAAATGTGACATGTGGCAAAAGTGGAGTTAGGGAAAAGTGCAAAAATTTGGTTTTATAACGCTAGTCTTTGACACTCGTGTTTGGACAGACTGGCCCCACTATTTGCTAGCTGGAGGCCCTTAGCCAGGTTCGACACACTCTTTTGATAGAGGGGTGTATTTACTGCCATGATATTGTCACTTTCTACGTGGAGGGTCGTCAATCCGCCACACAACCTGCCACCACTATGCGACTTATCACATTGCATTGGACCAAGCTACAACCTCAAACTTGGTAAGATCACTATACAACTCAGGTGAACTATATACTTGGGTGAGCTCACTAGACATCTCAACGAGCTTTCTTTTGCATGGTTTGAGCTTATCTACTCATAACTTAGGTGATCTAATAGTCCAACCAACCGAGTGCATCGATCATCTCAGGTGGGCACCTCAACATACTGGTCGGCCACACTACATGACATTGCATATAAATACCACTGCCCACTTCATAACGGTTAGCCATGTGGGCATACAAAAGGAGGAAAAATGCGTATCAAGCCACAATTACAAAGGGTATTCAGTTTATATTTAAAACAATACCTATTCATTAACCCACTCAATGTGGGATTTTAATCCCCACAAAAATATAAAGCGGTAGGTGGTTGTGGAGATTCAAACCCCCAACCACCCCTTTACTAAAATAATAACTCATTGCCACACCATGATGGATTTTTTGGACTATAAAAGGGCTTATTTGTATTTGTACAGGACAGGTTTGTGACTATGTTATATGCCTAACAAGGTAGTTTTGTAAAATTCCATTTTAGAGGCATGTAGGAGCATTTTTGGATCTCGGTGTAAACTGGAAAGTTCTCCATAATTATAAGATGCTCCTCACGGACCTATTTCTTTCCCATTTTGGAGATGTTGTGATGAAATTTTATTTTTTGGAATTCACTTGAACATAGGTTTCTAGTTTTGGAGGCATTTATCCTTGCATCTCGTTGGAGGAAAACTATGAGATATCTGATCTTCTGCACCAGACTTTGTAAACCAAGTTATTATGAGTCAATCTTCATGGAGGAGATTATTTTTATTCTATAGACCAATTTAGATTCATTGTGAATCAACTGACATTTTTTATTCTGAAGACAAATTTGGATTCATTCGAATCAATTGGAATCATTTGGTTCATTGTTGAACATTCATAATTTCATTTATAAGTTTGTATTTGATTTACAAATTAGAAGTTTTTAATGAATCGATTCCAATTTTGAACCTGGAGACATAAGAGTTTGTTTCAGCCGAACTCCATTATCAACTTCTTATAGTGTGAGTGTGTCCATTCTTGCATTGTAGTTTTTATTAAGTTGATAATATTGTGGAGTGTATTCAAAAATTAACAAGCTGCCTATAGGGGTTCGAAGTCAGTTACCTTTTTTGGGCATATTTTGGGATCACCTATTACTACTTCTACTATACCTAGGGGCCTCGGCAAATCCCATATTCTCCTTCAAAATGTTATGATGACCTTGGATTTCAAATTTTTTACTTGGAATAAATGTTGATACACCTCTAATAATGTTACAAATTTTAATATAGATAATTGTATAGTTACTACAAATGATCATGTTGTCTAACATGTATTGGGTATATCTTCTCCAATATATCATACTAGTTTCTCCTCCATGAATGTTTCTAATTCCATTGCTAGACATTTTTTAGCGACATACCCTTATTCTTCAACTACTGATCATACTAAGCTCATAATGTACAATGATCCATTCCCTCATACACACATGGATACACCTATTTTATAAGTGCACCATGCCCACCATGTTGTATCACCATTACCTTATTCAAATCACCCATCAAATGCATTGATTAACTCAATCACTCCTAAACCAATCTTATTCTCATTACCACTGACTCTACATTAAGATAACATGTGTTCAAGTCCTCCTTGGTTACATGCCCTTTTGGTTATCTTATATCTCTTACAAATGTGTACCATTTATTTAGGTTATTCCCAAGCCTTCAGATAGGACCTCTCTTTTGAATAATATTCACTGTTATTCTCATCCCTAGGATTTTCCATAAGTATTTTCACAAACATGTCATATATAGTAGCTCTCACCAACATAGGTATCATGATAGGCCTTATATCACACATGTTATCACTAGTGGCTCTCACTTTTTGATGCAGGAGCATCCATGAAGAGACCTTCATTTGTAAATTTCAAGCTACTTGGAGTTAATGTGTATTGTGTATGAGCTCTAGTGGTCTTTATGGGTAATATTAGTCATTGCAAGAAATAAGTGGATACAAGAAGTTCAAATTGTCTTCCTTTTGCAGTTTCCCTCTAAAAGGGATATTTGAAAATAAAAGGAATAATAACTAGATCGTACCAAGCCAAGAACACAGATGCTAATTAAACACCACAATCAATAAGATGAAAGTAATTCACCAGAATAACTTTACATAAACCTTTGCAAACAAATGAACAACAATATCATATATTATTATGGAACTCAATGAAATACAATGAGAATGGGCCTTGCTTATATAGGCAAGGAATAACAATCTAAGAACTAGTCAAGGTCGTAGATCAAACCATAAATCATGGAAAGAACTAGTCATCAAAGAACTAGTTAAGTCCATAGATTTATGAGAGAACTATACATCAAGGATCTAGTCAATACCATAGATCAAGGAAAGAACTATACCTAAAAACTAGATAATATATCCTAATATCTAAATAAATAAAAAGAAATATCCACACACATAAGTGGGTGAGGATAAATACAATAAAGGTAAATAATATACCTAGGTGAGCATGAGCTAAGGTAAATACCTACTCTAACAGAAAATTTAAATATATGTAATGGGTGAATGGTCTTGAAATGGGTGATTCAAGTGTTATAAGGTGTTTTTAGAGTCTCTTAGGTGTCATGTTAAGTGTGTCACGAGTCTAATAAAGTTTCAAAGTGTCTAGTTGAGGTAAATAATGAGTATTTTGTGTGTAAGGAATCATTAAGATGCTTGGAATAATGTGTAAGGGGTAGTTATAAGCCTCATTGAGAGAAGTTGAAGAGTCACAAGGCAAGAGGTCAGTCATAATGAGAGTATAAGGTGCATTTACATGGTGGTTAATACATGCAAGTAGGTAGAAACTCAAATATATAGGATTAAGATAATTCTCAAATGTATTCCTCGTACTAGGAGGAAGGAGGAGCAAGGAAAAACATAAATTTTATATGAAACCTGAGAAATATGAATATGAAGATGGATGTGGGTGTGGAACTATATTTTGTGGAGCATTTTATAAGTTTTAAATTTTGAATGTTGAATCCCCTTCTTAATGTATGTGTGAACCATTTGTATGAGTGTCCATGAATCCTTGTTTATGTTCATTTCTAATGGATATGAAAGATTCTAACCCGCTATTTTGATTATTGGCATGAACACGTGTTTGATAGCATGATAACAAGAATATGATTTCTATCATCCCTTCAGTTGTGTTAAAAGTCATTGGGATGGTTTGAAGACATCATAAACTTGTGTTAGAGGTAAGGAATGTTCTTGCATTCCCTAGAAACAACATTTTTTATAACAAGCTATGAACAGTTAGTCTATATTGTGACTGAGAATTCAAGGATGTACAAACTGATATTGGGTGTGTATGTGAGTTAAGTATGAAGGGAAGAAAATAGAAATATGTATAGATGTATGAAATCAAGGGTTAACCTGATCATATCCTTCAATTGAGCTTAGAAGCTTCAAAGTTGACAGCTCGGGGTGCATACTTTGTTCACTCACGGTTTTCAAGACAATCACTTCATAAAAAGGGCATCAATATTCATTTCCAGAAGATAATGGTAGGTTTATTAATTGAATCTCATCAAAACAGACCTCCATAATGAATCTTAGGCCTTAAATCTAATATGATTGAAACTTGTAGTGAATTCTTGCCTCTCGGGCTCACTAGGAGGTTTTCATCCAACTGATCTAGGGATTAAGATTTAAATGTACAAAACTTAGAGAACAATTCTAAAATTTGGAAGAAATGGTGTTAAGTGAGTGTAATAAAATATTCAATAGGATTTTTTTATTTTCCAATGGATAGGTTGTGATATTTTCTTGACAGTGTTGGAGAAGGAAGAAAAACACAGTTAAAGGCTAGTCTAGAAGGGCGTGGTTTGGTAAAGGAAGTAGTGTGAAATACTTAGAGTCAGATCATGAAAATTTAGGAACACATTAAGAAAACCTTAATAATAGGTGCTCAAAAACCATAGTTTATATTCCTTGAAAACGTCCTAAAAGGGAAAATAACATAACAGTAGGCAAAGTACAAGACCTAGTAAGGGTATAGAAGCCAAATTACAAAAGTGAATTTATAGGAGTTGTATGTTGAGTTGACCCTAAGATTTTAGGGGAATATTAAGATATTGAAAGAGGTGAACTAGGGGAACTAATTAGACCTTATTAAGTACCTTTAAAAGCATAGGTGCATGGTTGGTTATAAACCTATATCTTAAGAAGGCATGAGATAGCCAATTTTGACTAAAGAGGTAGAGGTGAGTGTTATGAAGGTTTTGTATGCATTTATTCATTGAATGTGCTAACAATGGTGTTAGTGGTGTAATAGGGGAATGTGATGGGAAATCCTTAGTAGATGAAATAAGTACAATCACTTAAGGTTGTTAGAGCTAGTGAATGAAGAACAAGACAAGTTAAGGCAAGTGACATGAGTGTAAATGAGTACAAGTCACTTTTTTTAAAGGATGAACCATTGAATGAGTGAAGAGTTTCTAATAGTAAATAAAATTTTTGTGTAGGGTATAGTCAAGTAAGGAGGCCATTTTAGTGATATTTTTTAGAATACACAAGGTTTGAGCAATTCTAACAAGTTTTATCCATTATAGGCTTATATTGGATCCTCTTATGTAGAGATTGTGAGAAGTTATTGTTTGAATCTCTTAATAGTCAATATATATGCATGATTTTAATTTTTCTCTGCATCATGTGGTATCAGAGAATGGATTTTGTCTTGTAATTTGGTTTTGAAGATTGAATGCATAGTTTCATGGCTAACAGTGTTGTGGAAGTTGTGTGGTGAATGAAGTGATAGGTGAAGTGAAGTGTGAGAAATTGAGAAGAGATAGAGAAGACACCAAAAGACTTAGTGAGGCCAAGGTGAGGTGTGGATCTAGAGGAAAGGTGAAATAGACTTGTCAGAGTGAGAGAGAGATGGATCAAGAGGAAGCAATAATAGATTTGTGGAAGCTTCTTTGCCATAAGAGTAAATCAGAAGAGATAGATAAGAATAAGAGAGAAGAAGAAAAGAAAGAAAATCAGAGGAAACATGAAGAGTGGATGGAAGAAGAGATAAAGAAGTTGAGAGAAGATATAGAGTATCTCAGAGAGATGATGAAGAGGAAACCAAGGTATGTGCTTGAGTTTATCATGAAAAATAAAGCTCAATGGCTTGTGATGAATATTGTAATAAAGAATCAAAGTTTACAGTTACAAAGAGTAATCCATAATGAGGAAGAGAAGATGAGAAAATAAGAGAAGAAAGAAGATAAGGCTGACAAGAAGAAGAATGAGGAAAATATTCAAGAGGAAGATGCTTTGAAAGTAGTTTCCAAGTTATGGTTATCTCATGCCTGTATGGTGGAAGAAGTTAGTAGCAGAGGACAAAGATGAAAATTAAAGTAAGAGATATCCAAAGAAAGGGAACAAGATAAATATAAGAGAGAAAAACATGACTTATTAAAGGAACACACAAAGCAAAGGGAAGTGAAGATGGTGTGGAAGAAGAAAGAGACCAAAAATGAACAGGTAAAGTAAGAAACACTCAAGGAAAGAAATCAAATTTTAGAGTTAAACTTAAAAAAACAAGAATGAAAGGTGAGTAAAGTTGATTCCTTATTAATTGACATTGGAAATGGAGTGAGTGAATTCCTTGAAATTGTACAAAGTGATGTTAATTACACATTTGAAGTTGGTGAATAAGAATGTAATGAAAGTTTTGTGGATGATATTTTATAAAATTGGTTTGATGAGGTGGATGAAAAGGTTAAAAATGTAGGTATAATTGAGAAAAAGGTGATTTATTGGACATGTGATGTTTAAGATGACATCAGAGAACATGAAATTATAGATTTAAGGCAGCTTGAGATGGAGAAGATTGAGCATGAGAAAGAAGTTTTGACGAGACAAATGATGAATACAAGTTAGGAATGGAGTATACAGTGATGGGAAGAATCATGGAACCTAAGGAATCATGTACTTTTGTTGTTCTAATTTTGTGTGTGCAAGGATGAAGCATAACAACTTGAAGGTGATAAGAGTGAAGGTGAAGAACAAAGAGAAATATAATAGTTTCAAAGAAAATGGAAGACCAAAATTTATTTCATGGGACCTTGGTGGCTATTAATAATATAAAGACAATGAAATCAAGAAGAGGAGATCAAAGAAAAACTATGAGGATGAAGAAATTAGAAAGAGAACAAGGAGTATGCATGATTTTTCTCCACCTTGGGAGTATGATGTATGAGCATCCATGAAGAGGCCTTCATTTGCAAAGTTCAAGATACTTGGAGTCAATGTGTATTGTGCGGAAGCTATAGAGGTAATACAAGTAATTGCAAGCAATCAATAGAGATGAGAAACTCAAATTGTCCTCCTTTTGAATTTTCCCTCCAAAAGGGATATTTGAAAATTCAAATCTATGTAATGTGTGCATGGTCTTGAAATGGGTGATTCAAGTGTTACTAGGTGTTGTTAGAGTCTCCTAGGTGCCACGTTAAGTGTGTCACGAGTCTAATAAATTTGGAAAGTGTCTAGTTGAGGTAAATAATGAGTCTTATGTGTGCAAGGCATCATTAATATGCTTGGAATAATGTGTAAGGGGCAATTATAAGCCTCATTTAAAGAAGTTGAAGAGTCATAAGGTAAGAGGCTAGTCATAATGAGAGTCTAAGGGTAGTTACATGGTGGTTAGTACATGCAAGTAGGTAAAAAAAAAATATAGAGGAGTTAGATATTTTTGAAATGCATTCCTCGTACTAGGAGGAAGGAGGAGCAAGGAAAAACATAACTTCTATATGAAACCTGAGAAATATGAATATGAAGATGGATGTGAGTGTGGAAATATATTTGTGGAGATTTTTCTGAGTTTGAAATTGTGAATGTTGACTCCCCTTCTTAATGCATGTGTGAACCATCTGTATAAGTGTCCATGAATCCTTTTTTGTGTTCATTTCTAGTGGATCTGAAAGATTCTAACCCCCTTTTTTGATGATTGGAATGAACACGTGTTTGATAGAATGAACACGTGTTTGATAGAATGATAACAAGACTATGAGTTATGTCATCTCTTGAGTTGTGTTGGAAGTCACTAAGATGGTTTGGAGGCATCTTCAACTTATTCTAGAGGTAAGGAAGGTTCTTGCATGCCCAAGAAACAACATTGTTTATAACAAGCTATGAACAATTAGTGAATAATGTGACTGAGCATTGAAGGATGTAAAAACTAATATTGGGTGTGTATGTGAGTTAAGTATGAAGGGAAGAAAATAGAAAGATGTATTATATGTATGAAATCAAGGGTGAACCTGATTATATCCTTTAATCAAGCTCAGAAGCTTCAAAGTTGACAACTAGGGGTGCATATTTTGTTTACTCACGGTTTTCAAGACAATCACTTCATAAAAAGGGAATCAATATTCATTTCCAGAAGCTACTGGTAAGTTTATTAATTGAATCTCATTAAAATAGACCTCCACAATGAATCTTAGGCATTAAATCCAATCTGAGGGAAGGTTGTAATGAATTCTTGCCTCTCATGCTCACTAGGAGGTTTTCATCCAAACGAGCTAGGGATTAAGATTTAAATGTACAAAAATTCAAGAACAAGTCTGAAATTTGGGAGTAATGGTGTTAAGTGAGTGTATTAAGATATTTAAGAGGATGTTTTTATTTTCCCATGGATATGTTATGATATTTTCTTGATAGTGTTGGAGAAGGAAAGAAAAACACAGTTAAAGGCTAGTCTAGAAGGGTGAGTTTTCAAAGGAAGTGTGTGAAATACTTAGATTTGGGTGGTAAAAATTTAGGGGGAGGATAAATGAAATAATGGGTGTCCAGAAACCATAGGTATATTCCTTTAAATTTCCTAAAAAGGAATCTATCCATGACAGTAGGTGAAGACATACCTAATAAGGGTATAGAAGCCAAATTACAAAAAGAGAGTTAATAGGAATTGTATGCTGAGTTGAGCCTTAAAATTTTGGAAGCATGTTGGTATTAAAAAAGATGAATAAATGTATCTATTTATACCTTTTTCGTATCCCTAAAACCATAGGTTCATGGTTGGTTGGAAGCTACATGGTCTTGAGAAGCATAGTAGTTAGTTTTGACTAAGAGGTAGAGGTGAGTGTTTTGAAGGTTTTGTATGTAGTTATTCATTGAATCAAATAATGTTGTGAGTGGTGTAATAGGGGAATATGATTGGAAATAATTATTAGATGAAAGAAACTACAATCACTTAAGGTTTATCGAGCTAGTGAATGAAGAGCAAGGGCAAGTTAATGTAAGTGACATGAGTGTAAATGAGTACAAGTCACTTTTGTTTAAGGATGAACCATTGAATGAGTGAAGGAGTAAGAGTGAATAGTTTTTAGTAGGAAATAAGTGTTTTACACAAGGTATAGTCAAGTAAGGAGTTCATTTTAGTGGTATTTTTTAGAATACATAAGGCTTGAGCAATTCTAACAAGTTTTTATCCATTATAGGCTTATATTGGATCCTCTTATGCAAAGACAGAGTGGAGTTATTGTTTTCATTCTCTTGAAAGTTGATATATATGCATGATTTTAAATTTTCTCTACATCACTCTCTCAATCCTTTTCATAAGTCTAATCCATCACACAATGCATCTTTTGGATCTAGTCCACATCGATCTCCTCCTAATATTTATGTGACACAAAATAATACCTTTGTACCAGTTGTATATAAGCATATTTTTTGGCACAATAGATGCCCGTACCTCCCATTTCTTTTGGATTTAAGTCACCTCCTCACAAGGTTCAAATTTGGTAGCTCTTATCCTACCCCTCTCTCTAAATATAACTATATTCAATAATACAAATACATTTAATGATACAAATACATTCATATATTTATAAAAATTAAAAACCATGACCTATACACATAGCTTGATTTTTTTAAACTTTATAATGCATATATTTTTTGTCACCATGGTTTGATTAATAACATATCTTTTTGCACTCTTTACAAACATGAATTTATGAGGTATATTGAGCTTTATGTAAGACACATATATCATTATATGATAATAGGAGTAACTTTTTGTTCCTTACATACTTCTCTCAAGGGAATTCCTCCACACTTTACATTTATTATTATTTCGTTGTAGTTCTTTCCTAATTACTCATTACAATTAATTACATATGTCACCTACATACTATCTTTTGAATTTTTAGACTAACACATGTGTCTTGTGTAACATCGACATGTCTTTCTTTGTGTGTTATCTTATTACTTATATTGATCTTATCATTGTTTGAAATTATTGTTTTCTAAAACATGTTTGTTAGTTACTTGTGTTACTACTTGTTTGCTTCATTGTATGTGGCCTATGTGCCTTTTTTTCTTGTGACACCTTCAATGTCCCATGTTTATGGATATAAGCCTCTCTTATGTGACATTTATTCTCTTATATATGGCCTACATGCCTTGATTGTCTTGTAACATTGTGGGTGTCCTATGTTTATGTCTTTATGTCTTGCTCTAACTCTTCTCCACATGTTATGAATTCTATTTGATCATTTGATTATCATTTCTAGTTCTATTACATTTGCGTTATTATTATTATTGTTGTTGTCACTGTTATCACTACTATTATTTCTCTTGTTGTTATGGTTGTTTGTCTCTTTGTGTGTCATGGTTACCACCATGCACATCCCATTTTTTAGGTACAATTTCTTAAAGGTGGCCACCTCTTCAGTATTCTAAATTCTCCTACAGATTATTAGACAAAATGTATGTGCCCACATCTATTCTTTTGAGCCATATGCTCAAAATAGGGGGAATTCATCAGGATATATTCTAACCTCATACAAATAACTTCATGTTTATACATATATTTTTACAGGAAACAAGTCCTTAGAAACATCCCCAAATACATGGGTGCAAGATTGTACATATGTTCAAGACCCTACCATATGTTTCTTCCTTGGGGGAAGTTACACCACATTTATCTTTAGTTTTATGTTTCCACTCATAGATATGTTTTTAACATGATCTCATGTTCATATGACATAATTATCAATGGTTTACATGGGGCATGAATATTTCACTCCTCCACTTTAGTAATCAATTTTGGTTACAAAATATAAGTGTTTAAGAGGCATGGGTCTCCTTATCCATTATCACTTCAACAACATACACACTTCTATTTGACTATAAAACACACAAGAAGAGAATATGGGAACTTATTTTATTTTTTACCTTGTTTCTATATAAACAAAATTGGGCCTATATCTGTTTGTAGTGGTGTGGTCCATGAAGTTATAAAAAGTATCAAAGTGGCTAAGTTTTTCACGAAAATTATTTTATATCTTCTTTCAAAGGGGAAAACATCATGGATACTAAAAAAATTGATACACGGTCTTCTTCCTTCACAAGGTGTTGTTTTACCTATCTTGATTCTATTTAGTGTTGGGTTGCATGTATCCAATACAATGGGTTCTACTTTGGAAAAATTAGGGATTGATCACCCCATACCCTTTAGAAAATTTCAACAACACAATCCAAATCTCCAACTGCAAGCAAGGAACATGAAATTTTCCCTTTCTAAAATGAACATATGTATTCCTTATATGTTTTACATATATTGATTTCAATTTATGAAAATTAAAATTCAAATTCTACTATGAAAATCGATTACACTTTGTGTTGCATGTTTCATCATGGAGCGTGCCGACACCAACACATCTAAAAATAAAAAATATGAGTGAAGATAAAGTGTGTCTACATGCTCATATTTATTTTCCTTTAAGCATGTAATTTTCATTTCATACTTGAAGGGGGGGAAATTTAGAAACTCAGATTTGGAAATTTACCTTTTGATACTATCAATTTTAATTGTTCTCCTTTACTAAAACAAACACTTATATTTTATCCCCACTTATTACATCTTTTTATCTCTCTCCTAACTTTCTTATTCCTAAACATTTATGTGTAATTTTTTTTTTAATACAAATCCATGAAATCGATGCTTAACCTCTAACTATCATAGAGAAACTTTCAAATTTCAACTACCTTTTCCTTGTTAAAAAAAAAAATAGAAAGATCAAGATGTGAAATCTGTTCCTTACTGATCTGTATGGTCTTGGACCTACACATATTCCAACTTTACCTTCAATTTAAAAATAATTTTTTTTAGGTATTTTCATCTTCATGGGTTGGCTTTATCATGTTTATTTACCTTTGAAACCATATATAAGAAAGTTAACATTACCTAATTTACTCACCTAGAAGACATAACACTTGGAAAACTCATTACAATACCCAAAAAAATAACTAAAGGCTCCCTAAATCTCCCTAAATGTAATGTACATCTATTAGGGAAGTCACTACTAAAATTTTAAAGCACTTAACTAGGTTGAAGAGTATAACTTCCCTCACTTACAAGCACACCAAGATCCCTAATTCAAAGTCTTAACAATATCACAATCCTCTAAATCATGTTAAAAGTGGTTCAGGTTTCCAACTAGTTACATTTATATAGATGTTACATGTTAGGTGTAGAACTATGTGTGGTTTAAGGCCTCTTTAGAGTAGTGCATATATAGGTAGTGCACAAATTTCACTTCAACCCAAACATTAACCTTTTTACAGGGTATTCCACACATGGTTAAGGTTTGAGTGTGATCTAACTAATTACAAATGGTTTCAAGATTGTGCGATAACTAGGGTTTGATAGCGAAACACATTTATAGACTATTAACGGACCCAATAAGTTACATAACTCAAGAAAAATAGTTTGCAAGAACTTACAATAGGTCTTGGACCATACAACCATTCTTGGAAGTCCTATATGGTCCTACATTAAGTGATTTATTACTTGCAGTATTAGGTTTGAAGGTTGACCAGTCTCTACACTCCCAAATTATTTAATTTGTTCATCTAAAATTATCATGTACAGTCCTATGTGGCTAAGTACATCTTCCTTATTATGTTTTCAAGCTTGTAGTATATTGTAATCATAAATTATAAGAACCAATACATTATGTTAATATTTGTATAGTTAATGTTGGAAGTTAATTAATTAGAATGAATCATAGTTTTAAACCTTACATTCCTCTGTAGTTTTTTACATTTCATAACATTATTTCAAAAGATTAATAAAATCTTAAAAAGGGTGTAAACACTCTTATTTGATAAGAGAGATAAATTATGCCTTGATTTTTTAAATAATTAAATGGGTCAAAGTTAATTTGAGGATTTTGATATTTAAGATTTTGGTAAAGCATTTAGTGTTTGGCCCATTTATTTATTTTACAGTAAAGGTGTGGTGTTGGGAGAAGAAGGATCTACCCTTTTTCCCAAGTTATGGGTGTCCATCCATGTTTATATTGGGTGAAAAATGTCTTGTGGGGCTAGATGAATTATAATTTTAACTCCACTAATAATGGCTTGTGCACCATTGGTGACTAAGATATTGTTTTCAAGTTCAAACATGATGTGAAAGATAATGTTATCAAAATCACTCCCCAAGCCATTCAGTGTCTTGTCATTAGGTAAAATTTAAAATTTTGGCAGGTTAGGGACAATTTTGAGTGTCTTGGTAATTCCTCTCTCTTTTTCTAATACCTTCTTGTGAATAAGTTAGTACAGTTTAGGGAAAATTTGGACAAACCTTCATGTACTAGCATTACCTTTCCCCTTACTAAGTCTTACTAGAAAAAATTGGTCAAAATGGGCAAAAAGAAGGCAATTTTGAGGTATTTTTGGAAAGATTGGATTATGGAGGAACATGAGGAACTGTTCCTAAGTTCCTCCTATTACCCATATTACTATTTGGGCCATAAAAAATGTGCAAGGTGTATCAAGAATGATTATAATTGTTCCAAAGTTCCCTTACTTCTCTGCATACTTGTGAGCACCACATAAACATGGTCAAGCACGACAGATAAAGTGGGGGTTATTGGCATTAATGGAATAAAGTCAAAGTACCTGTGGTGCCCTTATTAGTTGAGGAATCCATAAAGAGGATGGAGATTTAGTTGGTCATGTAGGTGTTAGATGACACGTATGGAATAGTTCAATTATTCCCATTGTTCCCTCAATTGCCGAAGAGTTGCACAATGGAAAAGGGAAAAGTAGGGTGAATAAGATGGGCATGAGAGGAATAGAAACAATGGTGTCAAAGTGCCCTTACTTCCTCGAGACTTTTAATCAAGGGAAGAGTGAAAAAATGAAAAAGTATGCAGATAAGGCATGCATGCACGAGACCAATGGAACAGTTCAATAGTACCCTTGGTTCCCCAATAGACTGAGAAAGATGACTAGTAGAGCAGATACAAGACCATCAGATTAGTTGGTACTTGATGACACTGATGGAATAGTTCGAGGGTTCTAGTTGTGATCCACATCATCGATTCACCCAATGAAAGAGACAAAGTGGATAAATCAGTTAATTAAGGAACACGAGGAACACTCCACAGTTCCTTTTGTGCCCTGTAAAGTTGAAAGGCCTGACCAAATGTAAAACAATCCTAGAAACCTCCCAACAATGTTATTTTTTAAAGTTTATTTATTCACCTAGAATCCAAATTTAGATCATGTAGAGGCTAGATTTGGAAAAATCATGCAATAAGACTCCATTTTTATCATCTAGGGGCTAAAATTAGTAGTTTTTCATGAAATAAAGAGATTTCAAACCATGCACATGAGTCCAAAAAATTAAAAAAAACATGTAAGGGACATCAAACCTCTATTTTGATCATGCACCATCACATTTTGAACATGAGAAGGGCTGTTTTGGAGCAAAGGAGCAATATCTACATGAAAAAATCACATGTTTTTTCTATTATGAGCTTTAGACTTGCATGTCTCTTCTAATTTCCCTCTTTTCTTCCTAATTATCTATAAAATTCCATGAATTCATTATAAAATTGATCACTGGCACTTCTATTCATCATTCTAGAGTAATTTAGAGTCATGAGTGGAAGATCATGGGTCAAGAGTGATCTGGTGTACTTGTTTCACCTCTTGGATCAATAAAGGAGATGTTTTTACCTTCCTGTAACCTTTGTATTATGCAATATCATGTCTTTAAGATAATTTTATCTCATGATATTGTTTTATCCATAATTTTTTAGTTTATTTTCCATGCCTTTATGTAGTTATATGTGATTTACAGGTCATTAATTGTGTTTAATCAAGTTTTGTAAATGATATTGTTGTGGAGCTCACCAAATCACCTCATAAAGCCATTTATTGCACCTTCTCTATGTTTTCATAGCTTCAAACTTGTATTTGAAACAATTTTGTATTGACATATCCATTTATAGGTTGTGTATGGTGTGTGTGGTTCTTTTGGTCCATTTGTGTGGTTCAAACAAGTTTGAGGTCCTCAAAATTTCTGGTGTATCACCGTATTTTCAATTTTCCCCTTGATTCCTTCTCCCTTTTCCTCATTTATTTAGTAGAGTAGAGTATTATTAGGAGTAGAATATAGTCTTAGGTGTTACACTAGGGTAACTATCCCTCTCTAGAGACTCACTCCAACATATAGGTCACCCACAACCTAGGAGTGTTTCCATTCACCATTTGGAAGGATATATTCCACACCACTCTCCAAAGGGTGCATTCATCCATAACAAGTACTTTGTTGAAACCCCTGGAAGAGGTAAATTTAGTCGATAAGAATATATAAGAAATCATTCTAGTGGACAATTTTAACATTCATATCACCATCTCACATTCATCATGGGAGGAAATGGAGATTGTAGAATGACCATGTGCATTAAAAATATTTCTTGTTTTTCTTGGAAATCTCATTTTCTATGTCTTTTTGTTCATTATCTTCCTTCACCTTGGTTATTCAACTTTCCCTAGTTTTCTCTCTCCTCAAGCACACATCACCTTTTATATTGTATTTTTTCATTTTCATAAGAAATAGAACCCTTTCGCATGACACATAAATGGTCTTATTTTAATGAAAATGATATCCTTAATTTCTTATCCCTTGGCCTTTTGTGATTTTTGTGCCTTTGTTTCTACCTTCTCAACCCATTATGTGTCGAATCACACACTAATAAGGCCCTAATTTAAATTTTAACAAGTCTTTGGAAACATGTATTCATTCACGCATTAAAATGGACATAATGAACACTTCAAAAATAGACAAGGGAAATCAATCATACAATCATTTAAATATATCACACAAGGAAGTGTAATGGAGTCATAAGAGTGGAGAAGACATACTATTTATTTTTAGGGTAACATTTTATCAAGAAATTTCTAGAAGCATAAAGTTATTTGTGTATAAAAAAGGTATAGTCTTATTTTAATCATTAATGTAAATATAGAATAAGTCACTCACATTCATATAGGCACATTAACTCTGATTCCCAAATTGACATGTGGAGAAACCCCAAACTCATGGTATTTTAAGTAAGTAAGCATAAAGTTATGGTATTTCTTATCATCTTGTGTGGATTATGGATTTATCCAAGGAGATATATCTATCATAGATAGAGGAGTGATCCAAACAATCTAAGATAATTTTTTTTGCATCAATGAGCCTCGTAGAAAATAATGAATTCTAATTTCATTTTTCACCAATCATTCCATTTATGGCAGAAGAGAACTACTTACGTGTGGTGTACAACCAATTTCTATCCTTGCACAAGTGGTGTTGCTAACTATCACACTTTGATATTTCTAGGACATGTTTATAGAGATGAACAAATTTTATTTATAATGTTTTGTACTTATTTACATGAGTAATTTTAGGTTAAGTGTTGGTTTATTTATTAGCAATGAGTTATGGTTTGATTTAACATCATCACATGAGTGATATATGTTGTCATGTCACTTTATTATTATGAGTTTCTTAATGATCTATCATTTTCACTTTAGATGATATGTTTATAGAATTGATCATAGTTAAACAAACCAAAATAAGTGGCGGTTTACTATATTTTCTATCAACATATTGTGATGTGAAATTACTATCCCAAAAATTCAAAACTTGAACTATGAAAACCAAACCATATAATGAAAAATTGTTTTAAAACCTTCTTGAATCCCTCTACTGGTCAATATGCCTTTTGTATTATGTTAAAATTGAATTCTTAGGTTCTCTTATTATAATAAATCAGAATGTGCAAGTTTTTAAAGTTATGTAATAAGGTCAATTCTTCCATGAAGAAAAGTACAAAAGATGACTAGTTCTCCACCAGGGTTAGAAAGGCCAATTTTGGTCATTTCAAGGAATGTGTGAACCTTTCAGGAGGGTTCTATAAATATCATAAGAATCTAGAGGTTATATTGGAGATAATTTAAGGTGTTGGAAGTGTTTTAAGAAAATTTAGGAAAGATATTGTGGTTTAGGGATAATCTGTGCAAAAGTAGGTTTTTTCAAGTGTAAGGAATGAACAGTCAAAACATGAACACAAAATTCTCAAGATGTTTTTGGGAGATATTTAAGGATTTATAAGGAAAAAAATAGGTAATGGAAATCTTGAAGAATACTCTACATTTTGGTAACATCAATTTTTTTTCTAAGGGCTAATGGTTTCTTGAAACAATTCAATTTTTACAGGTGTACCTCGCTATCCCAAAAAAAAGGAGCCATTTTTTGGATTTTCAGGAATAATTAAGGTTTTAAACTTATGCCACTAATCCGATAATGGTATTTGGAGTTATTTTAATATAAAATTTCACTCAAAATTCTATCTGGAACTCCTAAGTTGAAGATTTCATGACTTCATGTCATTTTGGGTAAACCAATGCAAAAACTAACTTTCCAAATGAAGTAAGGCGTGTTTTATTTCACCTCTTTTCCATTTTTCAAAAAGGGGAAAATTGGAAAAATGTGTTCCCCAATACATGCATGTAACCATTCTAGCACCCATGTGTAGTCAAGCTAACCCAAGTTGAATCTAAGAAGAGTTAAGGTGTGTGAACCCATATTTAGTCACTTTTTTCACTTGCCAAATTTCACCACCTTGCTCTAAGGTGTCATTTTTTTTTTCCAACGTCCCTTTGCACCAAGGGGGATAAAAAATGGTGCCCATGAGTAATACCCTTTACCCCTGAACCTCATGTGACCCTCTCCATCTCCTCTGGTGCATTTTTAAGCCTTTGCATCCATACTTAGCCAAACGTTTCACCTGCCACATGTCAACACTTTGCTCCAAGGTGAAATTTTCTATTCTTGATGTAAATTTACACAAAAGGTGAAAAGATGGATGAAAAAGGTAACCCATTAGCAAGCCTCCTCTCTTAGTCATCCCTATAACCTATCCTAGCTTTGCAGGGTGCTTTCTTGGCTCCTCCATCTCACCCACATTCACTCTAGGGTTGTCACTTGTCTCAATATTGCACCAAGGAATCATTTTCTACCCCTTTTATCCCTCTTTTACCCTTGCACCATGAAAAATCAGATTCAAAGCTCACATGAAATCTCATTCAACCTAGATTTGAACCATAGTTAGTATGATGATTCAAAAGTGAAATAAAACACAATAAAACACCATTTTTTCTCATTCCTTCACACATAGTATTCCATTCCTCCATTATTGCGACTAAAATACCTTCAAAAAAATAATTTTATACCACATATGCTGCCAACATGTTTCCACAATAGCCATGGCCATCAAAAACCAAGTTTTACACATAACTCTCCATCCAAAAGTCAAATTTCCATGAGATTTTTCCAGTTGTTTCTTCTCTAGAATGCCTTTGGGATGATTGTGGTAGAAAACTCATGGATGCCCTATATTTTTAGAATCAGTAATATGAAAACCAAATGATAGAATTATTTGGCCCTAAAGGCTGTGGTAGCTCCAATTTTTCTTATATTGTTTTTTTTTCCATCATTGTAAGCTTGGGAAGTTGTCTCATGGTCCAAATAAGGTCAGGAAACCCTCTACAAGATTTAAAAGGATATTAAAACATCATTCTAATCACATTTGTGTCAAGGATCCTATTAGAGCACATCAAGGTGTAGCAGGTGAAACTAGGAACATTATGAGGTCGAAAAAGAGTCAAGAGATCTATTGAAATTCAAATTCATCAAGAGATTCAAGCATCATAGATTTGATTTGTGATCACTAAGGTTAATTGTGAAATTCTAAGAAACTATAAAGTTATCCTCATTCTCACTGTGATATCAATAAAGAACCATAATAAGTGATGTCCACAGTCATCTCTGAATTACACTTGAAAGTATCACAATAATGTTCTTGAACACTTTTTCAATAGTTTGGATTGTTCATGCATCTTGCGGAAGGAGGGAAATTATGATCACCATAATTCAAATCAGCAGGTTCTCCATCATAAAAAGCATCATCTTCATTAGATCAGTTAACCCTTTTCTATCTCTCTCTTCCTTCCTCTCTCTCCATGTTTGAATGTCTCACTAAGAATGTACTTTTGGTTATTTTGTCCTTTTCAATTAAGTGATCCTCAATTAAACATTGTAAGATTCCTTTTCCACTAATAATAAAAGGACTCACCTTCAATGAATATGAATGGTCACGAGTGATGGGGATAGGAAAAAATTCATGTGGGGGATAAATGAATAAACATGCTTATAATGCTATAAATTGAAATTTACTCTCCATTGTAAGGGTTGACAATTGTTGATTGGATGTATGTTGTTGATATTACCACTACTACATCAAGCAATAAAATATGTAATTATTCTATTAATTTTCTTATGTTCCTCTACTCTCGCTTTATTTTCCAACTTTGTGAGCATGATAATATTATAAAAAACAAGAAAGATGTATGCACCTTTGATAAATGAATCAATAGAATTATGTGACTATGATTTGTTATGTCTTATCATTGTTTACATCATTATGTTCTTTTAATTGAATAGAGAATTACTATGGTTATTTTTGGTGAGAATCTGACAGTGCCTACTCATAACATTAACCCTATCTCATTGTTTCTCCAACACCCCTTTATGTAACAACCTCATTTTAATACCGTAGAACAAGATTTTTTATTTATTAATGTTCTCTTATTCTAAATACATAATTTAGAACACACATATCATAATAATCATTCTTATAACAAATAACCATATGCAGCTGTAATGACTCGGTATACCACCGATCTATTCATTCCATGACTCGGTGAACTACCGATCTATTCATGCATAACTTAGAGATTGAAGTTTTCAACTGAACACTTCATTCTTGTGGTTCTCTTCCCTATTCCGGGTTCTGAGTGCTATGTCCAAGGAACCTATATGAATAATTGTTATTATTATTCTTTGGAATCATGATCCTTAGACTAGGTGACATAGGACAACGCAATCAACAACTTGTGATACTTTGGCCAAAGGTTTGAAAAATACTGTTCATATTACTTATTCCTTGACGACATACTCGTTAATCTGGAATACGTCCTTCACCCCACTCTAATGTTATATAGAACATCTTATACTGACCTTAGTCAGTCCCCCTTGTCCTTAGTTTTCACTCTGGATCAGGTTAATATCATAATTCACGTTATAAAGATGCTCTTGAAGACTAGGGGTAAGTTGACATACTGGGTCAACCGATGTTAACCCCGTGTGTCAAGATACCCAGAGTCTCAAAGGGCTGCTTCATAACCTATCTATGATTCTAACCAGTCTCGGAGGGAAATATTTATCAAGTCTCGGTGTGTAAATCTTAACGATCAATGTAGAAGAGTGTTGCCATATGTCATCTGTATTGTTGTATCCTCGGGAAGATCCTAATCTTCTCGAAGGTACAACCTTGCAGTTGAAATGTGTCAACATCCTATGGAATAGCCTCGGAAAGATGTACATACCTCCAAGAATTTACTTATGTTAAGTTATATTTGGATTACAGGCCCACCTTATTAGGTAGCCTTCCCTAACCCTGAGTCCAACACTCCTTGAGTTACCTTTTGTAATTTGGTTCAATTTCACAAAAGGGTTTTAATTAGATTCAAAATTGTTTCTAAGTTTTCGGTTGGTACCTAACAACCTTGTATCCCCAAAATAGGACAATAACCCTTTAAGTTTTCCCCATTAAGAAAATAACTAATCCAGCCAGGGTATGTAACAACCTTAAAGAATGAAACATATCAGAATTAATACCATTAAGTCATGGTGATTTATAACCATTAATATATTGCTTTTGAATTAGAACATTAAGAGAGTATTAGGATTTTCTTCCAGTTATAGTTACATTTTAGGGCATAGTTCACTCTCAACTTTCCCTAATAATGCAATGGTCTAATTTACAATTTAACCACAATCATAAGATATAAGAATTACTAACCAGAAATATGTAGTATTCAGCCACATAATTAAATAAGGCTTACTTAGGGAATCCATCTAGACTCCATTACATAGAACAATAGGAATGCACACTCATTCATACAGGTAAAAGGAAGATCAATCCAAAAAATAAGTAACACAATCCACATAAGTAATATCTCTCCGTTTCATTTATTTCCAAATATATACAATTTCAATCTATGCACTTTGTCATACTTTAAGACAATAGCCTTCAACAAAAGAAGTAACTTTCTTCCATAATATAATTTGAAAAACAATTCAGAATTCTTCATAAGAACCAAATTAAAACATTCATTACATCATATCTAATTTTGTCTACCTTTACCACTTACGATGACCATCTGCAAAAATTGCTAGCACAGGCCAGTTCAATGAACTGAGCACGATAAGCATTAATCCTTAAAACAATTGCATTCCACCAATTTTTTTCATTAAACAATCCTGTTTAGATGACATCAATTCCATCAAATCCAAAATCATGATTCACACTAGTTTTCCTTTTTTCCAATGACTTTATATCATAATTCAAATCACAGGCATAATTTCAACTTAGTCTATTTCAGATGATTTGTTTAATACAAGAAAAGAAGAAATTACATTTTGTATCTCAAATTGCCTTTAACTCTATTATATCAAATTTTTAATCATTGATAAGTATGCAAAACATTAACTACATGTATACTTTTATACAAGAAGATAACAAACTAAGTTATAAATTAGGATAATAATACTGCTAATAAAGGAAAGAAGTCTTCTAAGTTAAGATCTCACCACTTACCATTCTTTCCACTTAATTTTAACAGTCCTGTCATCTCATATCCATACTATAGAGTTCCTTATAGAATTCTATAGAAGAGCACACTATTATTCCAAGAGAGAGTATAAGTACCTTCGTATTTCGAAATCCTATAACAACTTTCCTTCATAACTTATAGGAAGGAATAGAGAAAATCATAACTCTATTTTAATCAAGTTCAGAACTATACTAACTTCCAAGAAGTAATATACATTCTCTAGTCCAATCTGGGAAGAAGAAGACAAGTAATACAACACTTAAGTTTAACCAATAGCCCAGGTCAGGTATAGCCACCTTAAGAATTTGCCAATGGATCCCTATGGTTTTATAGCTATACATTAAACAAAAGTCAATAACATTTTCTTTACATAAAACATTATAAACGATCAAATCTTAGACCACAATCCTACTCTAAAGTAAACAGTCTACATTACATCCATTACTCAAACCATTTTAGTCTAAGAGTTAGGGTAACTTTCCCATTACCATTAGTTACCAATGGATCGAAACTAAATTATTCCAATCCGTTGCACTGTTAGGTTGTTATATCGTTCCAAGATACCAAACCAAAAATGCATGTACAAAGTTAATAATCGAATTCTAAAAACAGAGTTCATCCAAGTAAGTTTCCTCTTGAACATATCTTTGTTCCTAATATCCATGTTAAAACGCAAAAACAACATTTAAACCATATACTTCCTTACTCATAGAACCTGCAATCATAAGAACATTCAAACCCTTTTGAGATAAAAAGTACAGGATTAGACTTCAAACAACATTTCCAACTCACACAACTAAAACAGTTGAGTTCCATTGAATAAACTAACATTCCAACCAAAAAATCAATTACTTGCATCCCTAAACATGTACTGGTAATAGTTAGAGTTCTTATGGCGAAGAAAACAATCAGTTAATCCAATCTTCTCGAAACAGTAAATAATTACCGTGGTGTTTTCAAACATGTAATCATTAAGCATGTATCCTTTCATGGAGCCAGTTATTAATCAAATACCCCAGTCAAATAAAGAAAACTTACAACACCTCCAAATAGATAGCAAAACTCCATATTTGATTCACATCATGGAAATAAGAATATTGAAGCAGGTTTCATCCAGGATCCAAATACAACCCAGAATCCCCAAATCAACATAAAACCCAAATCATTGTTACCAGCCAAGCCGAAATGTGCATACATTATCTGAACAGAGTTGTTCTAATGAAAACATTTAAAGGAAAGTAATATTTTTAATAGTTAGGGCCTATCATGCCTGATAGTGTCGCTAAAAAGTCGAAGAAGACCTCTGAATGTGCTTGCCCCTTCTCTTCTTCTTCCACGAAAGATTAAACAAAAAAATATTGTTACCTCCATGCCTTATATACTCCCCATGATAGAGAAGTAAATTTGAAACTTTCAAAATTTCCATGCAACGAAGAGTAGACGGCTGGTTCGAAGTACCAGTGCTCATGCAAAGTGAAAAAAAAGAATGCATGAAAAACAAGACAACCAAGCAAAATTCCACTTGCATGCCTTCCTAAGAAATCCACGCTCGAGACCCTATGCAAATTAATTGCATTAAATTTCATTCTCCCACATATTCTCCATTGCCACCGACTGCTAAAGTTGGTGAATGCTAAAAAAAAAAAACAAAAGTTCCCATTCTTAGAGATGCTGCCATGTAAGACCCCTTTTTAACAAATTTAACCTCCGCTAACCCTGGCAGCACTCCCTGTCCTTCATCCTTATCCTTTCCTTAAATGCCATGGAAACCACCGCCCAAGACTTGCGACCCTCCTTAGGCCCCCCTTCATAGCATTAGTTTAGGATAGGTTAGTAACTTAGGTTAGATCATAGGTAGACTTAGTCTTAATGCCATAGGATATAACATTAGTCACCCTCCTTAGTGATAGGTTTAGTTAACCCTTAGGAGTATCAAGCACATAGTTTAGGACTAGGTTATATTAACTAACTTTGTAACATTAGGTTATAGTTTAGGTTAAAACTAATAACCTTACCGATTCTAGTCTAGGTCCCCTAGATAGGATTAATCAGTAATAGAATTCAAACAAAAGAAAACATTCCCGGATCAGATTCCAATTTGCATTAAGTAATTAAGCTTTAGATAGAAAACTTACACATCTTACCTGGCTTAAGGTCTAGGTCCTTTCTGATGCTATGATGACTGAAACCAGATTCTGATTACAATGATCAACCACAGTTAACCTCTAGAATCCAAAAAAACTATCATCTACAGTCATATATATATATATTTATATATATAAGGATTTTTAAAAGAACTTGAACATTCAAAGTTCAATAAGACTTAATAACTCACGAACATGTTAATACAAATTGTTCATCCTGAATAAAATTAAAACATTCCTTGGATCAATGTAACTGATCCAAGGTTAAGTCATAAAGGTGGATAAATCCACAATCTTCTAGAAATCAGATTGTACTCAAATGCGAAGGATGAAAGAAACAAAAGAGTCCAAGTATATTTCAGTTCAATCAAAGATCTTAAGAGAAGAAAAGACATAATCTAAATCAAGCATGACTTCCCAAAACCAAAGGAACACGTCCTTAAATAGGAGAAATCATATATCAACACTTGAATGCTCAGGAGAAAGTAACAACAGTTTAGGGTGTTACACTTTACCTCCATTTGCTTAAATTTCCTTCGTTGTACTTCATATGAGTAATTTTCCATAGGTTCATTAGAGTGTTCTTGTGTGATCCTTGACTTATTGGCCACCCCAAAAATTTTAGGTAATTTAGGTAGTTTACATTCATTAATGGGAGCCTCCCCATACACAAGAAGGAGGGGCTTAACCCTGTGACTATTGGTGAAAACCAACAATTTTCCCTTGAGATAAACTATTTTACCAACACAAAAAGAACTATGTCTAAGTACAAGGGATCCTTAAGATATTATCCTTATGCATAAGGGAAGAAAAATGGAAAGAACTAACAATCATGAATACTTCCATTTAAAAAATTATTCCCTTGTAATAGTTCACCCCCAAGGAAAAGATTAATTTTTTTTCAAAAATGGTTTAGATAAGTATTTCATAAGGACAAAAAAATTGTTGGTAGGCAAAGAACATGGAAAATGACTTAAATAAATTTAAATCTTTATCAAAGGACTGAGATCAAATAGATATAATAGTAACAAGCAATATTGATATAGGAGAATCAACTCTAGTATGTATAAAAGGATGGAAACATCCAATTTTTGGCTTGCAGGCATGATAATGAATCCTAGAGGTCATTAGATGTTAGTTAGGTGTGCTGGTTTGTGTTTAGGCTTTTCAAAATTTGAAAATTGTTCTTTTGCTCCAAAAGGAAAAATTAAAATTTTGAGACCATTTTTGGGTTGTTCAGGAGTTCTTAGTCTTCTCTTGAGACCATTTAGGAAATGTCAAGTGGTTGGAAAGTTTTATGAAGGGTTAAAAGTGAGCTTATGACTTAAGAAATGAAATTCCTAAGTTCTAGTCTAACATTAGGCCTAAAGTGTTGAAATAAAGGTAAATATTGTATGTTTAAGGTCTAAAAAGGATCTATTCAGTGAAAAAAGAACTCTTGATGGTATAAAAAATCATTCGTAGTTACTTTTCATTCATCATTCGAATTGTCAAGGAAAAGAGAAGAAGATATTTGAAAGAAGAGACATTTTTCTTGCGTATACAAATTGTACTAGTTGACTAAATCCTTGCATGATAGTTTGGAAAGGATCCTGGCACATCTTTTGTTGAATATTAAATTCATGCATATGACCTCTATGAATTCATGAATGGTAAGAGGTTCAATATTGTGATTACATTGTTTTTGTGAGATTTCATAATCTTTTATATAAGATTAAATTCTTCATTTATCTCTGTTATAATTTGTGTAGTTGTATGGTCAACAAGATTTTGGAGGTTTAAAGGTGAATGGACAATGATAAGTGAGGATTTGAATGGAGGAGAGATAATATAGTGAGAAAGTATTACATTCAACCTAAATCCATTACAAGCTCAGGTTGAGATTCCTTGGGAGTAACGATTTGTAATAATTCTGTGTAGTTATAACAGTGAAGCCATAAACAAAGGGAAAATGTGCTTAGGAGTAAGATTGGAGTTTCAAGAGATCATGAGGAATTTTTTAAGAAAAACATGTATCAGAGAACCTATAAGGGATAAGGGCCTGCACAGTACTGAGAAACCCAAATTTTTCTTGAGAAACCCTTAAAGTTGAATAAACTATGTTTTAGGAAACTATGGAGGTTAGTTTTGGGGTGAATTCACATCTAGATGAAGAGATAAACCATGTTGGTAAGATAATGTGTTTAAGAATACATGCACAGACCTTTTGGAAGGTGGAAAAAACTTGAAGTTGTCTACAGTAAGTGTTATGACTATAAATCCCACCGCGATCTTGATGAGAAAACCTCCTACAATTTTGTTACCCAATTTTACACACATGACAAAATTGGACAACGGGATCCTATTACGGTCAAATTATGAAATTGGTCCCAAGGGACCAATGTCAGGCCATCACGAAGATAAAATGATTAAAATAATTAATAATTTTCATAAGAGAGCTTACCTGGCATTGAACAAGGTCAAATTGAGCTCAACTTGGTGACAACTCAGTGTTAGCTTGGTCATTATCATTGGATCTCAACTCGACGGGTTGGCCAAGTCCAACATTGAAAAGAGTTAGTTGAGTCAAGAAAATATAGGAAAGTTTCCAAACATGGGAAGATTTTAAATAATAAGCAAAGGGGCATTGAGTAAAAAATTAGCACACCAAGTAGCTTGGTGAGCTACTCAGCGAGCTGTCCAAGTCGGGAAGGCATTAAGTCAAAATGGAGTTTGGTTCAAGGATTCGAGCTCAATTTTGACCCATAACAATTAAAACATTAGTGACACATAGACAAGCTCGAAGGGTTTTTCCTAGTTGATAGCTCGGTGAGAACCCAGTTGTCAACTCGGTGCATAGCTCTAGGAATAGCTCGGTTGAGATAAGCCTTAAGAACGAGATCAGTGAGTCTCATCCACGATAGCAAAGGAACTCAATTTCATCTCGGTTGTGAACTTATTGGTAACTTACATAAGAAGCTCACACCAAGGAACATGTGAAATTATAAGTGGACCTCAGGTGGTCGAGCAGAGAGTTCATAGCTTGTTGAAATAATAAAATGTCCTGGAATAAACATCCAAGGCTCGGAATAAAATAAATGAGCTCACAAATGATAGGTTTCAAGATGGGAGGAGGATGTCTATAAGGTGAGTTGATGATTCTCAAGTTCTGGAAATGGAACTATGTGCTCATTCTATCCAATTTTGGTACTTGATTATAGATCCCACAAGAATGATCTTGATCGCCAGTGAGATGTTTTGGGAGGCTAAGTTACATTGATGAGCTTGGTGTGAGATTTCATAGCTTATAGGAATAGAAACAAGGTGTGATTCATGTGAGTGACCTACCCGAGGTTGATGTGGCGTTGTGAGCTTGGATCATCGTGGAGATATCACTGGATGAAGGGTCGTAAAGCTATAAGATGGTGGAGAAGATTTTTGGTGTGATTGATTTACATAATGAGTGGCTTGACTTGGGATCGATGCTCAGGAATGCCGAGGAAGAACATGTAAAGTCTAACTCAAGGGATACTTGAGGTGAATGTGAGTCCATAGTGAGTTTGAGACCAAGTTGTTGTGACATTTCGGTGAGGTCACAGCTTGGGGTTGACACAACCCCTAAAATTTTCTTTCCACATGGGGAAGATAGTGAGGAAAAATCCAATTCAGGGAATTCTGAAGGTTGTGGCCATAACTAGATGGCATGCTAATCCAGAAATTCCATATGGGAGATTTAGGTAAGCATTTCTAGGGGAGAAATTATAATGGCAAGCTAAGAAATATGTTCCACAATGTGGAGAATCAGGAAAGCATTGCCAAGGGAAATGATGAGATGACAAGCCAATTTATTCTCTCCATCCAGTGAAGTGGGAAAAGTTTCAGTTAAGCTCCAAACCATGATGTTGGGGAAAAGTGGTTGATGAGGGCCAACTCGCCAAAAAATACATTCTATGTTATTGGGGCATATTGTATATGTGTCACCAAGTTTTTAGTAAATGATCATGTTGGAGTGAAGCGTGGGATCGTGCTCATAAAATTGAGCTCGAATATTCTAGCTTGAGTTTGAGAGACCTAGTCGAGATGGCGATCCATTCACCAAGCTATGTGGAAGGTTGTTGGAAAGACTGAGTGGCATGGCAACAGATGGTTCTACATGGAACATTCACGTGAAGGTGCCTTGGTAAAGGGAAAATAGATCTAATTAATTATTCAAAAGTTCATAGTGCTACCATAGAATAGCTTGAACATGACTAGAGAAAGGTCCATCTATTGAATGATATTAAAATGGTAACTTGTGAGATCAGGTTTGAGCTCTACCGATTCATCGAGTTTGGCATAACAAGAAGGATGTATCATCAAGGGAGATTAGTATGACGAACTCAATCATGGAGAGAATGACCCAAATGTTGGAAAAATGAGCTTTCCAATTAGCTCAATGCGTGGGGTCTTGTCATGCGAAATGTGGAGCTCCTAATTATGAGTAGCTCAATCATGGATTGTAATTAATGAGCTCATAGAAAGGGAAGACAATTTTTCCAAACTGATGAATGGCATTTCAGGTGGAGGGCTCATGGTGCATGGTAGGGATCGATCCGAACTGGTGGAGGAAGATCCTTTGAGCTCAACATGTTGAGAGATCAGGCTGATGGGATAGGTGATTCACTCATGGAGGAGTCTTTGATAGGCACCGAGCTGAGATTGATGATTTCAACTCATGGATGGATCGGTGGTGAGACAAAGGTGATATAAACAAAGCGAGGCAAGAATATTGAGATATTTGTGAGGTGAATTGTGTATAAAATGTAGTTGTGCATGGTGACACAAACTCAATGGTGCTAAGGAATGGTGCTTGCAATGAAGGTGTTTTAGCTAGGTGAGTCACGAAGAGTTGTCAGGGCTCTCATAAAATGGAGAGGTGAAAACTGAGTTGCTCGGGGGGCTCGAAGAGTTAACATGTGTCAGCCATCTCATTAAAGACAACTCACCAGGACCACTCGGTATGGAAAATTAGTAGCTAGCTCGAAAAAATATGCAAACATTACCTAGGTGAAAGGAAAAGGATCTCAACTCAGTGGGTGGTGTTGAGTACATAAGAGAGAGCTTGGTGCTTACATCGATGTAGAGCTCAATATAGAATAATTCAAAGCTCAGTTGCATATCTCTTAGTGGATGGAGGAAGTCATGCTTGGGTCATGGATAAAAAGCTTGATGGTAAGTTCAGTGCACAGAAAAGGGATTAGGTCTGAGTTGGCTTGCTTGGTGGAATTAAAACTCAAAAAACACAAAACTCATTTTGGAGCTTGATGCATCGATGGTGAGCCATCTGTGAGGGACTCGGTGATAGGAGGAGCTCATTGGTATATACAAAGGGGCTTGGCATGGCCGCGACAGAAGGGTTCAACTTAGCAGTGATCTTGTTGAACAATTGCAGTCACAATGGTAGGAGCTCAACTTGGTTGCATTGAAGGACGAAGGAGCTTGCAACCAGCTCAGTGAGCTAACCACCAAGTTAGTTCTCTTTTGAACCTCTTTTCATGGCTCCCCTATTTATTCAAGTCAAACCAGTCTTCGGGGGGCCCATCATATTTTTAAATTAAATTTATATTTATATTTTAAATTTTTTAATAATAATATTTATTATTATTATTTAAAATATTTTATTTAAATATTATGTTAATTAATTGAGAAGACTGGGTCAACAGGAAATTAATGACACATGATGAAACCTTCCCAAGTGGTTCAACCAACTATAATAAATACATCACGTGCCTTCCATTTTGGAAGAGAATTTATGACTCCTCTCTCTCTAAAATTCTTCTATAAATGTAAGTTGGAAGCTCATTCCAAGGGGTTCTAAGAGGTTATACAAGTTGGAGAAGTTAGACTTCTGAGACAAGTTTATAATTTGTCAAGAAACCTCCTTTTTCTACAAGTTGTCCTTTTATGTTGAGGGAACTTTCAAGCCTTTTCAAGAATGTAATGGTAACCATTGCCTCTTTTGAATGTATGATGCATTGTGCACATTGTTGAAGTAATAAAACTGTGTGTTTTGTGACTAATCTCAGTGCTTTCATCCTTCTATACTTCTTTGTGCCTTTTCTCATGCTTACAGGTACACTGTGCAAGTCCATGTTTCTGTTGCAGGTTCTTAGAGTTCTATTATTATCAAGGGGTGGAGTATTGCATGCAGTTGAGTTGTGGTGCCCATTCACCCTTCTCAAGTTCATCCTTCTTCACTGGAAGACTAATAGATTGTTGTGTTTGATTGAGTTTAACTAAGGGAACACATGCTTCCTAGTCTGTGGTATTCTGTTACCCTCTCTAAGTTGTAGTAGGTGAAGCTGACTTGTGGCACACATAACCTCTTCAGATTAAACCTTACTAATTTTGGAAACTCCCCTTTATTTGGTGCATCACCATCTCTAGTATAGTTTCATTTCTGTAAATCACTTTCCCTAAAACCCATGAAAATGTTAGCATAGGTCTAGATACTCACTTAATTACACTAGGAGTAGTATAACACTTAGTTTAGGAAGAGGAAGCTGACCTTCTCTGGAGGTTCACCGCAAGACCAAGTCCCACAGCTTGAGAGGTGATCCCATATCTCCCAATTACAATGAACATCTTATTCACATTCTAGCAATTTGAAGGGTGCAATGATTTGGGACAACAATTTTTGGCACACTCAGTGGGACCAAGAGTTCGTACTTCTCTTCTCACTTGCAAAAATCAAAGTACTTGGCGACTCTATATTTATGGATTTCAAATCTCAGTGCATTAAATTATGCAAAAAATTTAGACAAGAGCTTCTTCAAAGCAAGGAAATTATCATCATATCAAACTTTCCTTGTCTCCTCTAAAGAGAAGAAGAAGATGCCTTTTAACATCACCAGTTAAAACTTTATCTCATAGGGGTCATTCAACTCCTTTGTATGGGAGATTTCCTCCACCAAGGAACAATCAACCTCTTGCTACTATGACACGAAACAAAGCTTTTCCCCCTTTCAATGTAAGCAGTCCTCTTTTGTTGGCTTAACATGACCCTATACCTGTTGTGGCACTCAAAAGTTTACCCTTTTACACAGGGGAAACTCACATTACTCCAGTGGAACATATTCTTGATGTAGCCAATATTTGTGTAGTACATAATATCATGGAGGACAATGTTGCAGTTATAATTCTTGTTACCTCTTTCAAGGGAAACACACTTCAATGGCTTTGAGGGTTAAGTGTTAGCACTATAACCACTTGGGATGAGTTAAGAGAAAATCTCTGTAAACATTTTGAAGAAAAGAGTGATCACATATCACTTTTGAAACAAATCATTACCATGAAGAGTGCTCCCCAAGAATACATGAGTGATTTCAACTTCCTATTCCATAGGACGTAGAATAGGATTTCGACACTCATAAAACCTTCTCCAAATAAGGCATTATTGTACTATTTGCAAGCCTTGAATAATGATGTAGCAGTCATGATCTAGTCTATGGGAGGTACTACATTACTTGATGCCTACAAAGTTTCCATAAGATAAGAAAATTCCTTGATTCAGGATGGAAAGATAACTCCACGACTTCCAATGCCGTTGTCTCTGGATCTTATGAATAATTAGCATATGATTGCTCCTATTCCAGTAGCCTCTAATCAACCAGCTCATTCTGCTCCTAACTCTTTAAATGATCTATTTGAAGTCAAGTCACTGCTACAAACTTTTGGAAATGAGGTCATTGCACTGAAGAGGAAAAAATTTCAATACAATCATCTATATCAGCCACAAAATCAGTAGTAAGAACCTAACCATCCTCCTTTTCAAGGAAACCATCAACTACAAAATCAAGCTAAAAATCAATCTGCGAATTTCAGGTCTTTGAAATTTTAGAATCCTCTTGTTGCTAGCTCATCTAGAGACATAGTACTTGTCCACAATAATCTAGTTCAAAACTACAAATGGTGCTATCCTTATTCTCAACCCCATAATCAAAATCCTTGTCTCAATGGATTTCTTAGTCAGGCCCTTTGTTGGGCCACAAAATATTGGCTAAGGATGAGAAGGCACATGGGTGTGCGTGACCTAGTTGAAGAAGGATGCGTGGGGTTGAAGGCGTGTAAGGAAGAGTTCTAGCAGGGTTTTAAAGAACACACGATGCACACGTGTAATACAGGACATGTTTTGGACTTAGCCACATTCAATGTCCTAGGAAACACACAAGAAAAGCATGACCCTTGTGGATAAGGTGCCAACATGATGACTATGGGATAAAAAAGGGAATATTCTAGGCATGTGATGGAAGGTTGCATAAGGCATCATTTCCAAGAGTGGAGAGCTTGGATATGAGAAGGCATGCTCTCATGGAGGACCACTTTAATACTTGGCAACCGATCTGTAACTCCAAGAAAACATGGTGGTGATTGCTAAGGTTATAAATACAAGTGCTTGATAAAAGAAAAGAGAGAGTGGGGGAAGGAATTAAAAGGGTGTGGAAAGAGCTAGTTTAAGAAAGGAAAATCTCTATAGAAATGCCATGAAGGATTCTAGGGGTTAGGGATTAGGAGAATATAGGAATCATGACACGTTTAGAGGGATGGGTCTGCATTCATTTTTGTAATGTGATGAACATAGTGTAGTTCTGATGTATGACTTGGCTCTGTATGGTTATATGAGGATCTATTATGACCTCAAGGGATGTAATGTGGTTATTAAACTAGTTAATATGAATATAAGGCCTTGTTATGAATCATATATGCATTCAAGAGTATAATACTTATGCATTTCCTTTATGTATGAACCATTTCCATATGATGCTTGTTTTTTCTCTTTTCTAGATGCAATGAGATGATAACTCATTCTAGGTTCTTAGAATGTTGCATGGTTCTTTTCTCCTCATTTCCATGTGAATATCTATTATAAGATGACACATTCTCACAAAACTCACATAAATGAGAGACTTGGTGCCCATGCGTGCCATGGGTGAGTTCCTAACACCCGCTGGGTGATATGCTGACACACATGGGATTAGACTATTGATCTAAGGGAATAAACTATGACTACATCTTGGTTCCATTTTTGGGACCTATTTTTGAAGTGTTTGTGAGAAATGACATGCATCTTTCCCCCTGTGATGCGTGATGACATAACATCTGACCTTGGAAAGTGTTGAAACATGGTTCAAGAGCACAAAGGACTAGTTTTCTCAAAGATTCAACATTGGACCTAAGTTTGATGCGCGTAGATGGGTAGAAGAGAACTTGTACCATGAGTTATATGAGACATTATTCTATTGTTTTCTAGTAGAACTATATGAATGGCTTTTAGCATATGCATCCAGATCGAGCTGGTACTATAGATTGTGTGTGGACCCAAGATGACTATCAGAGGCTGTGAGATGCATATTTGACTTGGACGCGCGTTTTTGGTCACTGGTGGAAGAGAGTGTTGACTAGTTATACTCTTGAATACACCATTTCTATGTATTCTTGCCCAGAAGTTACTGAGTTTGAGTTTCTAAGGGAGCCTAGAGGATCATTTTTGCATGTTATTCCTTTAGCTATGAATATTTTTGTCATTACCTTGAGTTTGGAGGCATTTCCCATGGTCAGATAAATCTTCTTTGAGCACTGGGAGAGGAAGCTAAGGTGGAGGAAGATGGTAGACATTGTGGATGAGAAGGAAAGGGAGGAGAGACGACTCAAGTATAGCAAAGCTTGTTAAAGGGAGATGACTAGACAACAAAAGGTTGCAAGTGTGATGGATCTATGGAGGTAGACATTGCGGGAAGGAGTTGAGGTTCATGTAGGGGATGTGGAACCTGAGTAGTTTGTGCTACCCCATCTTGGAAAGCATGGGAGAGAGGCCCCTTCAGTTTCTGATGAGAGTTCATCACATGGAGAAAGAAGATCCATCAATGCACATCTGAACCCACCTAGTGACTAACCCCTAGCACTTGGTCTTCGAGATCAAGGGAGAAGTATTGATAACCCGGTTGGTATCAGTGGTAGTAATTGATCTATGCCTAGGAGATATAATTTCTCATTTGGAACATCCATGGTTGCATAAGCCATTCATGTATTTGGGGGAATCTTTGGACAAGGTGCAAGTACGTAAGGTTTGGGTATCGCATCTCAGAGTGACACGAGAGATACAACTGGTCGTGGGAAAATATCATAAACCATCGGTGCATAGTTCAGTGGGACATTGGGAATGCTAGGTGTGACCACTTTAGGCCCTTTGTTGATTATAGGAGGTGGATCTGGTGGGTTAGGAGGAATAGGACCTGGTGGATCCAATGGATCTAGTGGAGGAGGAAACACCAGAGGAAACCAAGGCTCTGGATCAGGAGGAAAAGGACCCCAACCACCTCCCCAAGTGTTTTTTGAGATGTCTTTGCACTTACCAAACTATAGGGGTATTGAAGATGATGCAGAGCATGTGCACAAGTGTGAATTACTATGGCATGTGAAAGGGATCACTACCCCCGAGTGGAAGGAAAGTCAGTTTGCAACAACATTGTAAGGACACACACATAGTTGGTATAGGAAGTATGACCCCCATCAGATAGTGGTAGACTACACCGCATTGAAGAATGCCTTCCTAGTAGAGTTCCATATCCCTGAGTTTGAGCAGAAGAGCATCAGCGCTATGAAGGAGATCCAATAGGGAATGACAGAGAGTGTGCGGGAGTATGACACATGTTTCAAGACTCTCTTGTCTAAACTATCCTATGACATTCATCCTTCTCAACATGCTCAATGGTTTTTTGGAGGATTGATAACACCATTTATAAGGGCTCTATCACACAAGACTTTCACTGACCCACATGAGGCATTGGAAGTTACCCTGCGCTCTGAAGTTATTGGGAGCATTGATACTAGTGTTAGTCCTTTTCTAGAGGCTCAAATTACTGTAATGGCCAAGCAGTTGGAGAAGATATCTGTAAACTTAGCGCATGAGGTTTGTAGTGGGCTTTGGTGTACAGAATGTGAAGTAGAAGGGCATGCAAAGGATAGTTTCCCTTGGAATTTGGTACGCACTATGGCTATAGACTATGAAATTTTCCATGGGGATCATGATGCAAGTAGGTTCCCTCTACTACAATGAAATCCACAAGAATGTTTCTTGCTATTGTAAGATCTGTACCTCTATGACCCATGATACCAAGGATTATAGACTGATTGATTAGATCCATGATGCTATTGATCTTGGTGTACACCAAAATAGCTTTGAAAATAGTTCTAATGATGATGACCATCGTTATGAAGGGTACATATATGGAGGAGCATGTGGAAGAGGTTTTCGCGGAGGATTTCGTGGTCACAATAACCACAAAGGAGGATAAAGTGAATTCCCATGAGGAACCTGTTATAACTGTGGATCTACAGAGCATTACAAACGTGAGTGTCTTGATCTATTACAATGCTCATGGTGTGGAAAGAAACATAAGTATGAAGAATGTCTAAAGCTCTATGAGCATATGAACCAGCAGCACCAAAAGGATAAAGGTGTTGGAATGGTGAGCATTAAGAAGGCTGATTCACAATGGATGCCAAGAGTGGTGCATGAATCAGGGCTAGAACCTGTACTGGTGATGACGTGAGTAGAGGTCATGTGTGCCAGGGAGATGCCAAGGAAAAGGACACTAGTTTCAAGAGAGGAAGTGGTACATGGAAAATATCCAGACCCTACTCATCAGAAGGAGGTGTATCAAGAGACTATGGACATGATTCAAAGTTTGCAAGGGGAGATCTAATGTCTAAAGGAGAAATCGAGGCAGTTGGAGCAAAGGAAGAATTCCGAGGCCTAAAAGGATGACTTGGATGAAGTCAAGGAGGTATGTAGGATGTTAAGGCAAGAGAATATTATTCCATTATTAGGAGAATGGCTGAGGGAGAAGGTACCACACGTCAGAGTAGAGCGAAAGGTAGGTTTTGCATGCAAACCTTCCTCCTCACAGCCTTGACTATGACAAGGAGATTACTTTGAATGTGGTTGTTGATGGATGGCTTCTGAGTAATATCCTCATCAACATAGGAGAAGAGGTCAATGTTCTTACCTTAGATTCCTGACATCATATGGGAAGGCCCACATTATAGCCATCTTCGAATGTGTTGTATATGGAAAAAAAACTAAGGAAATACCCATTTGAGTCCTAAAGGATGTAGTTATCACCATTCAAGGGGCCAAGTTCATTGGAGACTTCAAATTCTTGGTGCTCGCCAAGGAAGATAACTTTCCAGCATTGCTTGGGTGCCCATGGTGTTATAAGAACAATGTTGACCTGTGGTTTAACAAAGGGTATATCATATTTGAAAATAAGGAAGAAAGGGTGATCATCCCTTCGACAGATGGGAAGTCAACACCCTATACTGAGCCCTTGGGAGAAGAATTCCTTGACAGAATCTATGTGTGTTCCATCAAGGATCCTGAGATAATTCATCCCATAGAGGGAGTCATCCAGTTTGAAGATGCTCAATCCTTGAGTGATACCACTAGTGTGGCATGTGATAATTGGGCACATGGGACCTATGAGTTGATTGGGAGACAGTTGAGAGGATCTGTAACAAGGGTGAAAAAGGTATGCTTAGTCAAGCGTATATGAGGAAAGAAGTTTCCAAGTTATTCTGGAGGAGCACATCTTGAAATTTTCCTGCAAGAAATGGAAGCTTAGTGGAAAAATGAGGATGAGAGAAGAGGAATGCTCATTTAAAACCTACTCAGAAATACAACGTGCTGGTGGGCTATGCATCGGGAGAACCTCCTAGAGTGGCATGAGGTAAGAATCACATTCTCAGGAAGGTTCTCAAGGAGCAACGCACCCACGGTCATACAAGACTACCATGGTAAAGAGACCACTTCATTTCATATCCAAGCATGTGAGAAGGCCTGGATGGGAAGCACAAAGGCATTACCACCTTTGTTATGGGTGCATAAGTTGTATTCCACCTTACAAGGTTGTGCACATGCTTGGTATGTTCATTCAAAGATGCATCATCAAATAGGTAATTGGAAGGAGTTGGTGGATGATCTCATTCAATATTTCAAATATAGGAGTACTGATCCATCAATGGATAAGGCATTGCAAGTAATCAAACACCTTATAATGGGAGATGGTGCTATATAAGAAGATAGGCTATTGGAATTACTGGGTGAACCTTATTTGGAGACGTACCTCACTGAAGAGGAATCAGAGGATATACAACTTGAGCACATGTGGATGGAAAAAGAAAAAGGAAAAATGGTCTATGTAGTAGATGGAGAAGAAATGGAAACTTTGGATGTTAGCCATTCTAAAGGTATGCATGAAGTATTAGACAACGTTGATGTGTGAGCACAAACCTACCATGAGCCCTTGAAAACAAAGAAGGTTAACATTGGTATGAGACAGAACCTAAGGAAGCTATCATTTGGGACTATTGGTTCAGAAAAAGAAGTTTCAAAGGTCATTCATATATTGCATGAGTTCCAAGATTTGTTTCCTTCATGGGTACCATGAACTCAAAGGTGTTCACCATTCCTTAGGGGAGATGAAGATCAAGTTGAAGGAAGGTGTGCACCCGATTCAGAAGAGGCCTTATCAGATGAATCCAAATTTACACGTATGGGTCAAGGAAGAAATAGACAAGATGATAGCATCTAGTATCATTGAGGCAGTGGAAGAATCAGAATGGATAAGCCCAATGGTCATCAATATCAAGAAGGATGGAAGGATAAGAATTTGTGTTGACTATAGAGATTTGAATGTAGTATGTGTCATCTATCCTTTTCCAACCCCCTTTACTGAAGAAATTTTGGAGGGAGTAGCTGGGCATGAAGTCTAATCTTTCATGGATGGGTTCTCAGGGTATCACCAAGTCAGGATTGCAAAGGAAGACCAGAGAAAGAAAACTTTTGCCACTGAATGGGGAAGTTTTTCCTACATGGTTATGCCTTTTGGATTGAAGAATGCACCTGCTGTGTTCTCATGCATCGTGGTACAAGCATTTCAGGACTTCATCCATAAATTTCTTCAAGTTTACTTGGATGACTGGACTATGTATGGATTGGTGAAAGACCATTGTGATAATTTAAGGTTGATGTTTGAGAGATGTCAAAAATTAAGGATATCCCTCAACATTAAGAAATGTGTCTTTACTACTCCATTTGGAACCCTGTTAGGACACATTATATGCAAGGAAGGATTACTAGCGGATCTCATGAAATTTACAATTATTGTGAGATTAGGGGAGCCTACTAGTCAAAGTACTGTGCGTGGATTCCTTGGGAATATAGAGTACTACAGGAAATTCATCAAGGGGTATGCCAAGATCACTGTGCCCTTGGAGGAATTGTTAAAATACAAGAGTACCTTTCATTGGGGAGAAACACAACAGAAGGCATTTGACACTTTGAAGGATAGGCTTGTCACAACGCACATACTACATTTTCCTTCTTGGGATAAGCCTTTCCATGTGCATGTTGATGCCTCAGGGAAAACTGTGGAAACAATACTAGCACAATCTAGTGAGGGAATTATTAATCATCCCTTGTGCTTTGCAAGTAGAAAGTTGACACCAGAAAAATAAAATTACACAACTACTGAGTTCAAAGCATTGTCTATGATCTATGTGCTGCATAAGTTTAGGCAGTATCTGTTGGTAACACCATTTATATTCTACATGGACCACATGACATTGAAGTAATTAGTCAACAAGCCCATGCTGTAAGGGCACATATGCCATTGGGTCCTATTATTCCAAGAGTTTGAGTTCACAGTGGTTGTGAAACTAGGAAAAAGCAATTCAAGACCTGACCACTTATCAAGGATTAACTCAGGGGAGGATGTGTAAAGCATTGAGGATACCATGCCAGATGAGAAACTATTTAGGTTGCGGCACGCACCCTCAGACTTGGAAGATATCATAGTGTTCTTAAAAATAGGTGTGGTGCCAGAAGGGATGAAGGCTCTGGAGAGAAAGTAGTTAGCTATATGCGCGTTGCACCCTACATGTTGATTAGTGGAGACCTGTATAAGTTAGGTCATGATGAGGTTCTGCGCTGATGCATATTAGAGCATGAGCACATGGCAATTATGGAGGAAGTGCATGGTGGGATTGTAGGAGGACACTATGTAGGAAATGCTACCATGGAAGATTTTATTAGTAGGGATTTGGTGGGAAACCATCTACAAGGATTATATTGAGTTTTGCAAGGCCTGTGACCATTTCCAACACCTTGGAAAACCTAGAAAGAGGGATGAAATTCCCTTGCGACCAATAGCCAACTGAACCATTTGAAAAATGGGCAATCAACTTTGTAGGGCCAATTTCACCGAAGGAATGGTTCATGGTATATCATCACTTGCAATGATTACTTAACACAGTGGGTAGAGACAACACCTACGAAGGATTACACCACAACGATAGCTACTAGATTTTTATGGGAGAACATAATCAACAGGTATGGTTGTCCTTTAAGTTTAACAAGTGATAGAGGTACACACTTTCTCAATGAAATGGTCAGGATTCTGTTAGTATAATTTATGGTGGCCCATCACAAGACTACCCCTTATCACCCTCAAGAAAATGGAACTGTTGAGGCATTTAACAAGATACTAAGTCACACGTTGACTAAGATATGTGACGTTGGAAGACAAGATTGGGATGACAAAGTATCAACCATTCTATGGGCATATAGGAAAACCTACAAGAGGTTGAACAAGGCCACACCATTTCAATTGGTGTTTGACATAGAGGTTGTTTTACCAGTTGAATTCATGTTACCATCACTGCATATAATGCGCGCAGGAGGGTTAGTTGATGAGAAAGCGTTGGAAGAAAGAATTGATAAGTTGATGCAGTTAGATGAAAGGTGATCACTTGCTAGATGGAGTCAGAAGATAGAAAAAGAAAGACAAAAGGCATGGCATGATCATCATATCAAGAACAAGAAGTTTGAGGTTGGGCAGATGGTGTTGTTGTATGATTCCAAGTATTTGTGCCATCATGGGAAGTTGAAAGTCCATTGGTTGGGACCCTACATCATCTCATACATTCTTGATTCAGGTGATTGTTAGTTACAAGTGCTGGATGGGATGAGATTACCAGGTCATTTCAATGGGAGTAGGCTGAAGCCCTACTATAAATAAGTCTTCTTGGTGTTTGTAATAAGGTAGTATTGCCAGTTAGCTTAGAATTTTCCTTTATGCTTTTCTTTTCTTGTGTTTCCTTTTCTCGTTGCTTGTTCCTTTCTTTTTGTTTCATTTTGCACCTTGTGCACCGGTAACCACATTATTTTTCCAAGGTTGTGTATGCGCAGAGGACCACACATCTATTTTAGTGTGGGGTGGAGTAAGGAGTAATGCAAAGTATAGGCCTGTAATACAAGTTAAATGGCCCAATAGAAGGAAGCGCGTAAGGTTGAGGAAGCACATGAGGAAAAAATGGATGATAAAGTATGGTGTCAAGGAGGTTATAATAGAGACCACATACAGAGAATGAAGAGTGCAGGAACAACATGAGGTAGGTGAGGGAAAAAATTGGGTAAAGGACAGAAGAAGTGCCTTTGGCACTATTGATGCGTGCATAAGAGTCTTTAGTCCGTTTGGATTTTTGCATGCCAGAAGGTTGTAAATAATTTTTTACGTAGGATTAGGCACCTGGGTAAAAGTGCTTTAGGTCAGTTTTATGGAAAAATCCACATTTAGTGTCAAGTACGGTGGTAGGTGGTATAACATTTAATGCTAGAAAGAAGGAAAAACTATAAATACAAGGTTAGGAAAGTCATTTGTTACCTTGCGATTACAAAGTTAAAGAAGCTCTTGCGAACTAGGGCATCCTGAGAGAAATTTGTGCGAAGAAAGAAGAATCCAAGAAATTTGAGTGTGCATCTAGAGTAGATCTGCAAACTAGAAGGAAGGAATACACAGGCATGAGGAAAGGTTGTGTGAAGAGCATCATCTTGTGGAAGGTTT
This sequence comes from Taxus chinensis, assembly GCA_019776745.2. Classification (NCBI taxonomy): domain Eukaryota; kingdom Viridiplantae; phylum Streptophyta; class Pinopsida; order Cupressales; family Taxaceae; genus Taxus; species Taxus chinensis. The sequence continues at coordinate 328,487,276 of CM034151.1, read as the reverse complement.
TCCTGGTTAGGGTTTGGAAGCTAGGGCACAGAGAAAGAAGGATTCATTCCAGGAGTTGAAGCTTTGGAGTGAGATTTGGGATTGAGTAGAGTAGCAGAGAAGAGCAAGAGGAAGGAGTTTTTAAGTTCATCTCGACCAGAAGAATGACACCAAAGAAACCAACCATTTCACCAAAGAAAACAAAGGGCAAGGGAAAGGGAAAGAAAACCACTACCATCGCAAGCTCAAATGAAGAATGGTATGCAGAGATGTAGTACCCAGATGGGGTATTGCTAGGAAAAGAGTGGGAGTCACACTTGCAAAAGATGGCTGTGAGCAATTATAACCATCGCACGAGCACAACTGAGAAGGAAATGGCTCTAGAGTTGGTCTGATAAACTAACAAAAGGACACCAGATGGGATGCCCATTTACAGTGATGAGGTGAAGGTCAAATTGGAGAAGGCTGGATTATTGCAATTATATGAGTTGCCTTACTTTGGCAAGCCTGAGTGCCTTTACCAATGGTTGATGTCATGCATGCATGAGGATCACTTTTATTTTGTGGGGCATAAGATGCACATCACACCACAACTGATATCCAAGTTCACATGCCTCAATTGTGAAGGAGATAACATAGATGATGATCTGAGTGACAAGGAGGCTATCAAGGAGACTGTAGCCACATATGACTACAAGAAGGGGTCATGATACTTTGACATTGACAAAATTCTAGACCCAGTTATGAGGATGGCCACATGCTTGGTGACCAAGATCAATGATCAGGAATGATGGACACAAGTGAACAAGGCATGGCTAAATGTATGCCAGAAGATATCAGAAGGAACAATATATAACTTGTCCACTTTCATCGCGGATGAAATCATAAGCAACGCGTAGGAGGGAGAAAAGATACTCTTTGGTAACATCCTCCTCACCATTGTCTTTTTAGAGATTGGAGTGCCTGATGGGCTAGAAAATTTTGTTTGGGAGTATCCAGAAGAGGATCCCTCACCCGTAAAAAGGTTTGCAAAGTACACTTGTGAAACCATGATGACCACTCACAAGGCGCGCTTGGAAAAGTGTTTCAAGCGAATGCGTGATGCATTCAGAGTAGAATGGAGGATCCCAGAGCAATTACCAACACTCGTGGATGGAGAGGTAGAGTTTGTAGTGTACCAACACTTCTGCATTGGAATATTTACATTGACAGATGGGAATATGAGTCCATGGTGCAAGCTACCCTTCTCCTTCACCACACAATACTTCTAAGCCAGAGTCAATCAGTTCAAGGAGGCCAAGATACTAAGGTTTGACCTTAGTGAGGTAGATATAGACCACTGTGAGCTATGCCAAAAGCTATTCTACCCAAATAAGTGCACATATGTGGAGAAATATGTCTCCCACGAAGTACAAATGATGAAGCCTTTAACGTTGTCGATTGCAGGGAGGACCGTACAACAAGGGTGTATCTGCGCATAAGGCCAAAAATTGAAAAGGGTGCTTACTTGGAGAATGATGTCTCCATTCCTGAAGACCCTATAGGAAGGAAGAAGGCCACACCAAGGAAGAGAGAAAGAGAAGAGGTGGAGAAGAAGGCACCAAGTGTTCAAACCACACAAACGGTGAGCACACCGGAGGCAAGTGCTAAGCCTAGTACTTACGCACAGAGAAAGAAGTCTCCTGTCAAAGAAAAGACCCTAGAAGAAGAGGCACAAGAGCATGAAGATACATCTCACCCATGAGGAATCACCAATGAAGACATCACCTGTCAAAGAGAAAGAAAAAGAAGAATCTCATGTACTGGAATCCCCAGTGAGGAAGAAACAAAAGGTGACTAGATGAGGTAGATTCAAGAAGAAATAGAGAGTCTAGATTCCTACATCAGTGACAAGGATGATGATGATGAGCCTAAAGGAGGTGAAGACCATCCAGTCTATGAGGTGCATGATTTTGAGGAAGAAGGGGATGAGGAGTATAACAAAGAAGATGAGGAGAAGAATGACGAAGAAGAAGCTGAGGCCCAAGGCAAGGGGATGAGCGGAGAAGTAAATACAAAGGATCAAAGGACCCTAAGCCTCACAAAGGAACAAATAGAAGAGGCAACAAAGAGAGAAGTGGCAAGAATTATCAAGAAGCTAGTGGAACAAGAGGTAGAACGCAATGCAGATGAGGTGTTGAAGGAAGTTGAGGAGGAAAGCATAGGAAAAGAATATGGCAACATGGGGGGAGATCCCAATTTGGCTGTAAGATTTCCAAAAGCCACACACATAGGGAGAAAGAGCAAAAAAGCAACACAAAGTCAAGGAATGAGCTACATCGATGATCTAAACAAGGTGTTGCGCACTTTCAGAGCACCGTACCAACAAAACAACTCTTGGCCATGAAATCATTTAATGAGAAAGGTGCATACCCTCGGACGAGGAAAATGCTATCATGGGAATTTGAGTCCCACATTGATGAGCCTGAATTTGAGATAAGCCAAGGATCATTGATGAAAATTCCATAAACAAAAAGGAATAAACCCCTTGGTGAATGCTCAAAAATTATCAGATGAGAAAATCTACAACGCACTCAATAAATTTTTGGTTAAGGTTGAATCCAGACTTTTCGGGAGAAATGACAGGGTGAATTTCCTAGAGGAAGAGCTGGAGAAAAAGGAGGAGGAGCTCCTTTAGAAAAGCAAGGGCTTGAAGCAGGCTAAGCTAATTAGCACTTAGTTAAGGTGTGAGTTAAAAGATGAGAAGGCAAGGGTACATGAGGCATATAAGAAAATAGAGATGATCACAGATGCCATTGTCTTGAAGCATCCAGACTTAACACCACCCACACAAAAATATGGATCAACCTTACAATTCCTAGAGGACTTGACCCACATACTCACTATGGAGAGGTGGCCACTTGCCTTAGAATCTGTAGAAGAGGTGTTGGTGCACTAATAAAAATAAAATAAGATGAAGGTTGTAGAAATTGTTGCTTAGTAAACCAAAATCCTCGATGATGTAAAAGCCACCACTCAAGTTGCTGAGGCTGCCTATGATAAATGTGTGGATAGGGATAGAGTGGCAAGCATCTTGGTTGCCACCCATGAAGCGGAACTCAAGGAGTTCTAAGAAAAGAATAAGGGGAACAAGGTTAAGCGAGAAAAAATCCTAGCCAAAGTGGAAAATAAATTAGATGCCATTGAGACCTTGCGGGGCTCAATCAAGAACCAGCTGAAAGAATTATACCCCCAAATCACTTGGAGGATGGACGTGCTCAAGGATTTGGGCAAACAACTAGAGGAGATCATGGAGACAATGAGTGCTAAGGGAGAGGAGCTGAGTTTTGAAGAAGTGAGCACCCTGGTGGGTGACCTCTGTCAGCAAGCTTAGAACGAGGTTGACGCTTGGGGAAAGTTAGAAGCAGAATTAGGGAAGGATTTCCCTCTCCTCCTCTAGAAATAAATAATTTCCCCATTCTTTCATTCTTTTCCCCATTTCTTCATTCCCTTATTCTTTCTTTCCAACCATTATAAGGATTCACCATTCTTTATTCTTTGAAGAGTGTTTCCAAGGACAGATAACAGGCATAGTGTGGGGTGATGTTGGGCCCTAAAATATTGGCTAAGGATGAGAAGGCATGTGGGCACACGTGACCTAGTTGAAGAAGGGAACGTGGGGTTGAAGGCATGCAGGGAAGGGTTCTAGTAGGGTTTTATAGAACATGCAGCACGCATGCACAAGGTAGGACAGGTTTTGGACTTAGCCACATTCAATGTCCCAGGAAGTACACATGAGAAAAGTGTGACCCTTGTGGATAAGGTACCAGCCTTGTGACTGTGGGATCAAAAAGGGAATATTTTAGGCATGTGATGGAAGGTTCCAAAGGAACATCATTGCAAAGAGTGGAGAGCTCAGATCTGAGAAGGCATGCTCCCATGGAAGACCACTTCAACACTTGAAATCCGATCTATAATTCTAGGAAGGCATGGTGGTGGTTGTTAAGGTTATAAATATAAGCACCTGATAGAAAAAGAGAGGGTTAGATAGAGATAAGTTGAGAGAGGTGAAGCTCTGTGGAAATACCATGGAGAGGATTCTATGGGTTAGGGATTAGGAGAATATAGGAATCATGACGCGTTTAGAGGGATGGGTCTGCATTCATTTTTGTAATGTGATGAACATAGTGTAGTTCTGATGCATGACTTGGATCTGCATGGTTATATGAGGATCTGTTATGACCTCAAGGGATGTAATGTGGTTATTAAATTTGTTAATATGAATATAAGGCTCTGTTATAAATCATATATGTGTTTAGAATTATAATACTTATGCATTTCCTTTATGTATGAACCATTTCCATATGTTTTTTGCTATTTCTATTTTCTACATGCAATGAGATGACCACTCATTCCAGGTTCTTAGAATGTTGTATAGTTATTTTCTATTTTTTTGCATTCGATTATCTATCATAAGATGGTGCATTCTCACAAAAATCACATAAAGGAGAGACTCAGCACCCGCGCATGCCTTGAGTGAGCGCCCAACATCCTTTGGGTGATAGGCCAATGTGCTTAAGGTTAAACTATTAGTCTAAGGGTATAAAATATGACTACACCCTTATGGTTCAAAGTGTATCTGCCCCTTTAGAGCTAACAAAAAATTCATCTACGTAAGAAACATCAGATCAACCACATGTACCTGAAGAAACCACTTTGCTAAACTAGAAAGTAGAATATTTTTGTGTTTTGAATACAGATTCCTCATTAGTGGTGGAAAACACTCATTCCAAGAAGAGAGAAATGGAACCTCAACCTTCCAAATCTGATCAAGCATCCACTTCATATCCTCAACCACAAGTGACTGTTGATAAAGATGTAGGAAAGAAACCACTAGAAACACTTGCTAGCATTGTTACAAGGAAAGAAGGTTCTTCAGGCATCACAGTACCTAACAAGCAGTTTCAAAAGGAGGATCCTAACACCCAAAGAAATGTCAAAAAACTTGGAGTGATTCCCTTCAGCATAGTAGAACAAATGAAGAAAACCAATCTGAGTGCTACTACGTGGGATGCACTCTCAATTCCTTCTCAAGAAATTTGTTGTGAGAGGGTCTAAATAGTTTTAGTACAACTGACAGATTGTCAGGTCATGGAGTAACAACTTCTACAAGTTTGTGTCAACCGGAAGGGAAAATTACCCCAAAGGAAAATAAAACCACCACCATTATATATTTCCTTGATCATTGGTGACCACTTAGTGCATAATTTCATGATCTATTATGGTGCCAATATCTCAGTCATGCCAAAACAAATTACAGACATATTAGGCATACAATATGTGCCGATTGCAAGAGGATTTTTTAGCTAGATGACACAAATTTTAAGACTATTGGAGTTATAAAAGGACTTCAAATTACCATCCATGCATGCCCAAGTTTTTCATTCATCCAATACATATCCGTCATTGATCTCCATCCTCTATTCACCATCTTCCTATCATGAGATTTCACTACTGAGATGGGTAGTTATCTATCATCCGATTGGTCACATATGATTCTCAGGACTCGATACAAAACCAAAGTGACTATAAGGGTGGAACCAATCTACCATAATCATGTAGAACCCTACACTACTAGTCCTATAAATGGGAATTACACCATCAGAGATATAAAAGAAGAAGATGTTGATCATGAACCAACTAATCTTGTAAAGGAAGTCCCTGATAAAATGTTAGATGAAGTAATTGGAAATAATTAGTACGATACCTATGTTAATGTGTTGGAAGAAGAAGAAGTTGGTTTATTAATTTTGGAAATAACAAGATTAGGTACCTACTGTATTCATGAAGAAGATGCAATCATACCGCAACTTGTCAAAACACCAATAGATTTAGAAGGACTGTGAAAATTGTTCTTTGATGGCTCAAGAAGTAAGAATGGATCTAGTTCTGGTGTTATGTTAATTTCTACAGAGGGAGATAAATAATTCTCATCTTTCCAGTTGTAATTCAGTTGCAATGAAAATGTTGCTGAATATGAGGCCCTTGTGCAAGGAATTAAGTTAGCCCAAAAGAAGGGAATTAAAGCCCTGACTATTTTTGGAGACAGTGAGTTAGTTGTTCATTAAGTGATAACACATAGTGAATCCAAAAATGAACTTTTAAGATCATACAAGAACCGAGTCTGGGAGTTGATTGAAGATTTCAAAGCTTTTAGGATCCATGCAATTCCTAGAAATCAGAATCAAGAAGCTGACAAGCTTTCTATAATTGGCTCAAAATACAACATGCCTATTGATATCATTAAAGAAGGGAATAAATTTTTCAAAATGGTGGTTTGAACTGTAGTCCCTGATAATGTAAGTAGTTAGCAATTGTTTGATAGTGACAAACAAATTTTCCTTTCCCTACAAGAAGAGACAAATTTTGATGTGAAAAATCAAGATAAGTTATAAGATTCGTATGGTGATCAAATTATACAATTGAAAAGAAACAAGTAACCAAAAGGATTAATCACTCTAGAATCCATTTTCAAAATCCAAAAGAAAAATCTCTAACATGGTGGTCAAGGAAGAATATTTTTAGGAAGTCGAGGTAGTAAACAAAAATTTTCTGAAGATCAGAAAAATATGTACTTCCTAAGAGAAATAAGCCTTCATAAATTTTTTTCAAGAGTATCATGACACTATTTTATAGAGCTACAAATACTTGTGTGGTTTTGATCCAGGTGTAGCCCAACGTACCATCAAACTGGATCCTAATACCAAGCATGTTCATCAGAAACAGAGGCCAATTAATCCCAAAATCGAGCCACTAATGAGAAAGGAGATAACCAAACTCATCGAGGCATGTATAATTTTTCCTATCAAGCATTCCTCTTAGGTAGCCAATCTGGTGCCCACAAGGAAGAAGAACAAAGAGATTCAATTGTGCGTAGATTTTAGGGACTTGAATCATGCTACATTGAAAGACAATTATCCTTTTCCATCAATGGAGCAAAACCTTCAAATGGTTGCAGGAGCTCAAATATTTTCTTTTCTTGATGGATATTTGGGTTATAATAAAATATTGGTTTAAGAATCTGATCAATTCAAAATGGATTTCACTACCATGTGGGGCATGTATGCCTATAATAAAATGCCATTTGGATCTGTCCAATGTTGGGGAGACTTTCCAAAGAGCCACAGACATGGAATTTAAGGGAAAAATCAATGATATCATCTTGGTTTACCTTGATGACATAACTGTATATTCTAAGCATGCAGAAGACCACATCACACATCTAAGGAAGATTTTCCAAAGATGTATAGAATTTGAGGTTTCACTTAACCTCAAGAAATGTATTTTTGTAGTGCACAAGGGAAATTTGTTAGGGCATGTTATTTCAATGGAAGGTTAGTCAATTGATCTATCAAAGATTCATTCGATTATGTCCTTATCTCTCCTAAGTAACAAGAAAGGTCTCCAGAGTTTTTTGGCAACCATAAATTTCATGTGGAGATTCATCCCTCAATTTGTGATATTGGCTAAACCACTAACAACCATGCTAAAGAAAAATATGCCATTTTCATGGAAAAATGAAGGAAGGGAGAGCTTTGAAGCCATAAAAAAAGACATTTATCAAGCTCCCACGTGGTAAACCCCATGTTTGATAAAGACATTATCCTTTATGCTTTTATAGGTCAAGAGAGCATTTTAGGTATCCTCACCCAACAAAATGATAACCTGATGGAGCAACCAATTACTTTCTTTAGTCAATCCCTCAAAGCCTATGAGATCAAATATTCATTCATTGAAAAATAAGTCTTTGCGGTTATTTGAGATTTGAAAAAATTCAAGCACATGTTGTCTAACAACATAATTCATCTAATGGTGTCTCATCCAGGCATCAAGGAAATTTTTTTGAATAAAGAGATGAATGAAAAGCATGGTATATGGATCACGAAGGTGATGGAGTATGATGTACATATCAAAGTTATCAAACTTTTCAAAGGTAAAGGTTTGTGTCAACAACTTGCTATAGACATAGAATTAAAAGGTGATGAGGATGTGACACTCCTAAATACTGATGATACAATTGACTAGTTATCCAAAATGAAGAATTTCCTTTTCTCCAGACTATATCTTGTGAACATGGATAAAAATCAAAGACAGACTTTCCATCTTCAACCTATTCCATATGTTCTGGTAGATAATGTTCTCTTTTGAAAGGATTTGAATGGTGTTCTCCTTCAGTGCGTAGGACTGGAACAAGTATGTAAGATAATAGAAGAGTTTCATAATGGCCTATTTGGAGGACATTATTCTGCATGAACAATTGCTACTAAGATCATGCAAGCAAGATACTATTGGCTGGATTTTTTCAAAGATGCTTATATCTGGGTAAGGAAATGTAAGGAATGTTCCTTTTTCACGGGCAAGAAGAAGTTGAAAGCTCTTCCACTGAATCCAATTCAATTGGATAAACCCTTTGTCCAATGGGGGTTAGACTTCATCAGAATGATTAATCCTCCATCCAGTGATGGACATAAATGGGTCCTTACTGCAATGAAATATTTTACTCGATGGAGAGAGGTGATAGCATTGAAAGAGAGAAATGAGAAGGTGGTTATGGATTTCTTGGAAGGTATAATGAAAAGGTTCGGTGTTCCATTTACAGTCATTTCAGAAAATGCAATGGATTTTGTTGGTATGAAGTTGAGTGAATGGGATGTTAAAAATGGGGTCTACCTCAAGAATTCATCTAATTAGTATCTACAAGGAAACTAATTGGTTGAGTCTAGAAATAAAACACTCATAAGGATTATTAAGAACACAATGGAAACTAATAGGAGGACTTGGCATGCACAGCTTAAGACCACCTGATGGGCAGATCGTATCACACTCAAAAAGGCCATAGGAAATTCTCCTTTTATGCTTGTATATGGAAGGGAAGAAAAAATTCCACTCTCCTTGGAGTTACCTTCTTTAGAGTTATCTCATCAACTTGAAGTTATGGAGAGTGATCCTTTGATAGTAAGGTTTGATAAACTCATGGATTTAGAGGAAGTACAGAACAAGGCTATGAATACTTTGGAGCAATAAGATGCTTAGGTTAAGAAATATTTTGACAAGAAGGTATTCGAAAGGTGTTTTTAAGAGGGATATTTAGTCCTCAAATTGGATGAAGACATGGCCAAACCAAGTAGACATGCCAAGTTTGACGCTCTCTGGAGTGGGCCATACATCATCACGAGTTATAAAGAGGTGATTTCATTTTGTTTATCCAGGATCAATGTAGAATAACTACCCATTCATGTGAATGGGAGACATCTTAAAGCTTGTTTTTGAGAAGCGTTCCACCCCCTGTATAGTTTAGTTAGGTGTTTTTCTCCAAGTGCTTATGCACATTGTTGTATGTTGTTGTTGTTTCGATTTATTTATTTTATCATGTTTTGTGTCATTCTTACACATTGTATCATTCTCAAAATTTTCTCAAGGGAAGGAAGGTTCAAGATTTCCATAAGAGTTTCATACATTTGATTCATTCAAAATTCTGTAGTGTTTATGATGTTAGGATATCAAAATATTTAATATACCTCATGCCCAAAATTTTAAGGATGTCCAAGATTGGCTATGCTCAAGGGGATTTTGGGATGTATCACAGAAGATCAAATCGATTTCAAAATTCGAAAAAATTGGACAACAAGGTCCTATTATGATCACATCCCAACATTGGTCCTAAGGGCTCATTTCTGGTCATCATAAGAGATAAAATGATAAAAATAATTAATAGGTGGCATGGGTGAGCTTACCTAGCATTGAATGGTACAAAATTAAGCTCAACTTAGTGCAAAGTTCGGTTGACAGCTTGGTCGAATCATAGTGCCATCTCAAAGATCAACTTGGTGGATGAAGGGAAATTTGTGAGAAGCATGACAAAGCTCAATGCGAGTTGATAAGTGAGTTAGGTTAGTATAAGATATTAGTCAATACAAGTCGACCTAATAATTAACAAGTTATTTGAGCCAAGGCTAGTCGAGCATAAAATTTGGGATGTCAATCAAAGTAGCTCGGTGAGCTACTCGGCATTGCTAGCTCATGTTGCACTTAGAACGAGAATTAACTCAAAATTGAGCTCGTTTCAAAGGAGTTGATCTCGTGAAGTTAGCTCGACCCATGAGATTTAAAATGAACTCAATGTACAGATCAGTTAGCTTGAATTGAATTCCCTGAGCTAGATATGGTCAAGAATGAGAGCTCAGTTTTGAACTCAATAAAATGGTGAATAGCTACAGGAATAGAGATCTCACGTGTAGATAAGCCTTAAGGATTGCGCTCGGTAAGTTGTAGGAAACATCTATAGTTAAGGAACTCAAGGTGGCCTCTCAGTGTAGATGAAATAATGGAAAGCCAAAGTGTATTCCTCTACTCAGGGAATTTTGAAGTATTGCACCAACTCTGCAGAGAATTTGGGCCGAGCTCAATGGAGGTTTAACTAGTATACTCAAAATAGAAGTGAATTTCGGCATGTAGAGAAGAATATCAAGCTTAGCGATGGGTGAAGCATGTTTTTGAGCCAACTTAGCTTGATGAGGATTTCTACATTGGTGACCTCAGTTCGATGCTATTTTTGAATGAATCTCACAAATGTAAAGGCTAGGGGGTGATTATAGCTAATCATTGGTACTCCACTATAGAGCCCGCGAGAATGAGCTTGATATTAAGTGAGATGTTTTGGGAGGCTGAATTACATCGATGAGCTTGGTGTGAAGATTTCAGATCTTGTATGAATAGCTCACCTGAGGTTTGATGCACATGGTGAGTGAGCTTACCCAAGGTTGATTTCGAGCCATGTGAGCTCGGCTTTGTCATGGAGATATCCCTATGATGAAAAGTCACAAAGCTATAGCATGGTGGAGAATAAGTGTTTGGTGTGATTTCTTTAAATAGTGAGTGGCTTGGCTTGGGATCAGTGCTCATGGAACGAGCTAGAGGAAGAACATGCAAATTCTAACTCAAGGGATACTCGAGACAAATGTGAGCCCACAACAAGTTCCAAACCGAGTTGTTATGATTAAAGTTTGGTGAGGTCACATCGATAAGGGGTTAACATGACCCATGAAATTTTATTTGGTTCAATGAATGGGGAACCGGGGTAGTGAGGAAAAATCCACAATTCATGGAATTTTATAAGGTGGCAGCCATAACTAGATGGCATGTTAATCTAGAAAGTCCATATGAGATATCCATGGATAAGACTATTGCTGAGTGGGGAAAACATAATGACAAACCAACGTGAGCCTTCCACTTAACAAGTTGAATCAGGAGAATCATCAATCAAGCAAGGATAATGGCTTGGCAAACCAAGTGGAAAAACTCTGTAGACCAACGTGCTATCTGAGTTAATGCCGAGAGATTTACGAGTCACTAAGTTACTCTCTGAATTAACATGATAGTTGTGAATTTGAACGTGAGTCATGGGGGAAACACCTCTTTTCAGGAGAGCTAATGTCAGACTTGTTAAATTGAATAGTTGATGTTGAATGGCCGGGATTGAATCCACAATATCTCAAGGAACAATCTTGCTCGAACAAAGACATAAATTGATAGCTCGACTATGGTCTTGACATCGTTGGGGAGCTCAATTGTCGTAATGAGCTATCTTGTTCAGGAGCTATCAACACAGAATTTGTGAGTGGCTGAAGCTTAGGCATGAATATCATAAAGAGAACTCAACGTGGATTGACATTGAAGCAAGGTGAGCTCAACCATAGTAACATAATGAGGATCTCATTTCTATAAGTGTGGCCAATGCTACCTCCAGAGTGTGATTCGTTGGTTGATCATGTATCGGAAAGAAGAGAACATATTGAGTTTCCAAGATCCATCCATTAATAAGCTTGAACGGAGAGAGCCGTCTAAACATAGGAAGCTCACTCATTCAAGTGGCTTTGGTAGAGGCACTAAGGGATAGTGCTAGAGCTCAATGGTGGCACCGAGGAGTAAACTCAATTTGAAACTCAGCATGTGAACTCAGTGATGGAAATAGCTTGTCAAAGGCCATTTTGAGCATGAAAACATGGGTCAACAAGATGATGCACAAATAATCTACTTGGAATTGTAGGGAAAGGAACCAAGGGAGAATAGACAGACACTCAGTCACTGGTGGAGAGATATTCAATAGCGTACTAGCTCGGTGAATAGGGAAGAGCCTCTATGGTCAAGTCGAACCATCATGAAATATGGAGCTTGGGTAATTTTTTGGTTTTTACACGTAAGGGTGAAAGATCTCGCAGTGTGATGCTCAAGCCATTATGATGCTAGATAAGCTCAATACAGATTGGAAGGAGCTCAGACTCTCCTAGAAGGTCATTCCAGTTAGGCCAAGGTGATTGAACGAACCAAGAAGTAAGTATGGTACTGTAATCTAGGGTGAGCTCGATGTTATTTTACTCTTTTACTGATCATGAGGAGGTACACAAGTTAAAAAGAGCTCAGGATCAAAAAAACTTTAAGTGTGGATCCCGTTGGTAGTATGTGATGAGCTCAGTGATGAGCTCCAGTGCTCATTCCAATACACAAAGTGAATTGGTAATGAGTTTCAAGGTGGCTCCAATGCCAGATCAATTCAAGATTGGAGCCCAATGAAGACAAGCGGGTCAAATCGATATTTGAATGTATCTTGTCCCATAACCAGGTAACTCATCTCAAAGCATGAGATGGATTAACAATGGTAAGAAATTCTCACATGTAGATGACCGAGTCAATTGAAAGAGCTCATAGGTAGTAAGCTCACGGAAAAGTTTGCAGGGGTCAAAGCAATAGGAGATTCAATTCGTAATTGGAGTTTGTTTGAGTGGGACTAAGTCAGTGTTTTCAAACTTGACAGACTTAGTACTCAGGATGAGCCAAGAGTTAGCTCATGTCGTAGTGATCTCATAGAGATAGCTTCATTTAGCCAGGTCATGGCTAAGACAGTGTGATCGTAATGGGAGCTCGGTGAATTTTACGAGGACTTGACAATGAGATCGTAGAGTGGACCAAGTTAGTGATAGCTCGATCGAATTCTAAAGGCAGTTTTGTTTGAAGAAACTCAACATGTTCATTGGGAGTAATAGCTCGGTGGTCGGTGTTGGAGAGCATTATCGAGGAGGATCTCATCGCCCAACTAGGGTGAGTTGGCTCAGTGACTGCCAACCACCGAGTTTGTCGTTTTTGGACATTTTTCACAAACCCCATTTACAAGTGCAAATCAATCCTAAAGGGGTCCAACCAATATTTTAATTTACCTTAATATTACTTTTAAAATATTAATAATAATATTTATTATTATTATTAAAATATTTTACTTAAATATTCTTTTAATTAATTGAGAAGATTAGGTCAACAGGAAATTAATGACATATGATGGAAGCTTCTCAAAGTGGTTTAACCAATTGTATCATAAATACATCATGTACCTTCAATTTAGGAAGGGAATTTATGTCTCCTTCTCTCCTCTCTCTCAACTTCTTATATAAATGTAAGTTGGAAGCTCATTCCAATGGGTTCAATAGGTCAAAAAACCTAGACAAGTTAGACTTCTGAGACAAGTTTATATTTTTTTCAAGAAACCTCCTTCTTTTGCAAGTTGTCCTTGTATGTTGAGGGAACTTTCAAGCCTTTTTCCAAGATTGTAATGGAAACCATTTCCTCTTCTGAATGTATGATGCATTGTGCATGTTGTTAAAGTAATAAAAGTGTGTGTTTTGTGACTAATCTCATTCCTTTCATCCTTCTATACTTCTTTGTTCCTTTCTCATGCTTACAGGTATATTGTGCAAGTTTAATTTTCTATTACAGGTTCTCAAAGTTTTGTACTTATCAAGTGGTGGAGTATTACATGCGATTGAGTTGTGGTCCTTGTTCACCCTTCTCAAGTTCCTCCTTCTTCATTGGAAGACTAATATATTGTTTTTTTTATCAAGTTTACCAAAGGGAATGTATGCTTCCTAGTGTATGGTATTCCTTACCCTCTCTAAGTTACAGTAGGTGAGGTTGACTTGTGGTGCACACACCCTCTTCAAATTAACCCTTCCTGAGTCTAGACAATGCCCTTTATTTGGTGCATCACCACCCCTAGTATACTTTCATTTCTTGTAAATCTCTTTCCTTAAAACCCATGAAAATGTTAGGATAGGTCTAGATAACCATTTTATTGCACTAGGAGTAGTATAGTACTTAGTTTAGGAAGAGGAATCCGGCCTTCTCCAAAGGTTCACCTCGAGCCCAAGTCCCACAACTTGAGAGGTAATCCCATGTGTCCCAATCACACTGAATGTCATCTTTTTACATTCTAGTCATTCGGAGGGTGGAGTGATTTGGCGACAACAGTTTTTGGCACACCGGTGGGATGAGTTGGTACTTCTCTTCTCACTTACACAAGTCAAAGTACCTAGAAAATCTATATCTCTAGATTCCAAATATCAGTGCATTAACATATGCAAAGAATTCAGACAAGAGCTTCTTCAAAGCAAGGAAATTATCAGCATATCAAACTTTCCTTGTCTCCTCCAAAGAGAAGAAGAAGAGACATTTCAACATCACCAGTTGTAGCTTTACCTCGTAGGGGTCATTCAACTCCTCTGTATGGAGGGTTTCCTCCACCAAGGAACAATCAACCTCTTGTTGCTATGGCATGAAACCAATTTTTTCCTCATTTCAATGCAAGTGGTCCTCTTATTTTGACTCAATGTGACCCTATACCTATGGCGGAACTCAAAATTTTACCCTTTTACATAGGGGAAACTCACGTTACTCCAATGGAACATATTCTTGATGTAGCCAGAATTTTTGTAGTACATAATATCACAGAGGACAATGTTGATGGTTAGAAACATTGTCACAGAGGACAATGTAGATTTCTTGCTACCTCTTTCAAGGGAAAAGCACTTCAATGGTTTTGAGGGTTAAGTGTTGGCACTATAACCACTTTGGATGAGTTAGGAGAAAATATTTGTAAACATTTTGAAGACAAGAGTGATCACCTATCACTTTTGGAACAACTCACTACCATGAAGAGAGATCCCCAAGAATACATGAGTGATTTCAACTTTCCAATTCCATGGGACCTGGAATAGGATTCTAAACACTCATAAATCCTTCTCCAAATAATACATTCTTGTACTATTTATGAGCCTTGAATAGTGATGTAGTAGTTATGATCCAATCCATGGGAGGGACTACATTACCTGATGCCTACAACATTGCCATAAGAGTGGAAAATTCCTTGATTTAGGCTAGAAAGATAGCTCCACGACTGCCAATGTCATTGTCTCCGGATCTTATGAATAATCAGCCTATCATTTCTCCTATTCTAGTAGCCTCTAATCAACTAGCCTCAGTCTACCCCTACCTCTTCAAATGATCTATTTAAAGTAAAGTCACTACTGCAAACTTTTGGAAACGAGCTCGTTGCACTCAAGAGGCAACAGTTTCGATATAATTGTCCATACCAACCAGAAAAGTAGTAGTATCAAGCTAATCCATCCTCCTTTTCAAGGGAAAAATCGGCCTCAAAATCAAATTGCAGGTCAAGCTACAAATGTTAGGCCTTTGAATTTTTAGAACCCTCTTGCTGCTAGCTCATCTAGAGGCATGCTACCTGTTCAGAATAATATAATTCAAGACTACGAATGGTGGTATCATTTTTCTCAGCCACATAATAAAAAAAAATCCTCAATGGATAATTCTTAGCCATGCCCTTATCGTTCAAAGTGTATCTACCCCTTCAGAGCCAATGAAAAAGTTCATCTACGTAAGAGAAAACAGATCAACCGTAGGCACCTAAAGAAACCACATTGCTAAAATGGAAAGCAAGAATATTTTTGCGGGTTGAATATAGATTCCTCATCAGCAGTAGAAAAAACTCATTCTAAGAAGAGAGAAATGGAACCTCAACCTCCTAAAGATCATCAAGCATCCACTTCAAAGCCTCATTCACAAGTGGCGGTTGATAGAGATGTAGGAAAGAAACCACCAAAAATACCTATTAGCCAAGATGCAAGGAAAGAAGGTTCTTCAAGCATCACAATACCCATCAAGCATTTTCCAAAAGAGGATACCCGAATGCCCAAAGAAGTGTCATAAAATTAGGAGTAATTCCCTTCAACATAGTAAAAAAAATTAAGTAAACCAATCTGAGCATTACTATGTGGGACGCACTTTCAATTCCTTCTCAAAGGAACTTGTTACATGAAGCTTCGAACAGTTTTGGTACAATCGACAGATTGTCAGGTTATGGAGAAGCAACTACTACAAGTTTGTTCTCAACTAGGAGGGAAAATTATTCCTAAAGGCAAAAAAAACCACCACCATTCTATATTTCCCTAATCATCAGTGCAACCACCTATTGCATAATTGCATGATCAATTTTTGTGTCAGTAGCTCAGTAATGCCCAAGAAAATTGTAGATGTACTAGGTATATAAAATGCACCAGTTTGGATGAGGAGTTGTTCAGCTTGATGGCATAACTTTTAAGACTATTGGAGTTATAAAATGACTTCAACTTTCCATCCATGCATGCCAAAAGTTTTCATTCACCCAAGACATATGAGTCATTAATCTCCCTCCTCTATTTGCCATCTTCCTATCATGAGATTTTACTGCTAAGATGGGTGGTTATTGTACGTACCCAAAATTGTAAGGTACTGTACTACTGAAAAACGTAACAGGTTCCCCAATGATGATACAGGTCTCCTCGTAAGGTGTTCGGGATCTGGAAAAGATCTCCAAGTGTGCGTTAACATCCCACATGCCCCGCTTAGCCCCTATGTGCTTTTTTTTTCCCTTTTCCCCTCTTTTCTTAGCCTTTTTCTTTTTTAGTGACGAAACCGCCGCCCTAATTGGGCGAAGGTCTCGTGACCACCACCTTGAACAAGGCGGTGGTCCTGTAACCACCACCATGCTCAGGGCGGCGGTCCTTTACGTGTTTTCCAGAAAGCTCTTTTAACATGACTCACGTAATTTCAACGTTTTACGAGCTTTCTTTCACCACCATAAGCTTGCATTTATGATTCTGGTTCCCTGGAATAGTGTTTTGCCATTGTTTATAGTTTAAGAGTTCTATTTGGTTTTAACCTTAGGTAAATGCAAATGCTACAAATAGTTGGCTTGTGCTCAAGCAAATGGCCCCTCAAATTTGCCTCTAAATTTCTCTTTGCAATAGATTAGCCTTTCATTTTTCTTAGAGTTCTTAGTTTCTTTCATTGCATGCTTAGTTAATATTGTTTTGCTGTTAGGAAGCCACATATCCCTCTTGTGCAAGTGATGTTGACATTTTATCCAATCCATTGGAGTAGAATAGTTTGTTTTTAATAGGAAGCCATTAAAGTTACAGGTTTTGTTCTTCAAACAGGATAGTTTCAGGTTCTGGATGTTTTATGTTGCATGACTCGCAATAAATTTTGATAGGAATTGCATAAGCCAAGCTCTGTACTCTTGCACTATCCCTCTCCTACTCACATTGTATTCATTCTGTATCCTAAAGCTGCCTTTATCCTAATATCTACTTCTGTTGATGCTAGCATTACACACTTTTCTAGATCCACGTGAACACAAAGGAATGATGATATCACATTGAGGGGACAAGATCACACACACCATCGGATTCACCACTGTTCTTTAGAATCCAGGTTCTAGCTTTCAAAGTTCTAGTTAGAAACATATGAAATAAAGTAGCCAATCACTTTATTTCAGTCAATTCTACTCTTGATATTACCAGGGAAGCTATGGGGATTGATAGTTTATGAGAAACTATGATTCACTCCTCACTTCTGAGGTAGGATCGAGAGCCTTGCAAATAGATTAAGTCAATTATTTCATTGTTTAGAATAGGTTCAAAATTGCATAGACAAATAGCTACACTCGGTTATCTTGTTTGTTTTAATTTCGTCATTAGATTAATTGTCAAATTCTAGGTATGATAAAGTAGTTTCTCTTTTTAAAATTTCCTTCATAAAATTCATCAGAAAATACAAAAAAAAAGGAGAGAGAAATCATATATGCTATAGATATACTTCACGTAGTTAAATTTCATTTTTCTACAGTTCGTTTTTACATTGTTACTTTTGTATGACAATCACGGGACCTAGGGAGCCCAGAGAATACGTATTTGAGCCAATCGTGCCCCAGCCCAATCTCATCATAGCAATAGCTGATATATATCAAAATCTTAAGATCCAAGTCTTTCGAACAAAGGTAAGCTTACAACAAATCAATTCCCAGTTGAGCGGATTAAACATAGAAGACGACCAAGCGCACATGTTTTGGTCGAATCAACCAAATTACAGATTACCCTAGGTAAACATCCATATGACTGTAAAGGGGTTTGAAAGAGAGAAAATGTTTGGTTTTAATCCTTTGGTCCCATAGCTGGACGTAGGAGACACCCTCATAGATATAGATACTAGCCTAAGAATTCAGGTTGCAAGAACACCTGTGAGATACTCTAAGAATCACACAGCTATTAATTTTGAATATAGAAGCTGAGAAATCATATGATTATTGGATATTAGGGATCAGGGATTGATTCCATACATGACCATAGCAAGACTGCAACAACCAAGAGTTTACGGTTACTATCCACAAATCCCGCAACCCAAAAAATCCATAAGTCAATCAGACATAGACACTGGCCTACACACACTAGTATTCAAATCCACTCCACTTCCACCTATCATCATAGAACAGTTATCCTTACTAGATACATCAGCTAACAAAGCTAAAGAGTTCTGGACTAGGCCAAAAAAATCGCCCATAGAGTCAATTACATCTATCATCCACTCTATGACCCTGTTTGGAGACATACACGAAACTATCCCAGGTCATTTTCCACGTATTCCACAACCTATAGACCGAATCACACCAAAGCTTGATATTGATTGGAGCCTTTGAGCAGTCATCCTTGCTAATCGATCTATCACACCAGTTTAGGTTAGGAGGGCCTTCTTTGCCTTAGATTTGCAAGCTCCACTAGTGCATATTGAAGACATTAGATTTCCTAACTAGTTTGTCTGCATCCCACACATATTTCCATCCCCACCATCTTTCTCGGCACGACCTCGGGAGGTCGGGTGCGAGGAAGAGTTACTTGTAGATTCCCACACTTTCTTGTCACTTTTTCGTCGTACAAAATTGGTGAACCCGACGTGAACCTTTCTACTTTCTAGTCTGGAGTCAGATTTCCACTGGTTCTTTCAAATTAAAAATGATTCTTTCATCTTTACTACCTCATTAGCTTTCACCATCGCCTTCGCTCCTTCCCATTATTCTGTGGGTATTCATATACCCCTGGAATATGTCAGGATTCAATGCATATGGCAGGCCCCTCTTGGGCCTTGAGGCATACTACACCCAATAAAATAGGTAATCATCACCCTCACTCTCAGTATGGGGTGACAACTACTCAGCTAACCAGTTGTCAACACAAACTCCAAGGATCATATATAACTCATATTTTCAAACTGAGGAGTTAGATCAGCTTGCTCAAACGTAACAAACAGAGCCTTCAGGGTCGAATAATATGACGTTCACCAGAGAATGTAGTTCATCTCCTCAGGTGCTGCTTAGACCACAAATTAGTAGACAATCAGACTCATACCTGGGTTTAGATGATGAAAATTCGGTACATTATGCCAGAGAAACAAACCAAGTCTTGCCTTGAGTATTGTACCACCTATAAGAGTTTTACAACACAACAAAACTCCAAACTTTTCCAGAAAGAAATCCTCCATTACCACGTCATATAGGAAATGCCCTTGGGGAGAAAATTGGCAGGACAACAATCAAGTTCATAGCAGGATATCAAATGGCCTAAGCAACACCATCATTACAACAAAACACCGTCAAGGCAAAGTATTGTTGACTTCACCAATGAAGTCATTCAGCTCTAGTAGAAAAGGTTAGGGAGGTAGAACTTACCCAAAGAGGTCAAAAATTCTCAATTATGCAAGCAGGAAATTCCAACCCTCCACCACATCCTAGCATAGACCTCCTCATAGAGTAGGCCGCTAGGCACTGACTCCTCAGTATTTCACAATCAAACGCCAACTAGACAGACCATCTCTAACACTGTCCTCCTGTTCTAGTACAAAACAATCCATTCCTGACAATACCACGTATACTTAAACATGTACTCCAAATCACCAAAGGGGATATGTTCTCATCTCTCGGCATGTTTTCTCCAAAACAGGTATTTCCTTATTGCCCCTCCAACGCATACGTTTACGCCATATCAACAACCCATCCACCTGTGCTCTATCAGCAAAGTACCATCAAGGCGTTGAACCTATGCGATAGGGACTTATTCAGAATATTTTGAAAGAGCCATTAGATTTCACCATACGAGTGTCATGCTTCCAAGACCTCTTCCTGATTGCCCAAATACAAAAGTGAGGGAGATCTAAACACACATATTCAAAGCTACAGTATGCCATTTGAGAATACTGACTCCATGGGATGGTGAGGTTATTGCTAAGATATTCCCCAAAAAACTTGGAAGGCATCCTTTGATTGGTATTATTAGAATACCTGAGGATTCCATCATTCGTTCAAGCATCTCGGTGTTCATAATTTATCAAGGGCCTTTGACATGAACAAATTATAAGGACAGGAATAGAATTCTTACACTATCAAGCAAGAACATAATGAATATGTCACCCCTTTCATCCAACCTCGGTGGCGTACAGTTCTTTATTATTCACAAGTGCTCCAAACATTGGATCAAATGGAACTATGCCGATTTATTCCTTAATTTGTCTTAGGAGAGAGGTGAAGAGAAGAAGTCCAAGAAAGTTCCCATAGAACTTATGATGAAAGAATTGAGAGTGCTCTCGAATAAGATTCACGTAGCATGATAGTGGTTCGCAAACATATGGAGAAAATGCGAGGGTTAGTCACCTCCAACCAGAAAACTACAACTATCCTACTACCCATGAACATCAATCAAGGACCTAAACTCCTTAATAAAAAATTAGGGTGATGTATGTGTTTGTTGTAAAACGATGGGTAACCGACCAAGAGCCTAAGAAGGTAAATGTTGTCAATACTCTATCACAAATAAACAACCAACGAAACAACTTTACCTCGACAATCAATACAATGGATTTTAACCATCCACAACAACAACAGAAAAATCCCACATAGGGTCCAAGCCAAAATTCAACTAGGCAACAAAACCATAATTTAAACTAAAGACAACAAACACAAATTTTTAATCCTAATAGACAACGGTTTGATCAAAATTTTGGGCCACAATACACACCAAACCATCAAACTAGGAATTACAATCCTAATTCGTACTATGGTTTCCACAAAATTTGGGGCCATGACACTAGAACGTGCCATGACTACAATAAATTCATGCAACACTTGCCAAATGAATAAAGACAAATTTTCATGGATATGTTCTTGGCAGATCCTACGTCACTAGCATCAAATAATTTTCAAGGTAGTTCCCTCAAAAAACACACCCATGAAGAGATTTAATGATCCACTCCCAATCACGATAACAACAGGCTAAATCTAACTGGGACAAAAAGGAGCGTAATGATAGGACAATAATGATCATGAAGCTCAACTTCGCTTAAAAAAATCCATTGTTGTGCCACAACTAGGAACGTCAGCCACAAACCTAAGATGTGGTTTTATTTAGGAGAGTTAGACGCGAACTACCATCAAATTTGATAATAAGGACGTGAGGTGAGAGTATTCTCTAGACAAGCCAAGCCACCTGCTAGGGATAGATAACTTCCAATAAATAGTAGCCAAAGCCTGTGGGGCCTTATTATGATTTATTAAGGACCTAACAAAAACCTTCTTGACACATTCATTTTTAGATTACTAAAGAACTTCCTACCCACAGGGCTGCTCTTTTAGAAGCATTAGGTTAGGCATTTAATTAACATCACTCAACTCTTGAAAACACGGTAATCACATGAACTTCTTGATGTTCATCCTCGGGGAAGGCAGGCAGATAGGGATGTCGAGTTAATATCGAGCAAAACAAAATTGCTGTGAATAAAGATGCTGAGATCGCACGCGAGGTGATCCGCCGTACAGTTGCAAGTATGGGTTTATAACAAACTATGTAAAGCATTGCCAATGATAGCGAGTGGGGCAGTGCGTTAACATATTCCCCTTCTAGTTCCTTCAAAAGTAGGGTATGGAAAGAAACAAATTATTCCATAACTCGAAACACACTAAGGGGCTATGATAGCCTTTAAAGCCACCTCGGTTGGAACTATAATATTACGGCACCTTAGGACCCAAAACAATCTTGAATGATTGTGATATTTATATATCAGGAGGAAACTACTATAATATGATCCTTGGCTGACCAGGGATTACCACACGCATGAAGGCAAAATCCCTTTACGCTATTTCAAGAAATAAGGTTTTTTACACTTAGGAAAGATTATGTAGCCAAAGGTGATCCAAAAACATTCTATTTGTACACTAGCTGACTTAAAGAAAAGACTAGGCGTGCACTCAGGCGTTTGAACTCCCAAACAAACCAAATTAATAAACCTACCGACGCAAAACCAAAAGAAAAGTGGGTAACTACGACAGATCTTGAAACTATGAGCCTAGCCTAGGTAACCCCAACCCCCAAGATGAGGCTAACACTGTTGTGGAAATTAATAGTTATCATAGGAACTACTGCAAAAAAATCATTGAATTGAGATAACCAAGATTACCAATGTTAGTACAATTTGACTATGTAGGCGTGGGATCTTCCATGGGTGTCGCGGCTCCTCCCAACGGTTAGATCTCTGCATAGGTGAGAAGTAGAAGATGTTAAACACAACCAAATATCACAACATCTATACTCCTAGTTAAATATTGGATCCTCCATTTTGATGGGGGTAGATGTCATTATGGAGCGTGGCGGCAGCATAAGCCTTACTTCCACGAGGGGGGAAAGTCCTACAATTGCCTTAAAACTAAATTTTGAATGCACAAACAATGGCGATAAGTATGAAGCCCTCCTCTTAGCCTATCTAGCTAAGAGAATCGGAGTGTTGATAACATCAGAGTCTTAGGAGAATCACAATTGGTAGCAAACCACGTCTCTGAGATGTATGGAATAACCAATAGCAGCAGCACTAAGATTTACAAAAAACAACTGTATGGATTAAGCAAGGAGTTGAATTCATATCATTGACGAATCCCGAGCGAGAGAAAATTTTCACTGATTAAATAGCAACTTCAAAATCATGTTTTACTCCAACAAGTAATTAGAGGATACCCGTGTTCATAGTATCCCTTCGTATGAAAACCTTGATAAAAACAATGAAAAATTCTCTTTTTAAACGCAAATGAAAAACAATTACTATCGAGAACACAATTGATGAGTGATATGGCCACTATGAATTACTTAAACACCTATGCGTTCATTATATCTCTCCTATCATGATGATAGATTTTCCTTAATCGCCACATCGTCTCCTACTGTCGAAACTCCAATGATGAGTATCCCTCACAAATGGAACCTAGCGTAATACACAGTAGAAAATGGGGATTGATTTGGATTTAGCCTCCAGCCCCACCT
Source organism: Taxus chinensis (assembly GCA_019776745.2). Classification (NCBI taxonomy): domain Eukaryota; kingdom Viridiplantae; phylum Streptophyta; class Pinopsida; order Cupressales; family Taxaceae; genus Taxus; species Taxus chinensis. The sequence goes on along the minus strand of CM034151.1, from coordinate 328,463,745 downwards.
AAGTTTGAAGAAGGTAATTCCTCTTAATCGAAGAAACAATGATGTTAATCATCAGAACGGAAGATGAACCAAGGATATTGAAGTTAGGATCCTCGTTAAACGCCATTAGAAGTAGGAAATACACACTCAAGAATCCTCAAAGAAGATCAGATAAGGTGTTTTGCATTTAATTTATATAGGAAATGACAGGGGTTGCACCCCACAATGTGTGTTACAACCCATCACTAAATCAGATGCAAAACCAATTAAACAAAAATCAAGACCAATGAAACCCAAAGTAGCTCTCATGGTAAAAGAGGAGGTATGAAACGTCCTCCAAGTAGGATTCATCAAACCAAGTTGATTACTCATCAATGGGTTCATCTAATCGTTCTTGTTTTAAAAAAAAAATGAAGAATTACGCATTCTCATAGAATTCTGGGAAATAACAAAGTGTGTCCTAAAGTACGACTTCCCGTTACCATCCATTGACGTCATAGGTTGAATCGTACAGGGATTTGAACTTTTGTCTCTCATGGATGAAATTCTTGGGATACAATCAAATTCAGAATATCTGAACAAGAATCCAAGCAACTACATTTATATACTCCTTGGGGAACTGAATTGCTATGTTAATTTATGCCATTTGGTCTCAAGAACCAATTGGTGCTACATACCACCCGAGCTATGACATATATATTTCACCGATCTTAATTCATAAAATCATGGGAATCCTACGTAGATGACTTGTGGCTAAAGCCAAGAAGTGTTGTACCATCCGGAAGTTACTCCACATTCATTCTTTCATGTCTGATCAGAATACGGAGTCACGCTAAAATCTAGAAAAATGGTGTCTTTTGGGTGTTACAGGAGGAGCTGCCTAGGTTACATCATATTGTTCACAGGGATAGATGTTGACCCAAACAAAATTCGGTGCTGTCCTCGAAATGGTCCCACCTTTGAATGAATCTAGAATCAGGTCCATTCTAAAAGAGGAGGTAATGAACTCCTCCAAGTAGGATTCCTCACACCAGTTCTTCTCTCAATCAATGTATCTATATCGTTCTTGTTTTAAAAAAAAAATGAAAAGAATTACGCATCTGCATAGAATTTCTGGGGAAATTAACAAAGTGTGGTCCTAAAGACGACTTCCCGTTCCATCCTTGAACGTCATTAGTTGATCGACAGCTGGATTTGAACTTTGTCTTCATGATGAATTCTTGGGATCCAATCAAATCATAATTCTAACAAGATCAAGCTAACACTCACCTTATAACTCCTTGGGGAACTGCTTGCTATGTTATTATGATGCCATTTGGTCTCAAGAACAGTGTGCTACATACCACCAGCGCTATGACATAAGATAATTCACATCTACATTCATAAAATTCATGGATCCTACGTAGATGACTTTGTTGGCTAAAGCCAAGAAGTTTGTGACCATCCGGAAGTACTCCCCATCACTCTTTCAATGTCTGATAGAATACGGAGTCACGCTAATATCTAGAAAAAATGTTGTCTTTGTGGTAACAGGAGGGAAGCTCCTAGGTTACATCAATATTGTCACGAGGGATAGATGTTGACCCCACCAAAATTCGGGGCGTCCTCGAAATGGCTGGTCCCACCTTGAATGAGAGGGCTCGAACTCAGGTCATTTCTCCGAAAACTTGGTGCAATCCAGAGATTCATCCCAGACTTAAGCTTCGCCATCCATCCATCAACAATACTACTTAGAAGATTATGTTTGATTGGACAAAGATTGTAATGAAGCTTTTGGAATGGCACGTTAAGGTTTCCTGTTTTCACCAGCCCCTCTTAATGCCACCCAAATCTAGATCACCCGTTAATTTTAATAACGCGTGAGCTACCAATGTCTCGCTAGCCTGTATGCTGGCCAAAATATGATGACAAGAGAGAACAATGTGAATTATTTGTTCATTAGGATGAACTTTCTCGACTATAAACAACATTATACACAAGCTAACAGAAATGCATCACCATAGTCTTGCAACTAAAAGGCTTAAGACATTATTGCTAAATCAAGAAAAATGCATGGTAAAAATAGACCATTTAATGAACTTTTCTCATGCAAGGGTCTTGTCTAAGAAGGCTTGACGTTTTATATAAACCTTCATGGGAAAATTCGATTAAAACATTTGTAAATCGAAATCCGTTAAGGGACAAATCAACGCGGATTGGGTTAGCTGATAACCCATTAGATGGAGGCGATCTATTAGATCCTGGATTTCGCAGATGAGTGCGTTACTACATTGAAACCAATACCTCTATCTCTGAGTGTCCCTGTACCTGATATCATTATTATATCTGGACCATACTATCCAGAAGGGATACAATACACCGCAACCAGAATGCGGTTACCACATTATCGTAGTAAAATACTTCATTCTAGAGCAAGTGCTCTATCGGAAAGCATTCGATGAATGCTTTCTATAGCATGTTCAACACAGAAGAATCCAGAATATTCTCCATAATCCATAGTGGAATGTGTGGAGGCCCTTCGTTGGCCTGCCACCCACTCCGAACATGAAGGCGAAACGAAACGACGTAAATACTCAAAATGGGCTAGGTCTTTCTTGCCCACTATAGTACAACGACGCATAGAGTTTGTACACAGGTGTCATAAGTGCCAAGAAGTTCTCACATGAGAATCCACATGCTAACACAAATCTACAACCAATCGTGACTTTCCATGGCCCTTTTCTACATGGGGCCTAATTACTGGGAAATTCTCTCCCGGCTAATAGACGGCCATAATTTAATCAAATCACAAACCAACAACAAACAAGCCATCGAATATTTTACCAAGTGGGTAGAAGGCTGCCTCTTATACTGCAGCAAAAACCTGGTTCTAAATTGCTAAGTTGCATTTTGAACCAATCCTTTATAGGTTGGTATCTTACAAATCATTTCTCAGATAATGGAACTTCCTTTTAAGAATGACAAGTTCACGATCGTTGGCAACTAGATTATTTGCAAATCATTATCTCATAATAATGGCTTCCTTTTAAGGACTGACGAAGTTCATGAAATTGTGTAATAAATTTAAAAATAAGGCCATCATACGGCTTCCTTGTATTAACCCTCAGTCATGGACAGGGTGAAGTTGAAAAATAAACCACTCAAAAAGCCATTCTCCTTAAAATGGTGAAAGAAACAAACAGATTGGCAATTTGAAGTTTATATCCAGCCTTATTGGGCCCCACCAAACCTCATAAGACCACCACGGGAATACAACTCCTTTCTCACTAGTATTCGGGTCAGAGGCCATTCCTCCACTTGAGGTTGAAATCCCCAGTCTCTGTATTTCATTACACGCGGATTTATGGATGAAGAACCTATCGGTAAGGCACGTCTTCTACCAACTGAAATCCTAGATGAAGCTAAGTAGATCATGCACAACATAAGCCCTAAGCTGTACCGATGTGCTGGCAGTATAACAAGAAATTATATGAACGCGGGCATATATGAAGGTGATTTAAGAGTTCTAAGGCTAGAAACCAAATCGACAAGAATACCGGCGAAGGAAGGAAGTTCCGGCCGCAAATGGTTAGGCCCATACCATGTCATGTGAGGACTCGAACATGGTGCCATACCTCTTATGTTACACTGAAGGTGAGGACTTTGGCGAAACAGTCATTCCTACACCTTAAGCGATTCTACGCTTAAGAACTAGCACTATTTATAATTATATTTAACTTTGCATCTTCATATAGATTAAGATCATTTTGTTTGCTTGTTTCGTACACAATTGTGATCAAGGATTTTGTTTTCTCAAGCAATTCCATTACAACTTCATGATGTTTGTGGGTGGGCATGGGTGGGTGCCCCTGCCGGTTTGCGTTAGGGTTGGAGTGCTTCTTCCTTGCTTTATGATTGGTTAGGTTTTAGAGGCATATGGTTTTTCGAATAGTGTTCCAGTAGTACAAATTGAATTGTTATATTTTGAATTGGTGTTGCCACAATAGATATGTATATTTTTAGTTCGCAATATAATTAAAAAAATTATATGATAGTTAAATTGGAGTCAGACTGTTCGTATACTAAGTTCTCTAGTTGGTATTAAGATCGGTTTATGTGATTCTAAGGTTTAGCTTTTATGTTTTTTACACTAATAATATGATTGAGTAAAGATATTGTAGAGGAATTGATTTGATAGTTTAAAAAATCCTCTTAAATGTGTTGCGTATACAACTGATTTATATATATAAGGATTCGCCGGTTTCCCCCGCTGGGCTGCGGATTTTAGAGGTATTGGTATTTATTACGTTGATTTTTAGGATAAGGGGTTTTTTTATGAGTAATTTTGAGGAAGTTGGGATTTATCCCCCCCCCTAATGTTTCCACCTCCCTGTTGTCTTGTGATGATATTTGTGTGTATGTTTATATAATAATCTGGGGAAGTAGAGACATTGAGTGATAATTTTTGTACATGTGAATTATATACGTTTATGTGAAATGTTTAGTTTATGAAATTAAGTTTTTTTTATAACATAAGGGCATTTATTCTTTTTGAATTCGGAGAAAAGTATTTTTGGTGATTTGGTCTTTTGAATTCTTATTATTTGTTTGTTTTAGGACATGTTTTTTTTTTATTCATTGAAAACTGGATTTGTGTTTACTTTTGTGATGTGTCTTTACCGAGAAATATTTCTTGTTGTTAGAAGCGTGATAAATTAAGACTTATGGTTCGGATTCAGGCTTGGAATATATCGAGGCAAACGTATATCTCGATTTAATGTTGAATTAATTTGTTTGATGGGGTCTTGAGGAGAAGGAGTTTGGGAAAAAAGTGATTTCGAGTGGTGTTGTAATTTTAAATTTTACTGTAGATGTTTCTTATAGCGTATTGTTTAAAGGATTTATGATATGTCTGAAGCACTTTTCCGTTGGTGTTGTAATTTGCTTATATGTAATGAGTACAATAGTCTTGTTAGTAATTAAGTTAGTTTTTGACTGGATTATATGGTAATTGTTGAGGGGAAGTATTGGATTGTCTGAGAGAATCGGTCTATGAGTTGGTTAGAACATTCCTCCCTATTGGGGTTACGTTTAAATTATCTTTGTAAGCGGCTATGTTCAGTTTTATTTCTCGCCTCTGATGAGATTTTTTCCTTTGTGATAGTTGTTTCCCCCTTGTCACTGTGAATTTCCCTTTTCCCCGCTCTGGATCTATTCGATACTTTAAGATAGATGTTGCTTAACTAGCTCTAGTAGGCAAAGCGGGGTGAAAGAAAGGGTTTAGTTGGACAAATTTTTTTCAGTTTTGTTTTTTTTCCCTGTTTTTCGCCACCTTTTGGATGACACAAGCATATATTGAGGTAGGTCTTCTGTGATCGGATATTTTTTTTGGGTAGTATTTTTTGCAAACCATTGTGTGGTTTGTTTCCTTTAATATTCGTTTAAAATGTTTCCGGTTGAGAATCTAGCAATATTTAATCTCTGGGGGTTGGTCGATGATCGTTTTAGTAGAGTATCAAAGTTCATACCCCATAAATAAGGATTGAGAGTTATATTTGCAGGAGAGATCAGGTAAATAAATATAAAGTGGAGGTTAGTTCCCCTTTGATATCCCTTGTTTGGTAATAGGGTGGTGATAGTTTCCCCATTCCTTTTCGCACCCTCGTTTTGTTAATTTGGTCCTCCCGCTTTAGTAGATCATCAATGTCTGCCCTTTCCCCTTGAAAGATTACAGTAAATATTGTTTTTTTTTGATTTTTTTTTATTCATGAGTTTTTGTATATTTGGTTTTTCTTGACGGGGATAGTGATTCCCTTTTAGTAAATAGGGCTATTTTGGCCCACAAGTAAACGACGCAGTAGAGTAGTAGAGTTTGTACACAGGTGTCATTAAGTTGCCAAGGTTCTCCCATGAGATCCCACATGTCTAACACAAAACTTAAAACCAATCGTTGAATCCATGGCACCTTTTCTACATGGGGCCTAGATTTTCAATAGGGAATTCTATCCCTCGTAGATAGACGGCCATAAATTTTATACTCACAGCCATCGAATATTTGACCAACGGGGTAGTAGAGGCTATGCTCTACTAATGCACCGGGTGCTAAATTCCTAGGTTCCATTTTGAACCAAATCATTTATAGGTATGGTATCTTACAAATCATTATCTCAGATAATGGAACTTCTTTTAAGAATGACAAAGTTCACGAATCGTGCAATAAATTATCTTGCAAATCATTATCTCAGATAATGGAACTTCTTTTAAGAATGACGAAGTTCATTGAATTGTTGTAATAAATTAAAATAAGCCATATACGGCTTCATTGTATTACCCTCAAGTCAAGGGACAGGGTTGAAGTGAAAAAAATAAAACACTAAAAGCCCATTCTCATTACAATGGTGAAAGAAAGAAAACAAACAAGATTGGCCAATTGAAGTTATAAACGGGCCCTTATGGGACCACCAAACCTCAATAAGGAACCACCAACGGGGAAGGCAACCTCCTTTATCACTAGTTTGGGGCAGAGCAGTTTCCCACTTGAGGTTGAAATACCCAGTCTCTGTATTTCATTACAGGGATATGGATGAAGACAACTTTATAGGAAGCACGTCTCTATCAACTAGAAATCTAGATGAAGCTAGTTAGATGCTGAAAACAACCACATAGAGCCTATGCGGACCGGATGTGCTGGGCAGTGTTATAACAAGAAAATATTATATGAACTGCGGCTATAGAAGGTGATTTATTCTAAGGCTAGAAACAGAAAACCAAATCGAAAGAAGCACGGCGAAGGGGCGACGGAAGGAAGTTCCGGCCCAAATGGTTAGGCCCATCATACCATGTCATGAAGACTATGAAAATGGTGATACCTCTTCTGTAAACGGGAAGGTGAGGAATTGGCGAAAACACCGTCAATCCTACACCTTAAGCGATTCTAGCGTAGAAACTCGGTCACATTATAATTATATTTACTTTGACCTTTAATCTAGATAAGATCATTTGTTTGCTGTTTCGTACAAAAATTGTGATCAAGGAATTTGTTCTCAAAGCAATCATTACAAACTCATGATGTTGTGGCATAAACACTCTTAATCATACTCTCATTTTCATTGGTTATCATTCAAACTATATCGGAATCATTTTATCAAATAATCTGATAGGACAAAGTCTTAACGGTAACCATGCCAAGGATTGAAAAGTTATTCTCACTTTTGGTTTCATTCTTAGGATAAGTGTATTGCCTATGGTTTTTGTTCTAGAAGCTTCATGTGTCACCATCTTATCCCTATGTAGATCTCTAATAAGCACATACTGACATTTTACTCAAGTAAACAAGTCAAATATTGTCAAAAGGAAATTTTAATTTTACACTTTCCTTGCCCCACCAACCTTGGTTGATGAGCTTGCGTCTCTTACTAGGACATAGGGTTTGGGAAAGGATGGAAATGCCCTTACCAACCTATGCTTTTTTTTGTATCTTTCAGCACCATTCTTAATACTTCCATTTTCAAGTTCATATTCATTTTATATTCATACTGAAAATATTCCACCATCCAATTTTAGGTTTGTTTCTATTCATTTATATCATAACCCATCATCTATATTTTTCTTCACAAGTGAATAGAACATTTTTCAATACTTAAATCGCCGCTTATTGTCTTGATCATCAATATTTTGTATATCATATCCTAGGAATGTGATTGTCTCCTCTCAATACAACTTGTTAGATTAAAAATTTAATATTTTTATTCAATAAGGGTCATTATCTTTGTTTATCTAATTTTTGTAAGGTCACACTTACAAATTATTGTAGCTCTATCCATGAAATTTATTTTCAATCTGAATACTTTGAAACTCATAGTACATATCATAGCCTCTAGGCCCCCCTCTGGCCTCTCAGACTGATATGTATACTGGCACTACCGAGGGAAGAAAGCCCATATAGGGTAGGCCAAACTGCTGAGGAACTTGGCCAAAGGGGTGTATCTCCACTCACCCCACTCTATCAATAAGTTGCCCTGTGGTGGAGCAGGAGATCAAAGTAAGAGCCTCCTCACCCCATATACCTGCCATAGTTTGATACGGTGTGGCCTCCATGTTAGCAGTGGTCAAAGAAGAAACTGGATGATGAGGTGCTCAGAACACCGACATATCTGTCCATCTAGCTACCCTCACAGCTCCGGGATCTGCCACCTCTACACTTCTGTCATAGGTGATGAAGTGCTCATAGACCCAACTCATGACTAGGGTTGGGTGGCTCAAGGACTACCCCTATAAATGGACTACCCTATATAAATCATGGTAGGTGGTCCCAAGTATTTCTACTCCCTAGGCATATATCTAGCCATGTCCCTCTATCTGTGCAATGATAGGGGACTAGCAATATAACAATGTGTCTCCTCCCTTGTTCCCGATTAGTCTCGAGGCAAGGATCCCCATAGTGGCCTGACGAAGTAGGGGGATGGGCAAACTAGGAATAGATTGAACTCTAACCCCCTTCTTCGACCCCATGGAGATGAATGCATCTTCCATATAAGAAGCCCACTGTGCTATCTGGGCCCACGAACTTGCTGTCTCAAGGGTGAGACATCTCCCAATAATCGGGACCCCTAGAATGCGATAGACATCCTCTAAAGTGATGGTCCACTCACCGTGGACCCTTGGTAATCAGAAGGTGTTCCGATCAGCATCCCAATATGAGAACAAGTCACAAAGAATGTGACTAGATGGAGCAACATAGGGCATGCGTGATATACGTAGTATACTAACCCTCTGAAGAGTATCCTCCTCATCATGTGAGAGGGCATCTAACACTCCTGGGAGCCAGTCACACTTCCTCTCTCGGCTCCACCAGATATACTCCTCTCTCGCCTGCATACACCCAAAAACACACAAAACAGAGCAAGTTAGCATCCGAGTAATACTGGAAAAATCATGAAAACATGTAGAAATGCTAAAAATGTAAAAACAATCTCAAACAGATGTTCTTTTGGCATTCTATGTGAAACCGCCGCCCTGAGCAGGGAGGCGGTTTTGTAACCACTGCCTTAAGGGCGGCGGTCATGTAACCGCCACCTTAAGGGCGACAGTCATGTAACCGCTGCCCTGGGTAGGGCGGCAGTCATGGCCCAAAAACCCACACGGGTTTTTAAACCTAAAAATCCTAAAAGCACTAAAAAAATAGCCATTTTACCTAAAAACAAAGCCTACCCAGTAGGTGCCCCCCTAGATCGACCTTTTAACACTAACTTTTTTAAAAATTACCCCCCCACGACAAAGATTTTAGCATTTCAAAATTAAGGGGGTAAAAAGGATAAATTAAAGAAAACTAACCTGTGATCTCACGGGTCGATGTTCCGCTCACGGAGGCATGATCACTATCCCGTTGCAGATGTTTTGACTCGACTCATGCAAGAAACCATCACCGTGGGTTCCAGAGCCCAAAATCAATCAAATCAACTCAAATATATAACAGCCTGATTCGTTTTAAAATGCCTTTTTCATAGGTTTGGAGCGCCGACGGAGGTAAGTTCTTATCCCCACACAAATGGTATGTTCTCATTTCCTATTATTTTAGCATTTATTTTCCAAACTATTGTGTCTATTTGCACTTGAGTTCTCTTTTCGTTTTGCAGGTAGCGGGAATTTTGGACGGCATCATTTCAACACATGGACATATCAGGTATAACTTCTAACTTCCCATTTCGGGACTGCCATACTCAGACCCACCGTTTTATGCCTCTTCATGGCTAAAATTCTTCTCCGAGGGGGGCAATATGTACGTACCCAAAATTGTAAGGTACTATACTACTGAAACAACGTAACAAGTGCCCCAATGATGATACAGGTCTCCTCGCAAGGTGTTCAGGATCCGGAAAAGATCTCCAAGTGTGTGTTAACATCCCACATGCCCCTCTTAGCCCCCACGTGCTTTGTTTTTTCCCTTTTCCCTCTTTTCTTGGCCTTTTTCTCTTCAGTGACAAAACCGCTGCCTTGACTGGGCGGCGGTCTCGTGACCGCCGCCCTGAACAGGGCGGCGGTCCCTTAACCGCTGCCTTGATCAGGGTGGTGGTCCTTTAAGCATTTTCTAGAAAGATCTTTTAACATGACTCACATAATTTCAATGTTTTACCAGCTTTCTTTCACCACCATAAGCTTGCATTTATGATTCTGGTTCCCTGGAATAGTGTTTTGCCATTGTTTATAGTTTAAGAGTTCTATTTAGTTTTTACCTTGGGTAAATGTAAATGCTATAAATAGTTGGCTTGTGCTCAAGAAAATGGACCCTCAAATTTGCCTCTGAATTTCTCTTTGCAATAGATTAGCCTTTCATTTTTCTTAGAGTTCTTAGTTTCTTTCATTGCATGCTTAGTTAGTATTGTTTTGTTGTTAGGAAGCCATATATCCATCTTGTGCAAGTGATGTTGACATTTTATCCAATCCATTGGAGTAGAATAGTTTGTTTTCAATAGGAAGCCATTAAAGTTGCAGGTTTTGTTCTTCAAACAGGATAGTTTCAGGTTTTGGACATTTTATGTTGCATGACTCACAATAAATCCCGCTAGGAATTGCATAAGCCAAGCTCTGTACTCTTGCACTATCCCTCTCCTACTCGCATTGTATTCAGTCTATATCCTAAAGCTTCCTTTATCCCAATATATACTTCTGTTGATGCCAGCATTACACGCTTTTCTGGATCCACCTGAACATGAAGGAACGAGGAGATAAAACTGAGGGGACAAGATCACACACACCATCGGATTCACCACTGTTCTGCAGAATCCAGGTTCTAGCTTTTAAATTTCTAGTTAGAAACATATCAAATAAAGTAGCCAATCACTTTATTTCAGTCATTTCTACTCTCGATATTGCCAGGGAAGCTGTGGGGATTGATAGTTTATGAGAAACTATGATTCACTCCTCACTTCTGAGGTAGGATCGAGAGCCTTGCAAATAGATTAAGTCAATTATTTCATTGTTTAGAATAGGTTCAAAATTACACAGACAAATAGATACACTCAGTTATCTTGTTTGTTTTAATTTCGTCATTAGATTAATTGTCAAATTCTAGGTATGATAAAGTAGTTTCTCTTTTAAAATTTCCTTCATAAAAGTTCATCAAAAAATACAAAAAAAAGGAGAGAGAAATCATATATGCTAAAAATATACTTCACGTAGTTAAATTTCATTTTTCTGCAGTTTGTTTTTACATTGTTACTTTTGTATGACAATCACGGGACCTAGGGAGCCTAGAGAATACGTCTTCGAGCCAATCTTGCCCCAGCCCAATCTCATCACAACAATAATTGATATAAATCAAAATCTTAGGATCCAAGTCTTCCGAACAACGGTAAGCTTGCAACAAATCAATTCCTAGTTTAGCGGATGAAACATAGAAGACGAGCAAGTGCACACGTTTTGATCGAATCAACCAAATTAAAAATTACCCTAGGTAAACATCCATATGATTGTAAAGGGGTTTGAAAGAGATCAAACATTTGGTTTTAATCCTTTGGTCCCATAGCTGGACGTAGGAGACACCCTCATAGATATAGATACTATCCTAAGAATTCAGGTTGCAAGAATGCCTGTGAGATACTCTGAGAAGATCGCACAACTATTAATTTTGAATATAGAAGCTGAGAAAGCATATGATTATTGGATACTAGGGATCAGGGATTGATTCCATACATGACCATAGCAGGACCGCAACAACCAAGAGTCTACGGTTGCGATCCACAAATCCCGCAACCCAACAAATCCGTAAGTCAATCAGACATAGACACTGGCCTACACACACTAGTATTCAGATCCACTCCACTTCCACCTATCATCATAGAATAGTTATCCTTACTAGATACAACAGCTAACAAAGCTAAAGAGTTCTGGACTAGGCTAGAGAATCGCCCATAGAGTCAATTACATCTATCATCCACTCTATGACCCTATCTAGAGACATACATGAAACTATCCCAAGTCATTTTCCATGTATTCCACAACCTATAGACCGAATCCTGCCAGAGCTTGATATTGATTGGAGCCTTTGAGCAGTCATCCTTGCTGATTGATCTATCACACCAGTTCAGGTTAGGAGGGCCTTCTTTGCCTTAGATTTACAAGCTCCACTAGTGTGTATTTAAGACATTAGATTGCCTAACTAGTTTGTCTGCATACCACACATATTTACATCCCCACCGGCTGTCTCAGCACGACCTCGGGAGGTTAGGTGCGAGGAAGAGTTACTTGTAGATTCCCACGCTCGCTTTTCACTTTTCCGTCGTACAATTATCTATCAGCCGATTGGTCACATATTTTCTTAGGACTTGATATGGAACCAAAGTGACTATAAGTGTGGAACCAATCTGCAATAATCATGTAGAACCCTACACTACTAGTCCTATAAATGGGAATTACACCATCATAGATCTAGAAGAAGAAGATGTTGATCATGAACCAACTACTCTTGTAAAGGAATCCTCTGATACAATGTTAGATGAAGTAAGTAGAGATCATTAGTATGATCCCTACGTTAATGTGTTGGAAGAAGAAGAAGTTGGTTTGTTGCTTTTAGAAATAACAAGATTAGGTACTTACTATATTCATAAAGAAGATACAATCATACTACAACTTGTCAAAACACCAATAGATTTAGAAGGACTGTGACAATTGTTCTTTGATGGATCAAGAAGTAAGAATGGATCTGGTGTTGGTGTTATGTTAATCTATCCAAAGTGAGATAAATACTTCTTATATTTCTAGTTGCAATTCAGTTGCAATGAAAATTTTGTTGAATACAAGGCCCTTGTGCAAGGAATTTAGTTAGCCCAAAATAAGGGAATCAAAGCCTTGACTATTTTTGGAGATAGTGTGTTTTTTTTCATCAAGTGATGACACACAGTGCATCAAAAAATAATATTTTAAGATCATACAAAAACCAAGTCTGGGAGTTGATTGAATATTTCAAAGATTTTAAAATCCATGTAATTCCTAGAAATCGGAATCAAGAAGCTGACAGGATTGCTACAATTAGATCACAATACAACATACTTGTTGATATCTTGAAAGAAGGGAAGGAGTTAGTCACAATGGTGGTTTGACCTGTAGCCCCTAATAATGTAAGTAACTGGCATGTTTTTGATAGTGACAAACAAATTGTCCTTTTCCTACAAGAAGAGGCGGATTTTGTTGTGAAAAATCAAGATAATTTGCAAGAATCGTATGGTGATCAAATTATACAATTGAAAAGCAACAAGATACCAAAATGCTTAGTCACTGTGGAATCCATTTTCAATTCAAATGATCAAGCCAAAATAAAAATCTTTAACATGGTGGTTAAGGAAGAATATTTTGAGGAACTCGAGGTAGAAAATGAAAAGTTTCTGAAGATTGGAAAAGTATGTACTTACGAAGAGTGAGAAGCCTTCATCAAACTTTTTCAAGAGTATCACAACGTTTTTGCATGGAGCTACAAAGACCTACATGGTTTTTATCTAGGTCTAGCATAACATACCATCAAAATGGATCCTAATACCAAGCCAATACATTAGAAACAAAGGCCAATTAATCCCAAAATCGAGCCACTAATGAGAAAGGATCTAACCAAACTCATTGAGGCATATATAATTTTTCCTATCAAGCACTCCTCTTGGGTAGCCAATCTAGTGCCCATAAGGAAAAAGAATAGAGAGATTCGATTGTGTGTAGATTTTAGGGACATGAATCGTGCATCATTAAAATACCATTATCCTCTTCCATAAATGGAGTAGATCCTTCAAACGGTGGTAGGAGCTCAAATATTTTATTTTCTTGATGGATATTCAGGTTATAATTGAATTCTAGTCCAATAATCTAATCAATTGAAAATGGATTTCACTACCAAGTGGGGCACGTATGCGTACAAAAAAATTCCATTTGGATTGTCCAATGCCGATGCTACTTTCCAAAGATCCATGGACATGGAATTTAAGGGAATAATTAATGATATCATCTTGGTTTACCTTGATGACATAACTGTATATTCTAAGCATGAAGAAGACCACATCACGCATTTAAGGAAGGTTTTCTAAAAATGTAGAGAACTCAGGGTTTCACTTAACCCCAAGAAATGTATGTTTGCAGTGCATACGGGAAAGTTGTTAGGGAATTTTATTTCAATGGAAGGAGTGTCAATCAATCCATCCATGATTTTTTTGATTATGTCCTTATCTCTCCCAAATAACAAGAAAGGTCTCTAGAGTTTTCTAGGAACCATAAATTTTGTGTGGAGATTCATCCCTCAATTTGCGATATTGGATAAACCACTGAAAACCATGCTGAAGAAAAATATGCCATTATCATGGAAAAAGGAAGGAAGGGAGAGATTCAAAGCCATAAAAATGGACATTTCTCAAGCTCCCATGTTGGTAAACCCCACGTTTGATAAAGACATTATCCTTTATGCTTTTGTAGGTCAAGAGAACATTTCAGGTATCCTCACCCAACAAAATGACAATCTGATGGAGCAACCAATCACTTTCTTCAGTAAATCCCTCAAAGCATATGAGCTCAAATATTTATTCATTGAAAAATAATTCTTTGCAGTTATTCAAGCCTTGAAGAAATTCAAGAACATGTTTTCCAAAAACAGAATTCATCTGATGGTGTCTCATCCAGGCGTCAAGGAATTTTTTCTGAATAAAGAGATGATTGAAAAGTGTGCTGGATGGATCACGAAGGTGATGGAGTATGACATACATATCAAAGTTACAAAAAAATTTAGAGGTAAAGGTTTATGTCAACAAATTTCTGCAGACATGGAATACTAAGGTGATGTGGATGCAACACTCCTAAATACTAATGAGAGTGATGATCAAGTTGACTGGTTATCCAAAATGAAGAATTTACTTTTCTCCGAAGTATATCCTGTGAACATGGATAAAAATAAAAGATGGAATTTCTATCTTTAGTTTATTCCATATGTTATGGTATATAATGTTCTCTTTCGAAAGGATTTGAAGAATGTTCTCTTTCGGTGCATAGGATTGGAACATGTAAGTAAGATAATAGAAGAGTTTCATAATGTCCTATCTGTAGGACATTATTTTGCATGAACAAATTCTACTAAGATCAAGTGAGATGACTACTATTGGATGGATTTGTTCAAATATGCCCATCTTTGGTAAAGTAAATGTAAGGAATGTGCATTTTTCACAGGCAAACAGAAGTTGGAAAATCTTCTACGACATCCAATTCAAGTGGATCAACCCTTTGTCCAATGGGGGCTAGACTTCATCAAAATGATTAATCCTCCATCTAGTGATGGATATAAATGGGTCCTTACTGCAACAGACTATTTTACTCAATGGGCAGAGGTGGTAGTGTTGAAAGAGAGCAATGGAAAGAGAGCTAGATTTCTTGGAAGGTATAATGATAAGCTTCATTTTTTTATTTACAGTCATTTCAGAAAACGTGATGGATTTTGTTGATATGAATTTGAGTGAATGGGCTATTAAAAATGGGGTCCACCTTAATAATTCATCCAATTACTATCTACAAGGAAACAAATTGGCTAATTCTAGCAACAAAAAACTCATAAGGATTATTAAACGCACAAAGGAAACTAACAGGAGGACTTGACATACACAACTTAAGACTGCCTTATGGGCAAATCAGATTGCACCTAAAAGGGCCATAGGAAATTATCCTTTCATGCTTGTATATGGAAGGGAAGAAAAACTTATGATCTCCTTGGAGTTACCTTCTTTTGAGTTAGCTCATCAACTTGAAGTTATGGAGAGTAATCCTTTGATAGTAAGGTTTGCTGAACTCATGGAGTTAAAGGAAGTACAAAACAAGGATATGAAGAATTTAGAGCAACATCAGGCTTAGGTTAAGAAATATTTTGATAAGAAGGCATCCGACAAGTGTTTTCAAGAGGGATATTTAGTCCTCAAATGGGATGAAGAAAAGGCCAAACTAGGTAGGCAAGCCAAGTTTGACGTTATCTAGAGTGGGCCATACATCATCACGAGTTACAAAGAGGTGAATTCATTTAATCTATCTATGCTCAATGGAGAAGAACTACCCATTCATGTGAATGTGATACATCTCAAAGCTTGTTTTTGAGAAGTGTTCACCCCCTGTATAGTTTAGTTAGGTGTTTCTCTCCAAGTGATAACACATTTTTGTGTGTTGTTTTTCTTTTGCTTTATTTTTTTTATTGTGTTTTGTGTCATCCTTGCACATTGTATCATTATTAGAAGTTTCTCAAGGGAAGGAAGGTTCAAGGTTTCCAAAAGAGTTTCATACATCTGCTTCATTCAAAAGTCTGTAGTGTTCATGATGCCAAACATTCAAAAAATTTAGTATACCTCATGCCCAACATTTTAAGGAGGTCCAGGATCAACTATGCTCAAGGGGATTTTGGGATGTATCACATAAGATCAAATTGGTTTCGAAATTCTAATATTGACTCCACACCAAATGGATGACTTACAGCTACTAGAATCATGTTTAGCATGTAATCATCCCCGAGAGGTCACCAAAAATGTTATCCAATTTTACACACAGGAAAAAATAGAACAAGATCCTATTACGATAAAATTATGATATTGGTAGAAAGGGCCCAATATCAGATCATCACAAATATAAAATGATTAAAATAATTAATAATTTACATAGTAGATCTTACCTAGCATTGAATGAGGTAAAATTGAGCTCAACTTGGTGATAATGCACATAGAGGAAAGACAGAGGAGTGTCTTGGCATGCTCATAAATAAATAGTAAACGAGTACATATAGGGTGTTGAGTAACCCTAATGCTTGACACACATGAAACCCTAAACCTAACCCATGTGAGAGGACCCTCCAATATGAGAGGAGGACACATAGGATAACTCACACTAACAAAATTGGTGTTAGCTTGGTTGAGAACTCGGTCGTTATCATTGGAGCTTAATTCGATGGGTCGGTCGAGTCAAGAAAATATGGGAAAGTTTCCAAACATGGGAAGATTTTACAAAATAAGACAAGGGCCATTGAGAAAAAATTTAGCTCTCCGAGTACCTCGGTGAGCTACTCAGTGAGCTGGTCAAGTTGGGAATGAACTAAGTCAAAATGGAACTCAGTTTAAAGATTCGAGCTCAATATCGACCCATAATAGTTAAAACATCAGTGACATATAGGTAATTTCAAAGGGAGTTTCTTGGTTGATAGGTCGGTGAGAGCTCGGCCATCAACTCAATGCATAGCTCTAGGAATAGATCAGTTAAGCTAAGCCTTAAGGAAAAGCTCGATGAGTATCAACCACGATAGCAAAGGAACCCGATGTCATCTCAATTGTGAAATTGTTGGTAGCTTAGATAAGAAGCTCGCATCAAGGAACATGTCAAATTATAAGTGGAGCTTAGGTGGTCGAGCAGAGAGTTCGTAGCTTGTTGAAATAATAAAATGGCCTGGAATAACCATCCACGGCTTGACATAAAATGAAAGAGCTTGTGAATGATAGGTTTTGAGATGGGAGGAGGATTGATGATTCTCAGGTTCCAGAAATGGAACTAGGTGCTCATTCTAGCTAATTTTGGTACTGAACTTTAGAGACTACGAAAATGAGCTCGATCACTAGTGAGATGTTTTGGGAGGTTGAGTTTCATCGATGAGCTTGGTGTGAGATTTTAGATATTGTAGGAATAGAAATGAGGTGTGATTCGGGTGAGTGAGCCACCTAGGGTTAATGTGGGGTTTTGATCTTGTATCGTTGTGGAAATATTGCCAGATGAAGGGTCATAAAGCTATAGCATGGTGGAGAAGATTTCTGATGTGATTAATTTACATAGTGAGTAATTCAACTTGGGCTCGGTCCAAAGTCTAAGTCAATGGATACTTGAGGTGAATGTGAGTCCACAATGAGTTTGAGACTAAGTTGTTGTGATGTTTCGGTGAGGTCATAGCTCAGGGTTGACACGACCCCTGAATTTTTATTACCACGTGGGGAATGTAGTGAGGAAAAATTCAGTTTGGGAATTTTTAAAGGTTGTTTCCATAACTAGATGTCATACCAATCCAACAATTCCATATGGGAGATTCAAGTAAGAATTTCTAGGGGAGAAATTATAATGGAAAGATGAGAAAGGTGTTCCAAAACATGGAGACTCAGGAAAGCATTGCTAAGGGAAATGATGAGATGGTGAATCAATGTATTCTTTCCATCCGGGGAAATGGAAAAAGTTGCAGTCAAGCTCCAAACCATGGCTTTGAGGAAAAGTGGTTGATGAGGGCCAAATCACTGAAAAATGTGTTCTAAGTTATTGGGGCAGGTTGTATATGTGTGACTAGGTCATTAGTAAATGATAATGTTGGAGTGAAGTGTGGGATTGTGATCGTAAAATTGAGCTCCAATCTTCTGGTTTGAGTTCGAGAGACCCAGTTGAGATGGCGATCTATTCATCGAGCTATGTGGAATGTTGTTGGAAAGGCTAAGTGACATGGAAATAGATGGTTCTACATGGACCATTCACGTAAAGGTGCCTAGGAAAATTGAAAATATATCTGATCAATTATCCAAAAGTTTAAAGAACTACCGTGGAATAACTTGAACGTGACTAGAGAAAGGTGTTTCTTTTGACTAAGATTGAGATGGTAACTTGTGAGATCGGGTTCAAGCTCTACCGATTCATCGAGTTTGGCATAACAAGAAGGATTTATCATCAAGGGAGATCAGTTTGACAAACTCAATCATGGAGCAAATGACCCAAACATTGGTGAATTGAGATTTCCAATTAGATCGATGCATGTGGTCTTGTCATGTGAAATGTGGAGCTCGTAATCATGAGGAGCTCGATCATTAATTGTAATTAACAAGCTCGCAGAAAAGGAAGACATGTTTTCCAAACTGATGAACAATGTTTCAGGTGGAGGGCTCATGGTGCATGGTAAAGATCAAGCCAAACTGGTGGAGGAAGCTCCTTCAAGCTCAACATGTTGAGAGATCAAGCTAATGGGATAAGTGAGTCATTCATGGAGGAGTCTTTGACATACATCAAGTTGAGCTTGATGATTTCAACTTGTCGATGGATCGGTGGTGAGATAAAGGTGAGATAAACAGAGCAAGGAAATAATCTCGATATATTTTCAAGGTGACTTGTGTATAAAATTTGGTTAGGCATGGTGATGTAAAATCAATAGTGCCAAGGAAATGATGCTTGCAGCAATGGTGCTCTAGCCTGGTGAGTCACAAAGAGTTGTCAGAGCTCTCACAAAATGGTGAGGTGGAACCTGAGTTGCTCGGGGGGCTCGAAGAGTTAACATGCATTTTCCATCTCATTGAAGACAACTCGCCAGGCCCACTCAATATGGAATAATACTAACTAGCTTGAAGGAATAGGGGAACATTGCTGAGGTGGAAGAAAAAGGAGCTCAACTCACCGGTTGGTGTTGAGTACACAAGAGAGAGCTCGGTTGTAGATTGCTTGGTGGATGGAGGAAATCATGCTTGGGTCATGGATAATAAGCTCGATGGTAAGTTAAATGCAAAGAAAGGGATTAGGTTTGAGTTGGCTTGGTTGGCGGACTCAAAACTCATAAAAGACAAAGCTCATTTTGGAGCATGATGCATCGGTGATGGGTTGTTTGTGAGGGACTTGGTGATAGAAGGAGATCGTTGGTATATAAAAAGGGGCTTGGCTCGGTCATAATGGTAGGGGTTGAACTTAGCGGTGAGCTCGTCTAAGAATCATGGTCATAGCGGTAGGAGCTCAAATCGATTGTGGTAAAGGACAAAGGAGCTCACAACCAACTCAGTGAGTTGGCTTGGTGAGCCAACCACCGAGTTAGTTCTCTTTTGAACCTATTTTCATGCCCCCCCCACTTTCTTCAAGTCAAGCCAGTCTTTGGGGGGCACACCATATTTTTTAATTAAATTAATATTTATATTTTAAATATTTTTATAATAATATTTATTATTATTATTTAAAATATTTTATTTAAACATTCTTTTAATTAATTGAGAAGACTGGGTCAACATGCAATTAATGAAACATGATGGAACCTTCCCAAGTGGTTCAACCAACTATAATAAATACATCATGTGCCTTCCATTTAGGAAAGGAATTTATGACTCCTATCCTCTCTCTCAACTTCTTTTATAAATGTAAGTTGGAAGCTCATTCCAAGGGGTTCCAACAGGTTAGATAGGCTGGATGATTTATACTTCTAAGAAAAGTTTATAGTTTTTCAAGAAACATCCTTCTTCTACAAGTTGTCCTTGTATGTTGAGGGAACTTTCAAGACTTTTCAAGATTGTAATGGAAACCATTTCCTCTTTTGAATGTGTGATACACTGTGCATGTTGTTGAAGTAATAAAAGTGTGTGTTTTGTGACTAATCTCGGTCCTTTCATCCTTCTATATTTCTTTGTGCCTTTTCTCATGCTTGCAGGTACACTGTGCAAGTTCACATTTTTGCTACAAGTTCTTGGAGTTCTGTTCTTATCAAGTGGTTGAGTATTGCATGCAGTTGAGTGTTGGTGCTTATTCACCCTTCTCAAGTTCATCTTTCTTCACTTGAATACTGATATATTTTTGTGTCTGATTGAGTTTAACAAAGGGAACACATGCTTCCTAGTCTGTGGTATTCTATTATCCTCTCTAAGTTGCAGTAGGTGAAGATGAATTGTGGTGCATACACCCTCTTCATATTAACCCTTCCTGAGACTTGTAACACCCCTTTATTTGGTCCATCACCATCTCTAGTATAGTTTCATTTTTGCAAATCTCTTTCCCTAAAACCCATGAAAATGTTAGCATAGGTCTAGATAATCACTTTATTTCACTAGGAGCAGTATAGCACTTAGTTTAGGAAGAGGAAGCCAACCTTCTCTAGAGGTTCACCTTGATCCCAAATACAATAGCTTGATAGGTGATCCCATGTTTCCCAATCACCCCAAACATCCTATTCACATTCTGGCCATTTGGAGGGTGCAATGATTTGGTGAAAATAGGTTTAGGTGAAGAAAGTGGTTTGATAGAAAAATGATTTATTTCAAGGCTTGAAACTTGTAATATATGACCTTGATAGGTTCTATTTTATGCCTCATTAAGTGACATGTTTTAAAAATACACCATGTTAGAGTGATCTTTGATAGTAGTTTCCCAGTTCACATGTAACAATACAACAGTGAAGGAAGTTGGGTCCAAAGAAACTAGTGATTCATAAATTAAACCAGTGAATCAAAACTTGGGGATTGTAATATATAATATTGACATCCTTCCTTACATGTTTGTAGATTATTAGAGCTATGATATCAGGACAAGACCATGTTTATCTTGACATTTCTTCAAGTCACCTGTAGAGTCTAGTTGTATAAGAGACAAGGAAGAATTTGGAGTTGAAGGACACTTAGAAATAAATAAGGCTTGAAATTGTAGACACCATATTTTTGGAAAGGTTGGAGATCATTGGTGAAGGTTTGGTGTGTCAAGAGGTTAGAAATCACAAGTTAAGCATGACAATATGGATGGCGGAGCTTGTGTGATACAATAACATAGTGTTAAGGAGGGAATTCCAAGAAAGATGGGTTTAAAAAGGTGATAACCTAAGTGGAGACTTGAAAACCATTTAAAATATAAGGAGGATAGTGAAGGATATTAGATCAAGAGAAAAGTCCATGAGTGGATCAAAAATATTACAACTTTCTTCACTTAGTGCACAGACTTGTAGCAAAATATTGGGGAGGTAGGGTCATGTTGTCTAAGGAAGAGAAAATGGTTTATGTAATGATTTAAGGACCCAAATTGACAAGATATCCCCTTGAGAGGATAAAAATGGAGATTTAAGTGGTTATAAAAGGTAAAAAGTAACCCCTTAGGAGAAATTCATGACAATTTACCTCAAAAGGTCTTAACAAGAGCTAATTAACACCTTCAAAACAAGGGAAGTGAGGAAAAATTTATGAATAAGGTCATATTGGAATTTTGAATTAAAGAGAATGAGATAAATGGGTATCTCAAACTACCATTAATTTATTAAGGGAGTTAAGGAGTTAAAAGTTACAGTGGAAAAGGAGGGTATATAGGGATTATAGGAAGTTAAGAAGGTGAAAAAAGGAAGGAGTGGAAAAGGGGTCTACTCAAAGAATTAGAAGTTGAAATTTTACAAACATCACAAGTTCAATAAATGGTATTAGGAAGAGTAAATTTTTTTTCTGGGTTATATTAGTTTAATCCATTCATGAACTGTCTAGAGGTAATGGTTTAGGAGTCACTTGGGAACAATTTTCACAACAAGGTAATTCAATTGAACTACTTGTTTGATTTTGAGTGCATTAGATGGTTGAATTTCATTGTATGGGATGTACAACTAAGGTACAAAGTTTGATTAAGCGTCACATGGTGTTATGCCATTTTTTTTTGCATGATTATGAGTAATCTAAACCTTAGAAAGAGCTAATTATGAAAGAAAAAAAGGATTTTTTTGAGTTTTGAACCCTCCTAATCTTGATAGTTTCACACGATTTTTTAGGAACTATATCAAATATCTATCAAGAAAGAAACAAGAAAGAGTGACTTAGCTTGTATTTAGAGATTTGGGATGATTTTGGGATTGAAATTGAGTGGAACATGTTGGATTTGAACTAGATATGCTTCATCTATAAATAAGGAATTTGAAACTACTTTGGACAAGAGCACCCACATGAGGATAAGACCGCCCTAGATACTAGTTTCTAATGTAGGCGCTAGTGTCCTGGTAGTAGCTCTTCTTCTAGTCATTTAAGGTACGAACTTAGTTCCTTCCTTTCACTATTTGTCACTTTAGATCTATCATAGGTATTCTATATCACACATGTTCCTATAAAATAAACCCTATCTACCTACACAAATCTCAATAAAATATTAGATGGAATAAATAATGTATATGTTCTAGTTGGACTAACCTAGGCGGTTACCCAAATGTGATTTTCATCAATAACTACACTACATTTTAGACTATATGTAGTTCTTGTTATCCCAAATTTACCCCTTAAGGTAAATTGGATAACTTTCATGGTTTCTTCAGGTTTGAGCAAGGAAAACTGATGGAAGGAGAAAATATGTATTTTTAGGGGTCCTTTTGGCTCTTCTCTATCTTCCCTATCCAAGAAAAATCCAAGAAGATAGAAAAAATTGCAAAACTTCCAAAACATTTGGCTTGTTCTAGTGTAAATCGGTAAAATTGGATATTTTTTCCCAGACGTTCCGTGGGATGTCAGAACATCCGGGACCCAAAAATATGAATGGCTGATTTGCAAAGGAATCAGTTAAATCAGGTTTTTATGTTCCAAGCTACACAGGTTCACGAGGGATGTCCGAGACCCGAAAGGCCAAAAAAGCCCCAGTCAAAGGGAAATCGAGAAAATCGGAAGTTTTTTTCATGCATGGTCCACGGGACAGTTGGGACATGTGGGCTCCGAAAATACAACTTTTTCAATTTGCAAAGCGGGTCGAGAGACATGCGGAGGAAGTGGAGGTCAATGACCCTCATGACCTAGTCAACATTGGGACATTCGGAACATCAAAGGATGAAATCGCCACACCAATAGGGAAACGAAAAAAATGAATGTTTTTCGGCCTAGGTCACACAAGGGGCATTCGAGACACCAAGACTTGATTTCACCGAAATAGCCGCCTACAAAGGAAAATTCAATGTGTGACCCTCCCAAACTTCAAACGGCCATAAATTTTGATCCCAAGCTCTGATTTTCATGAAATTTGAATTTCTGGAATGAGCATGATGTCCTATATGCCACAAAAATGGATTTATTAATTTTGATGAGGGTATCTATATGAAAATAAAATAAATATCTTCATCTCTAGTCAATTAAACACTTAGTCCCGTTAAATGACATAAATGCCTGGCAGACCCAAAATAGCTTTCTGCAATCAGAAGGCCATAACTTTTGCATTTCTCAACGAAAACACACAAAATTGGTACCATTGGAATTATGGTTCTAAGATATATGCAAAAAAATAAATAAGTCTAGAATTTGATGAGGAATAGATGATGAATTTTTAGAAAACGTGTCTAGTTTAGAAGAGTGGTTTTATTTGGTAGTTGGGATGCATTCAATGAAGCATGGGCCGACATATTTCACTACTGCAAGTTATGGGATAGTATGGGGGGAATTTTGCAAAAAAAATAACATCATTTCAGTCCATTTATGACATCTTGCGAGTGGTGGGGGGACAAATTTTGTGATTTTAATTTTTTCCTCTCTCTCTCTCTCCTCTCAGAAGTCTATAAATTGGAGTGTTGGGCTCATTGTAAGGAGAGATAGTTTTGAGTATCAAAACTCTATCAAAATTGTTTTGTGAAGCCAATGTGCTACATGCCCTTGTAGTGGACTCCTTGTATGGTGATCTAGGCCCTTATTCTGTAATAAATTGGATTGTGCATATTAATGAAGCAATAAATACAAGTTTGTGGATACTTCTTCCCATGCTATGTTTTTTTGCATTATTCTTTCCTTTTCAAGATTATTACAAATATATTGTGTCTACCTTATACTCTTCAGGTATTCATTCTCATTATGCATGTATGGAATATTGTTATGAATGCATTTGTTGGAATGTGAAGAACTATTATCACCCCTTTTAGTATGCACTTTGTTTATGTTTTTCACACATTAGTTACTACTCTCACACCCTCCTTTTTTAGTGTATCACCATTTTAGTGTAGGATTTTTTTTCATGCACTCACTCTCCTTGGTCCTTTAGAAAGTTAGATTAGGATTCGATAGTTTTGCCTGCATTAGAATAGATTGTGGTAGGTAGTTTGGGAGTAAGAACCAACTTTCTTTGGAGGTATATCTCAAGTAGCAAGTCCCACAACTTGGAGATAGTATCCATGTTATCCAATCACATTGTGAGCTCAAGCACACACACTTATGCAAACCATAGGGTGTTGTGATCTGGTGATAACAATTCTTATGAGTGTGTGACTTGAATTGTGTCCCATGAAGCTAGGTTACCCTTGTGCGACTCACTCTAAGATAGAGGGCTACAACTAATTTTTCCCTAAGATGAATGTGTGAGATGGAATTCAAAATGAAATATCCTATGTAATGAATAATGCAGCCTAAAATACAATTCTTGAGTGTTTCTCTTGTAAAATGGTAGATAGAGAGTGATATATGTCCCGCCCCTAATAATAGTGAGTAAGTTGTGTATATATATGATTTCCTTATTTTAATTTCATCACTAAGAGACACCAAAATATGACCTAGGTCGTGGAATAAAGATGAGAAATGAGCTAAAGACAAAAAAATAACAAATTAGAAACTAGAGTAAGATGGAAAAAACAACCAAAAGGGACACTAGCGCTCGGGCGCTAGTGTCCTAACTAGGAAGTATTTTCCCAAAGCCAAGAAACATAAATAATACATAGATCAAGGATAAGGATCCTTGTGACATGATAAAAAAGGTATGAATACAAGCAATAAGAGGAAAAGTATAAATCAAAACCAGTCATAATCAGTAAAATGAATTAGAAAATGTGTCACCAGTCCCTAATATCCATAATTGGAATTCATGTATATAAAAATATACTAGAGGCATGATGTAATAGTAATAATTTCATATTTTTATGTCTACATTTATTCCCCCATTATACTATTTGAATGAAATTCAATAATATAAAGGATATAAGAAGAACATACCTAAATTGGGGCTGAAGGATTTGTAACCTAAGCGTACTGATATAAGAATTGCAACGTACCATGGATCATTGCTTTGATCCATATAGGGTGATTGTATTGTCACAAGAGGAGCCATTGGATGGAAAACATGTTAAGTAGATATAAAAGACTTTGAAACTTGGAGATTAAAGGAATGATTGAGAGTGATTAATTCTTGAACCGATGTAAAAAATCTATAGATTTGAGCATCCTATCATCAAAACTCTATAGATTTGAGCATCATTTCTCTAGAGAAATATTTTTGGGAGAGCAGTCAACTTTTATCTTCGCCATGACGCTTCCTCAAAATAGGTTATACCATTGTAGATGGGAACAAACAAATTGAAACTTGTCTACTAGGCACAAAAAATCCCTGTAGAGTGGTTCAAGAAAGGCAATGGTATCTCATTACCCCTAATTTATGATTGTAAGGATATAAACTTGGTCAACTGTAAAAAGCAATTGGATTGATTGGCTCCCAAGATAGGTCATTTGGGAGAAATATTAATATTGGTAGGGATGAAATTGAAATAGTGTGTATTGGTTGAAACATAGTATTTGATTTATCTTAATTGAAACTATTTTTAAAAGGTTGAATTGTCCCTAAATTAGGTCATTTGAGGGAAAGAGATTGTGATAATTTGATAAAAACTATGAAAATTTGAGATAGTTTAAGATATATTGAAACCGTATTCTAGGAGTAATAACTTTGAATATTGATTTGTGATTGATTAAGAATAAGGTGGTAGTATGTGATATGCTTGTGTGTATTGTGTTTGAATTTTTCTCAGATCATTATAGGAGGGGTTATAGGATAACCTCTAATATTTTCCCCCTTTATAACGAAGGGTGAGAAGTAAGGCAGTGAACCATGAGCTGAAAGAAAAGTAGAGTGGTCATGTGAAAAGAAACTAGAAATTAATAGAACTAGTAGTGATCAATAAGATACAAGTGTAGCATGTAACCAAGTGGAGGAATCATGGTATTCAATGTATAATGTGGTGAACGTCAAAAAAATATTTTTAAGGTCATTGATGGCACATAAAACAAACAAAAAGGCTTAATATATAACAGAAACAACATTAGTGAATGAATTTCCGTAAGAAGCAACATAGTAACTATATTAATTGTAGTAATAATATGATTTATTATGAATAGTGAGGTTGGAAAAGTGAATCGTTATTTCATTTATAAAGTGACTTAGTGTGATTTGAGTTTTGGATTATGAGGATGTCACGAGCAAGAGAGGATATTTCATTGAGGTTTGAGAGAGTTGTGGAGGCAGTGTAAACTTAGACAATAGATCGATTAGTGAGTATTGTTTTTAAAAGTTGTTCGGGTATTAGTATAACACGTTTAAGGCATTTTTTACATTTTCATTTTTTTGTGAATTTGGGTGTTTCTATCCAAGATGGAGCTGACATGGCCATTTTCCCCCCTTGGATGGTATCACCTAGTTTTGGGCGGTAGTGTCCAAGTTCTGGGTGCTACTGTATAAGGTGTTGGACATTTCTATCCAAAGAGTTACACGAGTCTAGTACAATGTTATTGTATGTTTTTTTTTGTTTTATTTCTTTCAATGCCAACTTGGGATTGTTGTGCTTGTTTTTGTTATGCATAGAAACATACATTCACAAGAGTTACGTGTAGGGAGGAACTTTTATACATTGTTGGCATTGCATCTAGAGGAGGATGAGTGGGATATATTTGACTGTTCAGGGATGTGACCCATTACTAGATTAGGGGAGGTGCCCCATAATATGTTCGTGATGACTGTACTCTATGAGATATGGTGTGTAGACACTTGTAC
Source organism: Taxus chinensis (assembly GCA_019776745.2). NCBI lineage: Eukaryota > Viridiplantae > Streptophyta > Pinopsida > Cupressales > Taxaceae > Taxus > Taxus chinensis. Next base: position 328,436,292 of record CM034151.1, on the reverse strand, counting down.
TTTTTAGTTACCTACTGGAGAGATGATGGTGACACTTAAGGATGTATATAGGATACTACAATTTCCAGTCGTGGGAAATCGAGTATGGGTTATGATACATGGCAAAAACATAGAGTTGTGAGACAATATTTTATAGGGTCTCAAGCATGAGAAAATTCATCGATTACCTTGGATGACATAGTAAGATCAAGTGTTCCATTATTGTAGAATTTTATTGTATTTGTATTAACTTTGTGTGTTTTTTTAGATGGAGGATGTGTATCAATATCATATTGGATGCATGATATTTCTACTAACATTTATCAACATGGGACCCAATATGCTTGGAGTTGTGTGTTGGCTCGCTTGTATAGGGAATTGTAAAAATTTACATAAGAGGATCATGGTGGAGAAATAACTAATATTACACTATTACATGTATGTGTATATGAGCATATAAATGTAGTGAGGACATTTAGTGGTCCACGAGTGGATTGAGCATGATCTAAGAATTTCACAGCAAGATGGGCTGGGCCGAGGTGTCGTGGTTTTTATACCATGACATAGATATCTATTTTGGACAAGATGGAGCTTGATCTTGTGATTTAGATACCTTATATGAACTATGGAGGTTGGTCCGAGGATTAGGTTGATTTATGATACATTCAACATAATGTGGTTTGATAATAGGTTTCAAGGGGTTTTCGAGTTTTTCTAGTATGAGCATGTACCACGATAGTTTGGTATAACACAAGATGTGCCCCCAGATCCATGTGTATGAAATCAATCAATTTAGGTTATGAGACTAGAGCCTATAGGAGCCTAGTTGCATCCACAAAGTAAAGGGGACATTGATGCAAAGATAGTGTACATATGGGTAGATGATTCAGGTTATACCATGGCCTATATGCATTGGTGGATGGAGATCCATTAGGTGTTATTGTTTCTAGTAGTATTGGATACATTGGGAGATCTACCAAGGGTGATGTAGTGGAAGAAGAGGAAGTAGTAGGGAAGGCATCTACCCCCAAAGAATATGCAATACCAAAAATGGTTACATGACGTAAGTATAAGTGAATATATTATTTATTATTGATACGTTTGGTTTTTTGTGTGAGAAGTATGTACTAATATAGGTCATGTGTTGCATGCCATTGTTATTGGAGGTTAATTGAAGGAACATCGATAAACATGTTGAATTGTAACATGCCCCTAGCTATTCTCGTGGGTGGAGGGATGCTGGAGAGAGTAGACCACATTGTCAAGGAACATGTACATTTGTTTCATCTCAAGGAAATGGTAACACTACATGTATAGTTTTGCAATTGGAGTGAGATGAGGTAAGGATAGAGATAATATGGATTTGAGAGGAAGTTGGAGGAGTTATCCTAGCTCAAAACATGTTCAAGAGGTATGTGGATCTCTAGGGCTGATATGTAGATGTAATGATAGAGGCAACGTCACTACAAACTCAATTATAGGAGTAACAGTCTCGAACATAGAGGTGGATATTGAGTGGCAAGGCATCGACTTCTAGAGGTCTAATAAGAGCCTCCAATTGTAGAGAGGAGGATATATGATATATGTTGTAGTGGGTATTTCCCCTTGATTTTATACTATGAAATTTTTTAGAGACATAATATATATATATATATATATATATATATATATATATATATATATATATATATATAATATGAGATCATTTTTGATATGATGATGTGCATTTTTTGTTGTTGTATGAGTGGTTGGATGAATTAAGTTAATATGAGAAAATATTTTTCTTGAAATGGTGTAACCATAGATATTGATGTTGTAAAGTAGTGTATATATGTGGATAACATAGGATATAATGGTGAACTCATATTTTTATGATAATAAAACATGTAGTAGATTAATAATGGACATGTATGTAAAATGATTGGTTAAAGAGATCATGTAGTAAAAGTACTAATGATAGTAAAGAGAAGAAATACAAAATAAACCTCACATAGTGAGAGAAATAGTGGCATATGGCTAGAAAATAGGCATGAAATCATGTAGTAAAAATAATCATATAACATCTAGCTAGAAATAAGGTGATGCCTACACACAAATGGATTAACTACTGCAGTATCATATGCATATGTATCGAATGATAAAACCAAAGTGATCATAGCAATACTAAGAGGATTCCAATCATATAATGATGAATGTTTATCCTTTGGGACCCACTTAGGTCTAGAGTGTATGATAATTTGGGGAAGCTTCTCATGCGTAGTTGAAACTGAGTGATGAGGAGACAAAATAACTTTAGGAGGATGAGAGGTAGTCAAAGTTACAGATGCTGGTGTGCAACATCGCAACACTAGAGAATGTGATCTATCATCATATCAATCATGAAAATTAATGAATTCCTTTTCCTCAAGAAACTAAATCCTATCACAGAGTGCATAACAATCATTATATATATGAATATTGATTTTATGGAAATTACATAATTGCTGGTTACAATTCTATCATAATCGACGAAGAGGATGATGCTCATTAGAAGATAGCCTAATCAACTTATCATCAATCAAAGTGTGTAAAATATCATGAGGCCTAGAAAAATGTGTGAAGTATAATGACTCCTACTTATGAGGGGGATTGGAACATGGTGGACGATTAAAAATATGAGATGAATAATCATGAGTGTGTCTAATAGGAGATGAAGAACGTGAAGGGGGTGCAATAGGAGGAAGATAAGATGTAGTAAGTGGAGAAGTGGTAGAATAAATAAGAGCAGAGAAATTTAAATGTTCATTAAGCATATTTTGTTCTAAAGCTACATCCTTAAAGAAAAGAAGTGTAAAATATTCACATGTATCATACAATAATTTTTATTTCAAAAGAAGAATCAAGCCATGAAAAAAGATATATTGCATTTCTAGATCAATAGGCTAATAAAGTAAATGATGAATACAATATTTGACACATATGATATAATCATTAAAAAGTTCATTATCTACTCGATGCAAAGAAGGAAAACACTCATATGTGACTTTAGGACCATTATTAAAAATAAAATGTCTAAGAAATGCTTCTTCCATATCAAGATAAGAACTGATAGGTCCACTAGGTAAATGATGAAACCAATGAGAAGAAATATCAATAAGCCTACTAGAAAATGATTTGAGAAGTAAGCTATTATTAGAATATGAATCCATATCTAATAAAAAAATATTTAAGATGCAGATAAAGATTACCCATTCCATAAAAAAATATAAAAAAATGGGCAAAGAAAAACCCTTAGGAAAAGCTGAATTATAAATCTTCTTAGGAATAGGATTTCCATAAAGTGAATTATTATCATTTCTAGCATAATAGGCCCTACTCTCAAGGGTAATGATATGGATTTTATTTTTCAAATCACATAAAACATGCATAAGATAAATAATTTCTTTTTTTGGAATGGCATAAACATTAAGGGGATAAATATTTCCATTATAAGCAACCATATGGACACTATTGGGTTGAAAATCAGCTTTGGGATTGGAAAGTGGAAAAATAGAAATAGAAACATGAGAAGAAGAATCAATAGGAAAATAAGTTTTCATAATTTTATCAACAAGTTCAATAAGGGAAGAAACAAAAGAAACACACATATTGTCCTTATGATAATCGTTATGTACACTATCTTTGGAAACATCTAGAGTAGAAACACATGTATCATTAATTTTTGCAGATTTTAGAGCATTATGAGAAGAAACATGAACACTAACATTATGAGGAGGCACACAAGAGATGGAGGAAGAAAGTAAGGAATTTTGAGGCACAATATTCAATGAACAAGCACTTGGCTGAGAAGAATAAGAGGGGATTTGAATATTATCATCAACAATAATAGGATCATATCTAATGATTTATGCATATGAGAGTAGGGGAGAGGAAGTAGTAGGGCGAGAAAAATTTATGATGGAATATACAATATCACAAGATGTATGGGTATCACAAACATCATTAACAAGACCTTACTCATATAACAATTAACCAAATATTAAATGCATGTATCATTTGTCATAAGAGAAGAAACATCACTATCATATTCACAAGAGCTAGTAGCTTTAATAATGTGTAGGAGTATAACTTCCTGACCATGGTTTTAAAGATTTGTAAAGACATGAGGGATCTTGGGACGACACATGGTAGTAATATGTGTCTTTTCATAGAAGGTTGCTTCCTCTTTTTAATTTGAAAAGTAAGGATAAATTCTAGTCATAGGAATAGGTTAATATTTTAGGGGAAAAGTTTTAGGATGGCGGTTTCACAACACTTTTCGATAAGCGATGAGTTATACATAAAGTGAAGCATCCCAGGGAAAGCTAGGTTTTGATCAATAAAGGAGTTCACCAAATTATTTAAAGAAATTTAAATCATTATCAGAGGACTGAGATAAAACATATATAATGGTAACTAGTAAGATCTATCCTCTAGGAAAAAACAAGTGTGTCTAATAAGGAGATAAGAGTGAATTAGCTTGTATTTAAAGATATGGGCTGATTCTAGAATTGAAAATGAGTGGAATATTCTAGATTTGGACTAGATATGCTTCATCTATAAAATTAGGATATGAAACTTATTCAGAAAGGAGCACCCATAGGAAGACATGACTGCATTTGGTGCTAGTGTCTGATTTGGGTGCTAGTCTCTTGACAACAACCATGTTTATGGTCTTTTTCAGGGTTGAACTTGGTTCCTTCCTTTCATTGTTTATCACTTTGGATCTATCATAGGGTTTCTATATCACACCTTGTTGGAATATAAATTTTCATGGAATTTCATTTTACAACCCCACTGAATTTTTTTCCCCTTTTTGGTCAAATCAGCAAAAATAGCCAAAATTTTCAAAATCATCTACTTTCAAAGTTCAAATTTTGGGAATGGTTTTGAGAGCCTCAAAGCGTTTCAGAATTCTTAGTTATAGTCAATAGAAATGTATAATATTTTTCTCCATGATGGTATGATTTGGTAAGCATTCTGGGAGCTTATGAATGGTCTTGGGAGAGATTTCTTCCTAGGAATTTTTTGGGAGAAAGGAGTATGCATATTTCATTAAAGAATTAACTTTTGAGAATGGTTTTAAGAACCCTATGTGGTGTTAAGAGCCAATATCCCAAGAATTGGAAATCTATTAGATCTTAATACATTGTGAAATAAGTAAGGAAAAATTCTAGAAGTATAAAAAGCGAAAAACTTTCCGATTTTGGCTCAAGGTGGCATTTCTACATAGGAAATTTTCACTCAAGGTTTTAGACACATTAAGAAGATTTGGGAGAATAAAAAATATCAAGTGAGATTAAATTTAATGCTCTTTATGACCCATAATTTGGTTTGGCTCATGTTTTTTAAAAACCCTTCCTATAACTCAGCTCACCGACACATTATCTTAGGCAAAAATCGATGTATAAGAAACATTAGTTGAATAAATCACTTTCATACTTCCTAATTAATATAATTGGATTCATTGGCCCATTTCCATGTGAAATCATATATTATATGGCCATAATTAATCAATTACACACCCCAGGGTGAAGAAAAATCTCCAAGAGGAAAACAAGGTTATGCAAACAAAGTTTCAAAGTGTACTTTAGCACACTAGAACAATTTTCTTGCACCATTGCACTTTGGGTGAATTTTGGAGGTATTATTTCACCCTAAAAGTGTGCCTCTTTCTGATTGGAAGAGGATTTTCAAAGCAAAGAAAAAGGTAACAGAAGGTAAAATCAAGTGTGCATGATATGTGGCCCCCCCAACTTACCCAAAGTGTAGATCTAAAACCCATTTGAACCTTGGGTTAAATTTTGAGGTGAAATTGTACCCCAAAATTACACCTAATCTTGGTAGAAGCCCACTTCTAATGTGCATTTGCACCATGTACTTCGACTTCCCATCTCCACCACTCAACTTGAAAATAACTTGTTTTCCCTCCAAATCTCCAATAATTGCATTAAAAAAATATTTTGAAGCCATTCAAACACATTTAAATCTATTTTTTCATCCTTGCATGCCTTTGAATCTCTTCATGTGCCCTCAATAGCTCATAAGGTTTTTCACTCGTATCTAATGATCTCGTGGGAAGAATCACTCTAAAGTTTGGCCATTCACTCCTCTTAAGGTCACATTTAAGCTAATGTATGATTCATAGTAGGTGATTTCCCCATTAAAAAAAATATTCATGACTATTTTTTCAATCCAGCATATCCCCAATTTTCCCAAAAACACCAATTTTACAAAGAAGATTGTGAAAAATCCCCATGAGAGAACCTCACAAAACTTGAAGCATCTATTCATCTCCTCAATCCCATAATTTTGAGCCATTTTACATGATATAAGAATAATAATTTATGCACTTGTGACAAAAATTTCTATTCCTTGCTAAAAATACTTCCAAACTTCATGTGTTAAATATTGTTTTCACATTTTTTCTCAAACCCCACAAGAGAATCCCTTAAAAATTGGAACATTGTTTCCCCTCAATGATACCGTTCTAAAAAATAAAAAATCACTCAAATTAGACACAAATTCCTCCCATAATGACAAATTGAAAATTTTCCTTTGTCCATTCATATATATTTGCAAGCCTTCCACACAACCAAAACTTTTTTTTAAAATTCCCATTGATTTTTATGAGAGAATATCGCCAAATTTAGAGTGTCTATTTGTATAGGGAATAGATTTATAATGAATCAAGTCATGTATAATTTAGATTCTATTTTCTATTATTTTTCTCAAAATACCAAATCAGCTATCCGTGACATTAAAATCCACTCAAATTTGTGGATTTTTAGAAGTGGTTGCGGAATCCATTTTCACTTGCATCATAACATTCCTACCACTTTATAAGGTTGGTGAGATCATAAAAACATACAATGAATCTCCATTACTTTGGATATGAGCCCATTTAAGTTTGAGTACCTGAGTACCCAGACATTGGTGATAATAACATGGAACATGTGGATTTTGATGATATGAAATGAAGGATGGAAGAAGGAAAACTCATTTGTGAACGTTTATCATCATGCAAAAGAGGATGATTGATCACAAAACATCTAATTAAATCATTTTAATGATTTCATGATGAGAATCATGGTTGATGCAGAGGACTTTTAAGGACACAAAACAAGTCACCAAGTTAGCAAATAAACTCTTCAAATATGTCCTTTCACCTCTGTCAGAGGATCCACAATCTCAAGCCTAAATAGGTTATAAACATGCAAATTTTATTTTTAGAGATATTACTGAGATTTGGTCATAAAATATCTTTTTTACCAAGTATGTTCATGCAATAAGAACCATTAAATTGATTGGAAATAAAATAAAGATTCACCTTTAATCATTTTCTCCAAAACTGCCCTATTTGCCTTCTTAAGAGTAATTCCATCCCTAGAAACTGGTTGGTTTAACAATCTATAATGACCCTGAATAAGATGAATTTTTTTTTGGATACCCTTTTGGCTCCCCAATATTCATACCAAATTTTATAACTTAACTCTAAAGATAGACATACTTTCTCTCACTTGATCTCAAACAACTAACCCTTCCTCCTTATAGCCTTGTCTGAGAGTTTTTTCAAGATGAATTTTTGATTCAAAGGGTTTCAAGAAAAAAATATAGGTTTTCTAGGCACCCAATATACCATTTTAGTTTCATACAAAGTTTCAGGAGCAATCTCCAAATATAATACCCCTTTTCACCAACTTGGCTTCTTATAATTAGGCCTCTTCCAAGGACAATCCTTCTCTGAAGCAAATTGTCAGCAATATCTGGCACGCGGGAGAAATTTTGGACTCAAAACTTAGATATTCACAAACTACTTGGCCCTTATATAATTCCTTGAAAATTTCAACTTTTAACTCAACATTTAAGTCCTTCAATCCTTCATAATAGGTCTACAACTAGGTTTAGAGGACAATCATACCTAGTAGCAAAATGATGTAAATTCCAAGAATTTGGGGGAACATTTTGACTCAAAAAATTTTGATTCTAAAATTAGATATCCCTTAGATGCTTTCTTGATTTTTTTCCCCTTAATTCAATGTTTTAGTATTTCTTTTAATAGATTCTACTAAGCCATAACTAGGGTTTTGCAAATGTCCTATAAGGAGAAAAATGAACTTTTAATCCTTTTAAAAAATGTTCAAGCCACAAAATTTTGATAATAGGTTTGTTACATCATTAGACATCTACAGATATGAGATGAGGTCATGAAATTACTTTGAAAACTTACAAAATGTATTGTTATAGTTAGCCAGATCACACAATATGCATGCAGAGTCAGGGTTCTAAACCATATCTCATTTATTATTTCTAAAACCACATAAAAGGAATTCAAATACATGTAAAAATATTACCTATATGGTTTTCACGTGCTTACATCCTCAAAATAATTACAAACGCATGCTCAAACACTTTTATTTCTCATTAATGGAGGATTGCATCTTTGTTACAATCATGACAAAACTTCATTTCTTCATACATTCCTCCTTTTCCATCATCTTCTGACCTCTCTCATGCTTAATTCCCTTCACCTCTCCTCTCTAATGCTACAAAAATCCTCCTTTATTTGAATATATCAATCCCTAACCAAATTTTCCAAGTAACTTCCTTTTAACTAGACTCACAAGCTCAAGTCATAGCCTGAGTCAAGGGATTACAAAGAAGTAAACATGACATACCACCTAACATTAGATAATGACCCCTAAAGAAGGGTGTACATACTTTATTAATGCCCTCTAAAACATTCTATACCCCTATCAAGCCAAAATTGTGAAAAAGATGGAAATTCCTTCATTAGAAATTCAAATTAAGGTTTTGGCAAGAAAACTTATATAAATCTCAAATTCAAAATTTCAAACCTTCTAATGACCTCTAGACACATAAAATTTCCCACCATGACCTTAAAAGCATATTCACAAAGAAATTTGACTGAAAAGAAGAAATTAAGCTTATGTCTCAGCATCATACTCCCAAGGAACAAGAAAGTTTGTCCCATAAACTTCAGTAAAACAAAGATTTTGTTCTACTTTTTGATCTTCCAATTATAGATGACCTCATTGAGATTTATTATTGATTTCATACCATGTGTACATTGTATTTATTAATATATCCATGCTTTACACTAGCTTTTTTTTTCATATGGATGAGATTTCTTCCTGATGAAATGGCTATGCTTACTTTGAATGTTATCTTTGTTCTTACTGGTTCACTCCACCTCTACTCCTGCTATTCTTGAAGCACTTCTTGATTTTCCATGATTATAGAATCACGTTACTTTATCTAAATTTTTCCTCCTTAATGGATCTTTACCTTAAGAAGTGAAAATGATAAATCTTTCTTGTTTGTCTCACTCTTCTTCACTTGTTTCATCATCATCTCCTTAACTGGTATACCTGCACATTTACCACTCAAAGAAACATTAGATTGTAAAAATTGAGCTTGAGCAACCCTTTTTGTATTTTCTTTCATTTCATCCATGACTTCCTCATTTAGGTCTTATTCTTGAGCTCCCCATACATCACTCTTCACTTGAATGCCTTCATACCTTGCTTGCTTCTCTTATAACTTCTCAAAAAACTCATTCATCTGATTTGGACCCTCATATGCAGTAATAAAATTCTTAGTAGACTCAAACAATTATTCCAGCATTCTCATTTCCTCTCTCAAATAAAATTCATCCAACTCTTCATTTTCCTCATCATATTTGGGACCTAATTTTCCTTCTTCACCTTATGAACTCTAAATTTTCCTCTTGATATATTCATCCTCTTTTAACCTTCTAGCTTATCCTTCTTGGATTATATCGACGCTCTTATTTTGACACACTTTCCTTGTCATCTTATCATATTCTTATTTTCTCATGAATTTTGATATATAATTCTTTCTATGTTATTGTTATCTTCTTGGATTTTCAATTTCAATAACCAATTTATTAGGATTTTCACTTTTTATCTTAACTGATGGTTTCTTAAGCCACTTAGGAATTACATATCCATGATTCATTTCTTGGTTTGAGTGCATAGCATTTCTCTTCATTTCATTCAAATTTACTTCATCAATCTTATTCTCAAATGCATGATTCAAACCAAAATTAAAAGTTTTATGGACTTCTCAAAGGACAACCACTTGGTCACATCATATTTCCTTCCTTTATTGCTTGTAATATTCATGTTTTTCCATTCTCTCTTATCTTCCTCTGCTGAATTGATTTCCACAACATCATGAAACATTGTGCTTTCATTCATCTCATCATTAATATACTAAAGAGATTCAATTTATTTCTTAAGAACCTTCTTTATTTCTTTATCACTTTCATTTTCCTCCATATATAATTTTCTTAATCTAGCTCTTATAAATTTGAATGCCTTATCCTTGATTTTCTTCCCAAGATTCATCATACTTGTACACATGAACTAAAACACAAAATTAGTATATAAAATATGTGTTTGATGAGTTTTCAACTCATGTTCCAAGTTAATGAAATGGTATGTAAGAAAAAAAACTCTAAAATATGGGAGGGTTTAAGGCTACCTCCGATGTATGATGATGATGAAGATGAGATACTGGCACATGAATCATTTCTGCAATGATATTTGTAACTTTCACAACACAAAGACAACTAGACATGAAAAATATTAGTAGATTATATTGTGGGATGACTGACAAAGTCAATACCGAGAAGTGATGAACTTCCTAGGAAGGATGTTAGCCCATGTGATTACAATATTGATTGCAAATAATGCATAAATGACATGTAGGAAATAAGTAAAATAGAGATATGCAAAGATATGATAAGATAAATATCTGACAACAATAAATTGAAATAAAAGGATGCAAACCTAATAGGTTCGATGATGACCCAAGAAAGACAAAGGTAGTCGATAGTGACTGTTGACTTCTTTGAGGAGGGGGGATGATGACATATTTATAGGGTCACTGTTGACTATGGAGGACTATTGATTCGGTTTATGGGGATGATGCACAACTCAAGATAAGAGACCCTATTAGGGTTAGATTAGGGTTGCATAGGGATAAGAAAAGTGGATGGAGGAGATAGAAGGGCATTGAATGAGGGTAGATGATGGTTGTAGAAAGGATAAATGGGGGTATTTAGGGATGTGATTAAGATAATAGATGTGTTTTAGGGATATTTAAATGTAAGTAGGGTTGAATAATGAGATATAAAATAATGATGGGATTTAGATGGGAAAATAGGAAATTAAGAGGGATAAATGGGGTTTATGAGGGGAATAGGGATTCAAATAGGATATGGGTGTGAAGGTGCACAATGACAATGAAGGGGCAAGAGAATGTGGGATGAGGGATAAGTGAACCAAATTTTGGTGTCTACATTTGCCCCTTTTTTTCAAGTGCTTTGTGTTAAGCAAGCCACGAGACAAAAACCATAAGTGATAGAAGATGGTTGTCAAGATGATCTCACTCAAACTAGGGATCAATGGCATGAAGTAGAATAAATTAATAGGTTGACAGAGATAAATGTAGGGAAAAAGGAAAGAGGAGAAAAGATAAGAAAAGAAGAGAAAAGATGCCCCAAGTGGAGAGTGATGACCATTGTAAGAAGGATAAGATAAAAATTAAAATTAAAATTAAAAATATGGTGGTGACCCTAGAAAAAATTTGGTATGGAACATAACACGACCTCAACGAAGGTAACGTTAATGTCCTACAGACCCACGAATTAGAAAATATCACTGCAAGATGGAGGGAATCTGATGGGAATCCCCTTCGATGGATAAAATAAAGATGGAATGAATATTGGAAACAAATTGGTAGGGAACATAACACGACATCATCAGAGGCATCATTAATGTCCTACATACTTGTGAGTAGGAAAATATCACTGCAAGATGAAGGGAATCCAATGGGAATATAATTAGATGGATGTGCAAGCCATGGGACCAATGGGTCAAAGGAAGACATCAAAAGTATGTGTAAAAATGTGAGTATGGTCAAGGCAATGGTCTAACAAAATGTTAGACAACAAAGTGGGGGAAAAATAGTATGCATTGTCCTTCAAGTATGAGGAAGTGAGAAAATATATATCTGAGTGGGATGGAAAAGGGAAAATGGCCACAATGGTGGGCTTAAGATGAGATATGGTACCCCGAGAGGGAACACAAATATGGCCACAAAGTGGGATTCGAGATAGGATGAAGGATGCATGATGAGATAAGTATATAAGTTAAAAGATAGAAAAGTGATAGCTATTATACATGCCTCAAAAAAAAATCTTACTCTAGTGTCTATACTCCTTAATGCTTCAGTGTGTAAGGTTGCTTCCAAAGCCTCATGTGGATCTCCATATTTCTTATGAGATAGGGATCTTCTAAATGGGGTCAAAAATCCTCCAACAAACCTTTGTGCATGTTGGATCTAATGAATATCATAGGATACTTTGGACAAAAGAGTTTTAAAATGCTCATCATGATCCCTCATACTTTCAGATAAACCCTGTTTGATGTCCTTAAACATGCTAATACTCTATTACTCAAACTCTAGAAAGTGGAACTCAACCAAAAATTTTGTGCACAATGCATCATAGTCCACCATAGTTTGGTGGGGATCATACTTTCTGTACCAAATATGCATACTCCCTTGAAGTGTGGTTGAAAATTTATTTTCCTTTCTATCAGGATCTGTAATCCCCTTTTCTCTCCATAGAAATTCACACTTATGCACGTGCTCATCCACATCCTACACACCTCTATACTCTGGTAAGTGAAGAGAAATCTCAAAGTAGACTTGAGGTGTCTACTGCTATGGTTACTAAGGTGGTGTCTGATGCGTTTGGTTTGAAGATGGTTGTGGACCCTACCCTGGGTTAAAATCAAGACCAAATCCTCCACCAGGATTTCCTCTAGGTGATGGATTTCCTAAACCTCCTGAGCCTCTTGCAACACCTACCATGGCCTGTGGTCCTATGGATGAACTCCTTTATATCCTAGTTATAGTGATGAACTGAACACCTACTGTCTACTTTGTCACAACACCTATAGATTACTTCTAAAATTCTACATGCCAACACTCTATCTTGATGACACACATGTAAAAATTCCTCCAAAAGTACTCCCAAACATTGACACCTACTGCAGTGCCATGTGCACATCCTTAGTCTTTTGTACTTCCCAAGATGAACCTAAAATACTCCTACCCATATCTCATTTCCAACACAAAGATCCCACTTGCATTCCTTCACTACGGTGGCCTTCAACAACTACCTTTGGATCTAGAACACCTTGCATAAGGGCTAGGTCATTAGGATGGGTTAGATGCGTGCCCACAGTTCTCATTCTTTCCTATGATGTACTCTCATCAGAAGCTAATGAGGTCTCTCTACGACGCTTTCCCAAAGTCGAGAGGACATGATACTATAGCTCCTCATCTTCCACGAGAGTCTCAAAAGCTTCACTAATCATCATTCTTATTGACAATAGTACTGTGTCAAATACCCTCTGTTATGCTTCATTATACTTGAGCCATATTTCATCTCTATGCCACTCTTCCACCAGGTCTGCCACCATCCTTCTCCAAACCTACTCCTACCCCTATGCGCGGTAGGGGTTTTTCTAGCCATAAGTAATCTTTCCAATCCCAATTTTATCATCAAAATCTTAATAGCTAGGGTTATTACGTGCAATTAGGATCCTCTAGGATCACACATGAACTTTAAATATGCTTCTTATAGACAGGAATATCTGAAAATTGCATACTCTAAAGTATAGTTGCGCAACATGCCTCCCCACCAACAATCCATAGCTCTAGTCCACGTCTCAGCTCAATCAAATAGAGTATGATAGTATTCATATGTCTAAGCTCTCATCCTTGGTCATAAAGCTATGTTTGATGTGTAAGCTTCCAACTAATGATACACTTCTATTGGGAATAAGATAAAGAACATATCATACAAACAATCATACATGTTATCTTCCACCCACTTTCACGTATTAAATTCAGGTCTAATAGTATATCTTTTTATAAATGAGACTTGGCCATATTCTATATAGCTTTCAATACTCTCCAAAGACAGTTGATATGCCATATGCATGTAACATCCTAGTAGAAAAATTGAAAAGAGGCCCCAACAATGAAACCAAAATGTAGTCTTTTGTTTTCACACTCATTAGCTAGGCGCATCGGAACTTCATCCAGAAAAATGTGAATGTTTTCCTGACGCACGCACAACCGCAAGGTACCTCCTTTATTTTTCTTATCAAGATGTTAGCATAATTTTCCATTATAGTTACGATCAAGAAATTCAATCATACATAATAATCATCATGGACACAACAAATAGAAGCACATATAATAAGGAAGATACTTAATCAATGTAAACAAGCACTAATATAAACTACATCATTAAGACACCTGTAGACATATAAACTATAATTATCTAACCACAAGTATCCATTATGAACCAGAACCCATTACATCACAAACTTGAATACATATAAAATTCTTTACAAATTTCTGTAGGTCCATGTGCGTAAACACCACACCCTAGATCTATGTCACAATAACATAACTATTCTCTCTACATGCAGTCTTTCTTTAAAAAAGACATACATCACATATATAGGGGTGGGGAATTTCCCTTCACTAACCATGCACTCTCTTACTAATAGGCGTGCTCACAAAAATAACTTACATGTTTTACCTCTTATGCTAATAATCAATTAATCCTAAATATTAAACTTCCTTTAATCTCATTATTAGCTCTAACTCATGCATAGTTATTTCTTGCTTTCTCTACATGTTCTTTTCCCACTTATATCCCTTGCTTAGCTGACAAGTCATCATGATTTTATCCTTTTTCTTGGTTGGCACTCAAATATTTATTTTCTTATTTTTATCCCTAGTTCAGAAAAAAATAAGTCCATATTCTTTCTTCATGTGTGTGAACAGGCCCGCATGCCAGCTTGTTCCCTAACTACACACGCTCCTTGCACACTATTTTTTTCCTTGCATGCATGAATTTAATGTGCATTATCTCTACGCTCTACTAATCCTTAACAAATTCTATGACTAATAATGCAAAGGTTCTTAAATGTCTTTAAGGTGTTTGAAAGTTGGGTTAGCTGCTGATAGTGATATAAGTGTGCATTGAGTTTGAGGTCTTAATTGTTTGAGGACACGAGAAAATTTCAAATTTAGTTAGGTGAAGATTGAAGAAGGTATGTACTATTTTTTGGTAAGAAGTTTCATAATGCATAGTTATAGGGGGAACTTGAATTTCCTGAGGAGATTGATTCGATGATGAAGGCTTAATGTGTTTTATAGCTGATTAAGGCTTGTCAAAACAAACATTATAAGAGTCACTATTAAGTCCAAGTATGTAATGAAGAAGTAGTACCTATCAAGAAAATTTGGGTAGCACTATTTTTTTAGTAACAGTGAAGTAAGGTATGAGTTTGAAATTTTGATATATGGAAATATCATCTCAAAAGGAAGCTCATCTAGAATTAGTTTAAGTTCATAAAAATTTATTAAACTATGGAAATATGGTTGACAAAGTATGTTGCAAAATCCTCTTATTAGTATCATGAGTTCATCTTATTCTATATGATGCATCAAGTGAATTGAGCAAGGTATGAGGTGAGATCATTGTGTTTATACATGGTTCAAGTCCATCAAATATGAAGATAAAGACTTGAAAGTCCTGTAGGAGCATATAAATGTGATTTAGAAACTGAGACACAATACTTTATTGAGCACAACCAAGATTTTTCTAATGTGATCCTAGAAAGATGGTTGCAGAGTTGATCCAAGAAGAAAAACATGAATAAGTTCAAATGTCTCTATCTCAAATGCAAGAGTAAGGCCAGTATGAGAATATGTGATCAGTATTTCAAGACTTGAAAGTTATAATCAAGCCATAAATGGAGGATGAAAGATGGATTCGTGAGAACTGATGTCGAAAAGCAATGCACCACAACAAATTTGCACTCTGATGGTAACATCAAGCCAACGCAATATGCAAGATTCGAATCAATGGAAAGAAGATTGCAAGCAAGAAGAATGGGTGTGCTCATACTCATAGATCAAAAAATAGGAAGTAAAAATAGGGGTGCTATGTAACCCCCATGCCTAAACATGGAAAGAAACTCAATGACGCCACTAACGCATATGATGTTGACTGACGCATATGATGCCACTAGAAGAGGAGTTACAATTCCAAATAAGGAATGTAACTCCTATGACACATTGACGTAAATGACAATGTCATATTCTATGATAGAATTTAACACTTGTCATTTGACTTCCTAAGACCTATGACTCTCGCAAGGCCAGATGACTCACCCAGGTGATGTGGACGATGACTAGACAGTCACAAACACCAACACCCCCTTCATCGAAGCCGAGGAAGAGGTCAAGGTAAGCCATAACAGAAAAGAAGACTCCCATAGACAACTAAGAAAGATGTGTCAATGGGACCCGACAACTAAAGGCCTGATAAGGTGCCCATGTATAAACAACATATTTTTGGAAAGAAGAAAAGGAGAAGAGGAAAAAAATGAGCGCTATCCAGCTCCCTCGGAAGATGATTTCTGATGGACTCCTAATGAATCTGAAGGGACCAAAGGTCTGTGATCAAAAGGAGGAGGAACATAGAGAGTGCCAGAAGGTGGCCCAATATGAGAAGGAGATAATATATCAAGAGAAGTGGTGATAATCCTATCAATCTTCATAAGGTGAGAGTCCGCAAATATAGATATATCATCAAGAGATCCCTAAAGGGGCAAATGAACCTGCTACGGTGGAGAGTCAGTGCAAGCTAGTGGGATGGAAACTCTGATCTTAGAAGAGGCAGTAGATTGAAGAAGATGTTGCACTATGATGTCGGTATCCTCAAGCATATCATCCAAGTCTGAGTGAAGGAAATCAATGTCTTGTTGTGGAGGATTATAAGAACCCTTTGAAGAAGCAATCTCGAAGTCTCTAGAAGAAACAGGGGATGGAAGAATCTCCAGGATAGAATCAATAGAATCAGTAGATGCTCGTGATGGGGAAAACTTGAGATCCAAGGTAGTATGGTGTGCAGGTGAGAATTCAATTGAAGAGTCTTGTGGAGGAGAGTCACTAGAAACTATGATAGGAACAATAATAAGTTATGAAGGAGCATGCATAGAAATATGTGTGGGTGGACCTTCATAAGAAAAAGTATTGGTGAACTCACTTTCCTCCATGGATGTAATATCATCAGAAGATCCATAACCAGATGGAGGATCAAAGCCTCCATGAAAATTTTGAATGAAGATCCAAGCTCTGTGCGTAGAATCGGTGAATTGTAATTGACGTTGAAGGTCCTCTGGTATAGGAAGACAGAGAAGCCTATATGCCATATCATTCTCGTTCAACTAATTTTGGTGATGAATGTGGTCAATAGGTTCAGGTGCCAACCCAAGAAGATGTGGTAACAAATTGTACATAATATAATGATGGAGTATCCCACTTTTCCATTGTAGGTAGTTTCCTATTCCTAGTTGAACAACAGAGCGATTGAATTCAATGTCCATGACGAGAGGAGCCTCCAAGGAACACAAGTTTAACCCCCCTTTTTGTGGCACTTTATAGTTCAGTGCATTGATTACAACCAGATGCGAATGTGTTCCGAAAACTAGTTTTTCACTCACCTTGCAATTAGCGTAATAACGCACAATGGTGGAGACAACAATCAAGCTTTGTAGGGCGCAACAGATCGACATGGTAAGCAAGCACAGAAAGAGAGAAGCAAGAGGGGAAGAAAGAGATTTGTGAGAAACAACATCTCACGTCACATGAAAGAATCCCTTTTTTGTAAGACTGTGGCAGACGCGCTCATAAGTCCACGAAAAAAAGGAATAGAACAAAGCTCAAGAAAAAAAGAGCTGAATTAAGTAATACAAAGACACCCCCCAGAATGCAGAACTTTATAAAATTAGTTTGTTTATAAAAATAATTATCCCATCATCTAGAGTGTGAAAAAACATGCAATTTTGACTAAAGAAGTGCTCAAAACCGAGAAACAACTCAAAAGTTATAGCAAAAACCAATTCTTGCAACTAATGACAAAAAGCCAATAAGCCTGCAAATGGATTTTAAAAGTGCCCTAAATGCATGCAAAAGGTGTCATATGTATGCCTGTTGGAAATGGCATGGAATTTGAGATAGGGTTTATTTGTATTGCGAGGGGGGATTAGCCACTTGCCAATCTCAGACCTCACCCTTCGTCTTCGGCACTCGACAGAAGGTTAAAAATACAAAAAGCCAAAAGACCAAATTTTATAATGCTAACGAACTAAATGTTTTTACCTTATACCTTTTTTAAAAAGTAATGAAACAAAATGTTTTTAAGAGAAGTGATAAAGTAAGATGTATACAAACATGTTTGTTTTTAAAGGTGAATAAAAAAACGTATTTTTGGAAAGATATTACCTGGCAGCAGATTGAGAAAGCCATGTGGGGATGAAAGGTAGGTAAAACTAGATAACAGAGTGACTGTCCACTGCAAAAAAATGCCAACGGTAGAGAAAACATAGGAATAGGTAAAAATAATGCCAGAACAGGAGAAAACACTCAGAACAATGTGCATGTACGTTTCTTTACATGTTTGAACATTGGAGAAAATGCAGGTTGGAGTGGGGAATGCAGCAAGGTTCGCAAAAACTTGAGAGACCAAGAAAAAATGTGAGAGACTAGGTAAAAACGTGAGTAGTTTTCAGTAGGCTCACAAAAATGTTTTGAGTAGGCTCCCAAAAATGTGAGTAGGCTCGGAAAAACATGAGAGACCAGGTAGAGATTAAAAGACTGGTGAAAATGACCAAAAACATGCATGCAAAGGTAATCCTCGAGATAACAATGAACCACAATGATGAGGAAAAAGATCGAAATAGTCTGAGTATACACCGGTGAAGAAAAAAAAAATGATTCCAACCAGTAATCATAGGTCCACACCAAAAAATGAGCTCTTCTTTTACCTTGCAGGTGCTGAATCTGAACACAACCAGCAAGAAACACACAAAAAACCCAGAAACAACAGCTACAAATATCTAGAAATATCCAAATATGAACTCAGCTGATAAGCAAACCAACCAAATACCTTAACTTGTAACTTCTGAAACCTCAATAGGAGGTGAGCAATAATTCCAAAATGATAATTGAAAAACAACTTGCACACGAGGAAATGAGAAGAAACCAGAAGTAATAAACAACTGAGAACCGAAGAGTGCACATTTACCAAAACTAGATCTGATACCATGAAAGAGGGATTCGTGAGAACCAATTTCAAAAAATGATGCACCACAACGAAGTTGCACTCCAATGATAACATCAAGCCAATGCAATACGCAAGATTCAAATCAATGGAAAGAAGATTGCAAGTAAGAAGAATGGGTCTACTCATACTCATAGATCAAAAAATAGGAAGTACAAATAGGGGTGTTGTGTAACCCCCAGCCTAAACATGGAAAGAAACTCAATGAAGCCACTGACGCATATGACATTGACTGACACATATGACGCCACTAGAAGAGGAGTTACAATTCCAAATAAGGAATGTAACTCCTATGATGCATTGATGCAAATGACAATGTCAGATTCTATGACAGAATCTGACACTTGTCATTTGACTTCCTAAGACCTATGACTCTCGCAAGGCGAGATGACTCACCTAGGTGATGTGGACGATGACTGGATAGTCACACACACCAATAGAGGATTGTGATTGTCATTGACAAGTTATAATAAAGAGTGAAGAATGTGCTAACTCAGGGGTAGTTAGGTTCCGTCCGATTAAGGTGATATGAAGATTGTGTAGATTTTTTTATATCTCATGACATTTTTTTGAATACTTGATGGCCTATCAATGGTATAATTAGAATCTATAATTTGTAAAATTTGAAGAAATGAAGGAGATTGAAGGTTTTCATAATGTTGAGAATGAAGCAAAGTGTACTAAGGTCTGAGATGTTTGAAGACATCATCATAAGGTGGTTAAAATGTCAAAATGGATAGTGTGGAATATTTGATTTAATGTTTGTAATAACATTGAAAGGTGAGCTTTTCAAAGCTCTAGTAGGGGTATTTGGAAGAAATAAGGTAGAGAACACTACATAAGTGATCCAAGACTATGTTGATTGGTTAAGATCCTCTCCATGACTGATGAAAAATGTATGAGCTCTCAATGTTGCATGAATTTTTAGAGTATGATGATATCTATTGAGGAGCAGTTATCATAGGATGCTTCATCAATCGAGTTTTCTCTTGTTTCACTATGAGAGATGGCTAAATTGGACTGAAAGTATAATTTAGGGATTTTGGTCTTAAAGGTGGCTATGACACTTTTAGAGGTAGAGTTTGAGGATTTGACATGCTAGTAACCTAGAGGAAGGTATATGAAAGGTTTGAATAAAAAATTGGATATCTGCGTGGAAACTCATCTCATGTGCATAGATAATTTATTGGTGTTATTGAAGATAAAAAGTGAAAGTACAGTTCAAGGGGGAGTCATTTGAGAAAGTAAATTTGAGTTTGAGAATTTTTTTCATTGTGGCATGTAATGTATTTTCATTTTGAGTATTCATTGTAGCCTTTTTCATAGATGTCAAAAGGGGAGAGAAGCATCAGAAACATGGAAGTGAGGTATTGTAGGTGTGTTTTTGTCTAGAGGTTTCCATCAATGTTTTTGAAGATGGTTTCCATCAATGAAAAAGGGAGAGATTGATGGCCATAGTTTCTAGGTGTTGTCATTGAAGTCAAATCTATGTATGGAAAAGGGTGTGTAGATTTCATGAGAGTATCCATGAGGTGTATTTCAGTGTCAAACATGAAGGTGTAAACAAAAAATCACACACTTTGGGGTAAATATCTAGTCTCGATCACATACTACTATTCATATGATTCCTAAGTACGAAAAGTAATAATTAATCCATATCTTTGGCCATATTTTGTTGTTTTCTATTGCTACTTTTGGTCTTGTAACTTTACCGGCCCAGTCTATCTTTTCATACTTCAGGTTTACCCTTTTTGGATTGGGCTGCCCAGCCAGAACACCAGTGTCAGGTGCCCTCATCCCCTATGGGTGCCCCTATCCTCTTTATACTTTTCTCTCACTTTTTGGGTCCTTTCTAGATGTTTAAGCATCTTATATTTTTGGTACTCATCCTTTTAGGGGTTAATTATGAAATTCAAGTGAAGGAATCATATAAATATAAAGTTATGTGATCATAATAAGGGTCCAAGCACTAAAAAACTACTATCTCCACCCAAGGTTACATCCATAAAAGACATCTATAACTCCATTTACATCCATATAGGTCCATCACAAGGGAAAAAACACTGGTTCATCTACATCAAACTTCATTGGAGGGGAGTCTATTGTTTTCATGCACACATTATTTACATTATACGTCTAGTTACTTTCTCACTACTCACAAAGTACAACTGGCACAAGAGCAACCTAGGAAATAATTCCACACACACACAATAATACATTGGGTTTGAGATGTAGTGTGACACTTAGTGATAAGTCCACCATTGTGGCGGATGAGGACAGTTTGACCCCTCATTTTGCATATTTCTTTTTTTAGGGTTTGATGCTTTGTTTGGGGTTTTACAAGTGATCTTTTATTGCAAGCTATATGTGAATTCAGTAGTCATATTGTGACATACATATGCCCAAATGTGTATAAGTGTGAAACCCTAATGACCCCAAAAAATTTAGAACCTGAATACCTACCGGGAGACTAGTACCCAGAAGGAATCTAGAGCCTGGGAGCTCCAACCCTCATGGGCACCCTAGTCCAAGATTATCTGATGATTTCACAATTTTCTTGGTTCATATGTGACACCATGTACTTCCATTCTATCATTAGTTTACTTCCATACACCTCTAGGTTATTTGCAAGATCATCTAAGTCTTTCTATCTTTTCATTTGCAATTAGGGTTTCATAATTTATTGCTTAGTTTTTCTTAGATCTATATTATACTTAATTAATTAATTATTTACTGTTGCTATAACATTATATTAGGATATAATATTACATTTTATCATAGTCATATTACCACACATGCTTCTACCGCTTCACGTAAAATTGGTCTTTGGTAGGTGACTCTTGTCACCTTACCCCCTGATGACACACTTATGTTCTTCTGGTTCTTACATGACTGTTGAGGGATCTCCTACAATAAGAACCCCATTTTTCATTGACACATTACATACCTACATAAATTTATCACCATCTACAGTTATTCATGCATACAATACAATCTCTCATCAGTTATCACCAAAGACATTCATCATCTAACACACTCGTCGCCACACACTTGCAAAGGCATCACCCTTACTCCCCCCGTCTTATAGCACCATAAATTATCTTCCATCTTAAACATATCACATCTAGTATTTTACATTCATCACACATGCTAGCATCGACATTACCCAGTGACACACTTTTGTGCTTCAGTTCACACTTGACTGTTAAGGGTATCCTATACACATGAACCTCACACACTTACACTACACATCATGCATCTTCACACATCTTGCATACATATACCCTACATATTACATCTTACCATACATTTGCACATCTTACCTCACCTATGCATCTAGCATTATATACTATATCCTACATTACACACTACACATTACACATCACATGACAATTTCTCCTCACCACATCTATTATATATATTATGCATTTTTCACATCTACTTTTATGCACTACACTCACTACCCTATGAAAAAATCTAGTCTCACAGTCCATACTAGACTGTTGAGGGTATACATCACAAATGGACGACACTCACACATTCAATAATTCACTCTTTCTCACAAGTGACATTCCCTATATTAGTGATATACACCATAGGATACATCATCATTTATGTTTGTATCATTTAGTGGTATACGCTTTAGGATAAATCCACACTCCTTTTGCTCATCTTGTAGTGATATATGCCATAGGCTACGTCATCACTTCCATTTACATCATTTAGTGGTATACACTTTAGGATAAATCACCACTCCTTCTACTCATCTTGTAGTGATATACACCATAGGATACATTTTAACTTCTTTTATCATCCTTTAGTGATATACACTTAGTCTACATCATCATGCCTGATTCATCTTTATGTCACATATTATTAATACACATTCACCACACTGCGCTACATACAACACATCACTCAACCATTATCTGATGACGCACTCTCATTTATAGTTCATTATTAAATGATGAGGGGACATAACCAAATGACCATCAATGCATATAATTCTATTCACTCGAGGGCATGCGACCCCTATCATTCACTTCGCATTCCATTCCATCCATCCATAACATACTCCCTATCTTGGTTACATTTACTCTTTCTTGCATTTACTCATACATGTTCACTTTATTACACATTATAGATAGATATATTGTATGTCATTATCTTTATTATAAACACATGTAGGTTCACTTGCTTTCTAATTGTGATGGCAGATTCTACAGATCCTTACACGCAACATGGATGCTTGGTTTAATACCCAGTATCAGTCTCACAACGGCTCCTAGGGGCATCTAATTTTGTCCACTACAGGTGCTATTGTTTCATTTTGTTTGATAGCACACTACTTTATCAGATTATACACAATTTGACATACTTTTTATCTTTCTAACATGCTAACAGGTACTTCATGTTAAACATTTGTTTGCAGGATTACTTGCCACCATGGTTGTCTATTACATTGTTTACACTTGTTTGTCATTAGATGCCTTTGTTTTTGGGAATTTCCATTTTTATTGTATGCACACTTGTTTGTTTTTGGCCACTACATCCTTGAGTGTCTTATGACATTGTGAGTTGTGTCCCATGTTTGGAACCCACCTTTTTGTGGTCTACATTGTCTTCTTACATGTTTTATCTTACATATTGTTTGTTTAGATTACACTTCATCTTATACATGCATGTTTTTATTTTCTTATACTAATACTTGCTTTTTAGCCACTTTTTTACATGTGCCTTGGGTTTTACCAAGCACATTCCCTTCCCCCTGCAGGGCATAGTTTTAGTTTCAGCGGTTGGTCCACTTTTGGGTCGTATCCTCCTAAAATGATGTTGCATGTTCCCCTAAAGAGGGGGGTATCATTTGGATGGATTAGTCACCCCATACAAAGTATACAAAGCACAACAAATTACTGGTACAATATAACACAATTTAGGGCTCAAAATTAGACTTGGGTCATTAGTAAAGCGATGCCTTTTCTGGAGCACCTATATCCAAGGGTAGTTACACAACGATAAGGATCATCACAGTCTATAGAACACTACAAAATGGATTTTACAAGGCAGATTTTCCTTATCATATGTGTTGGTACACATCATCTACAATGGTATTTTATTTTGAGGAGCAATTACAGGTTAGAGGATAACTCCAAAACTTCCTCTCTACACTACTTCTACTATGGCATCAGATCACCAAAAAAACTAGATAATGCCGAGATCTCTATAGTTTTGGGAAGAGGTTAAAGGTTGGAGGATAAATCAGACTTTCCTCCTTATAATTCTTTGGCCAGTGGCATGAGATCACCCAAAAAAATACACTTCATCAACATTTACTAGATTCTTTATACACTCTTTTCTCATCATGGATCAGGTACACATGTTCCTTTTTCACATTTTCAACATTTTATTTTACATGCATGATTTTTACACACATACATGTGTCTTTACACACAATTTTATCATATACATGCGTATTTGACTACTTGATCATCTTCTCTTTTGCAGGTCCATCCATATAGAAAGTAAGTAGTCAACATCATCAACAACAACATCAATATGATACTAACAAACAAGTACATCACACACACATCGGCATATACACACATGCTTCCTCCCTTAGTTCATTTTCATCAAATTTTTACATTTTGGCATCTCTAGTCTCCACGCTCCTTTTTATCACTCTACTCTTTGTCTAGTCCCTCAACATACTTTCTACATCAATCTATATGGATATAAGGTATACATCTCTATCTACTTTATGTTACCAAGATTTTCACCCACTAGCATAAAATGGGGGTAAATGTAAACAAAAAATCACACAATTTCAATAAATATCTAGCCTCGATCACATAATACTATGAATATGATTCATGAGTATGAAAATTAATAATTAACCCTTGTCTTTGGCCATCTCTTTTTGCTTTCTATTGCTACTTTTGGTCTTGCACCTTTACCAGCCAAGCATGTCTTCTAATACTTCAGTTTTAACCTTTTTAGACTACTAGCACCCAGCCAAGATGCCAACACCTAAGGCAGATCCCCTATGGGTGCCCCTGAAAACCTTTGTAAGTTAGGATCACTTTTTTGAGGTTGACTACGTTTGCAGTATCAATATCTTGTGTAAATGGTAGCGTGAAGAGATCTCGAGAGGAGCAAGCATCAACCGAATGTGCATGAAAAGATTTGACAAATGGGGAGAACTTTGTTAAGCCATAAAACTCTCCTCTATCTCATAGATAAAAAGATGTGTACATATAGGAGTTGTTGAGTAACCCCCAGTGCTGCAATCATGACAACTCAAATAGAGAGGGGGAGTTACATTCCCAAAATAGAAGTGTAACTCCCAATGATGCATATGATGCACTGATGTGCTGACGCACTGATGCATTGACGTGCTGATGCATTGATGCGTAAGGGAATCTCATAATGACCCCTAAATGACACATGGACCTATAGATCTCACCTAAGTGAGATGAATCACCTAATGATGTGGAAAATAGTGACACACACCAACACCCCCCCTTCATCGTAACTTAGGATGAGGTGGCAAGTCAGAAACGAGAAATGGGTCCCGGCACAAAGCTTGATGAGGTACCCATGTACAAGAAAAAGTCCCAAGTGAGTGAAGGAAAACCTAGTGGGAAAAACATCCACCACAAGAGAACAAAACACTCTCTAATCTAAGAAAGATGCCAAATATGGGTCCCAGCCATAGACAAGCCTGAAAGGGTACCCATGTATAAAGAGGAAATCTCTCAGAAAGAAGAAGAGAGAAGAAGAGGGAGATGAGAGGAATGCAGAAGATGCCATGGATGGATCTAAACTCTACATCCCTAGGAGGTCTCCCAGAAGAATGTTGATAACGAGATCCTCTGCCTCTGGAATGAAGAAGAGCCACCTGCAATGAATTGTGTGCTTTCCCTCAGGAAGGAAAACAATGACATGCTGGAAGTCCGCCCACTCCACAAAGGAAACTGAAGGTAGTAACACGAAGAACTCTGAGTCAGGTGCACAAAAGTGTGAAATAGGTCTAGCAAGTGAGTGCCAAGGAACCAAAGGTAATGCCACGTGTGTAGAACTATCCGAGTGAAAAAGAGGAACACCCGCAGAAAGGATGTCCAAGTGATGTGAAGGGAACATAACATCCTCCACTATAGAAAAGGGATCCATAGATGAGGGTGGATCAATGAAGGTCTCCGGAAAAGTGGAAGTGACAATGATATCCCGGAAGGGGCACTCCCAACAACGGAGATGATGAAATCCTCTGAAACACCTGTAGATGGATGAGAAACCTGTAGAGCATCACAAGTGGAATCTGTGAAAAGATGACTAAGGTCAGGAAGATACTCATCCCAATGAGGGGGCTCAACAAACAGAAGAGTGATGTTAGAAAGGTATGAGTCATCCAATGAAGGTAGAGGAGTGAAATGGGCCTCACACACTAGAAGTGGAAAGGAGGCTAGTGTAATGACAGTGTGAGATTGAGTAGAAGACTGCTCGATATCTGATGAGATGTGGGAAGTGTCAACACTCTCTGGAATAGTGAGAGAAAGAGGAGAAGAGTCCTCTGTAATGCTCTCGACATCAGAACTGGGTGCACAATCCTTGTCATCAGAAGTAGAACCAAGTGAGCCTGTGTCAGTGGAACTATCATCACATGAAGAAATGGAGGAGATGACTGAATCAACAGTAACAATGATGGCGGTAGTATGTGAAGGGTCTCCATAGAGGGACTGAAGAATGCTCCAGACACGGTGAGGTGGATCTGAGTCTGCCACGTGAAACCAGAGAGAACAGAGAGACATGCATCATCATGTGACCAAAGACATGGTCACAAGTGTCAAGGAATTCCTCTAGATGACGATGATCAGCGGGTGTAGGAATTGGCCCAAGCAAGAAGGGTAAAAGACCCTCGTGGGTGAAGTAACGTTCCATGGAAGCACGCCAAGCTGAATAGTTCTCTCTCCCAGTGAGAAGTGGTGGAGGCTGTAAGGTGATCCTACGATGCTCATGTCTGGAAAGAGCACTCTCCATGATGAAAAATGCAAGATGCACAAAAGCAAGACGTCGGACTTGGCCGATAATGCATCTACGTGTGAAAGCCCAAGAGTACAATCAACCCCCCAAGAATGTGGCACTTTATAAAAGTAGTGAGTTTACAAAAATGACAATGTCATCACATAATGTGTGAGAAATCATGAAACTTTGACTAAAGAAGTGCTAAAAAATGAGTTGCGAGTCAAAAGTTATAGCATTATTAAGATTCCCGCAACTGATGGAAAAAGTCAATAAACACTACAAACTAATTTAAAAAGTTCCTGAAATGGGTGCAAAGAGTGTCATGTGGGTACTCGTTGGAAATAACATGGAATTTTAGATAGGGTTTATTTTAACTGCGAGGGGGGATTAGCCTCCTGCCAACCCTGGACCTCACCCTCTGTCTTTGACAAGCGTAGGAAGGGTAATTAATACAAGTCAAAACAACAAAACAATAAAATTATTACATGCCAAATGAAATGTTTTGTTTTTTTTAACCACCCTAAAACATTACAAAAGCAGGTGGAGGAGAGGAGGGGCCCACGTTGGAAGTGGCCAATGCCACATGGAGGAGCTGGACAACAAGAAGATGCCACGACCCACTTCTACTTGGTGTAACCACTGTTTTGTAGCTGTGTTGACCAGATTGCAGGTAGGAGGTGCTTGCCACATGCTCAGGAGCTGCTGTTTGGAGCCGTTGGAGTCAAAAATGCCAGGGTTCAAAACGTTTTCCAACATATTTACAGCAAAAACATTTTTTTTGTTTTGCAGAAGCTGTTGGAATGAAAAACGTGCCAAGGCCAAGAAGGGCAGCGTGCAGGCTTGAGCAAAGGGCTGGAGATCCACGTGGGAGGTTACTTCTATCCAAGGAGATCCTCACTACCAAAAAAATGCCAAAAGAGCCCAAAAAATGGCCAGTAAAAACAAAAAACGTTTTCCAATAAAAAAACGTAGTTTGTTGGATTCCAAACGCAGGTCTGCAACGTCCCGAGAGCACAAAAAACATTGAGAGGGATTCAACAATAGTTTTTTTGATCAGGAGCCAAAAAAATAGTCCCAATAAAAGGCCGAGCCACTTCCAAAGAGTTTGATTTGATCCTATTGCAAAAAATGAGCTATCAAGCAATGCACAAAAAGAATAGAAACACAACCTAGGTAGACCAAAGCATGAGATGGTGCAACAAAGCAGGTCGAGGTAAGAGCATGGGAATCTAATTAAACATATCTGAGCACCAAACCAGAAGGCTGAGCCAAATGGTGGATTCAGGAGCCTTGTGAGACATGTAAAGAACACATTTCAAACTCGCAGGTCAAGGATCCATAAAGAACCCCCATGATGAGCCACGAACCATCCTAAGAACATCCAAAAAGTACAAAGAGCCGAAGTACCCATGATGAGACAAAGAAAACGGTCGTGAGTAAATGTAGAGGCATGAGAAAACTGTAGATTGGATTAGCATATAACCATAGAAGCCAATGGTGAATCCAAGCATGTGGGAACACGTAGCGAGTTGAGCCCGCATACGTGTGAAACCAGCACCAAGAGTGCTAAAAACAAGCACAAAGATTCGATACAAGAGGTAACAGATGTAAAAGTAATGCACAAGAAAACCAAAAGAGAGCCTTCAAATCCAAAAACGTGCCCGAGTAGTGAGTTCACCAATGCAAATGAGTCAAATAGGCATAAAAACCAAGCACAAGTAACCTCGAGCCAACCCACGAACCAACAGAGGTATAAAACGCCCAAATCAGTGCAAGTAGAGCATAGTTGGAATTGCCATAACGACACACACATGAAATCTGAATATCATGTCGGAAGCTGGAAAACACGCACAAAATGCCAATGAGTGCATGGATCCACAAGATCTACTCTGATACCATGAAAGAGGGTTTGAAAACCTGAAAGTGAGGATCACAAGGGATGATGTGCACATCAAAAAACATGTAAATGACAGTGTAAAGAGATCTCGGGAGGAGCGAGCATCAACCAAATGTGCATGTAAAGATTCGACAAACGGGCAGAACCTGGTTAAGCCATAAAACTCTCCTCTATCTCATAGATCAAAAGACGTGTACATATAGGAGGTGTTGAGTAACCCCCAGTGCTTCAATCATGACAACTCGAGTAGAGAGGGGGAGTTACATTCCCAGAATAGAAGTGTAACTCCCAATCATGCATATGACGCACTGACGCATTGACCCGCTAACGCGTAATGGAATCTCATAATGAACCCTAAATGACACATGGACCTATGATATCACCTAAGTGAGATGACTCACCTAATGATGTGGAAAATACACACACCAACAGCACCAGGCACCCTTGTCCCCTTTGGGTGCCCCTGTCCTCTTTACACTTTAATCTCACTTTTTGGGTCCTTTCTATCTGTTTAAACATCTTATCTTTTTGGTAGTCAACCTTTTTGGGGTTGATTACAAAATTCAAGTGAAGGAAACATATAAATATAAATTTATGTGATCATAATAAGGGACCAAACACTAAGCATCTACTATCTCCACCTAAGGTTACATCCATCAAAGGAATCTATATCTCTATTTACATCCATCTAGCTCCATCATAAGGGACAAAAGGGTGGTTCATCTACATCACACTTCATAGGAGGGGATTTTATTGTTTTCATGCACACATTATTATGTGGATATTTGTGTCTTAAAAAATATGGACTATGCCTTTGGAGATCACAATCCATTTGTTGGTGCTTGATAAGCTTTCTTTGAGCTTGTTTGTGTTAGAATTTGAGGATTTTAATAAATACGGATTTAATCAACTTACATATTACATAATGTTATAATAAATATTTAAATAAATATTACATCATAAAATATGTAAATAAAGAAATACTTACAGGAAATAAATAACACAGGTGACATAATATTTATAGTAGAAAACCCCAATAGGGTAAAAACCACTTTCAAAATAACATTTTACTTCAACGAACTTATTTTACATCCAGTAAGATCACCTCTTCCTTTAAAACCCTATTTACCAAGGGTAAAACCAGATCACTTGATTTGCACACCTTTGATATATTTCTCGAATATCTCAAATGAGGACCTAAAGTATTTTTAATATAAAGTGATCGGGTATGTCTCCCGACCCACCTTTTCAACCTAAAATGGTTGACACATACACCTAGGTTTATAATATTTAATATTAGAAATATAATCATTTTATGATATTAAATATTTAATCTAAAGTATATACCTAGGTTAGCATATTTAATAATAGAAATAGAAATATTTCATATTATTAAATATTAACCTATATTTTAGTGATGGACCCATATACATTAAGGGTTGGCAAGACCACTTAATCATTATGTTCTAAAACTCCCCCCTAATGTTAAGTGGGATAACATAATATATGCCAATAGATTACCTACTTGTGGTACACTACATGATTTACAATCCTTAAACCATAAATGTTTTAGGTTAGCATATCGGTAGAAGAAATTATAATACCTTCATCATACTCAATTTACCTTTTGGTACAAAAAGATTTGGAATCCCAAAGATCATCCCATGATTAGTGGCTAAGTATGACTTGTGATTTTTACATTTTCTCATAGGTTCTCATAAAAGGTTATTGAACTCAAGCATATAAGATCCTTTTACAACCAAGGACCTCCTTAACAATATGCTTGTACTAGATGTTTACCAGTAAACTCAATAACAATAAAGAGTTTACTGAAGACCGCCTTTAAGATCTTTCTACATTTCTTTCTAAAAAATAATTTGAGGAGGTATACATGCCTGAAGGTATTTTTACACTTGCTCAAAGGGCTTTTACGAATGCCCGAAGGTATTTTTACAAAAACTAAGTTCTATTAGGAGGTGACATTGTCATGTACACTCCCCCTCAATGGAAACTCTGATAATTCAAGTTTTCAGGAAAGTGACAAAACTTTGCAACACTCAGGGATTTTGTGAATATGTCAGCAACATACTCTTTAGTCAACATGAACTTGAGATTTATCTCATCACTTTGCACCTTCTCATGGGTGAAGCGTATATGTATCTCAATGTTCTTTATCCTCTGATGTTAAGCTATATTCTTAATCAAGAGTAATACAACTCTGACCACCACATAGAAGATAAATACTTCGTTTAGCTTCCATGTGTATCTCTACCAATAGCCATTGTAGCCACATGGCTTCTTTACTTCTTCCATTTTACTTCTCTACCTCAGTAGAAAAAATGGAGACTGTTGATTGTATTTTTTGTTCCAAGTAATGATTCCTACACCACAAAACCGGAACACATATCCAGTATATTTTATAACATAACATCAGTATGGTTAGAATCACAAAATCTATATAAGATAACATTTTCATTCTTATTATGATGTAACTCATAATTGATTGTTCCTTTCAAATATCTAAAAATTCTTTTTGCAAGATTCTAATGATCTCTAAAATGTTCTTGCATAAACCTTAAAGTAATTCCTTTTTTAAGGAAATATTTGATCTAGTTATAGTTAGATAAATCAAACTATCAACTAACAATGTATATAAAATAGGATCAACCTTTTTCATATGCATATTTATGATCAATATTTATTCCAACTTCCATTGAAGTAAAAATAGTTTACAATCAATTATAAGAAACTTTTTCAATACAATGGTTGCATATTGTGTTTTGAAAAATAACAATAGAATGAAATACAATCATACAAATAACATGATGTGAGAGAGCTAACTCATTCATTTCAAAGTACTTCTTCAATTTCTCTTTAATCCTATGAATTAAATCAGAATTGTCACTAGACATAAGCAAATCATCAACATATATATATATATATACATATATATATATATATATATATATAATGATAATATGCGAGCCTTATTGCTTAATGAATATATTATTGTTAGAAGAAAAATTAATAAAACCTAACAGTTTAAAGAAGGAAACAATTTTTGCATACCAAACTCTAAGAGCTTGTTTTAAACCATATAAGGATTTCTCAACTTACAAATATAGTTTTCTTTACCAGTTTCTTCAAATCCTTTAGGTTGAAACATGTAAAGTTCTTCTTTTAAATTTTAATTCAAAAAAGTTTTTTTCTTATCCATTTGGTGGATTTCCCACCTAAACTGAGTGGAAATTACAAATAAGTCCCTAACAGTACTCATTTTAGCTACAGGAAATGTCTCAACATAATCAATACCAAGTTTCTGAGTGAAACCTCTAGCAATAAGTCTAGCTTTATGTTTTTTAATACTACCATCACCATTATATTTTACTTTGTATATCCACCTACACCCTATAATACTTTATGGCTCAGGTTCATACAAGGTAATTAATGCATGGTACATATGATAGCTCTGGTCATTTTCCTAAGGTTAATAAGATTTGAGTTTTCTAACATAGATTGAGCCCAATTTAATTTCTTATCTAGGAAGATAAGAGTTTCAGAAACATCTATAGCATCAAAACATCATCATGACCATTTACTAAATTAGAATCAAAACCATCATTTAGAAGTATTTAATGAAGTAACTTCAAGAGAAGAAGACAACACATGTAAACCTTTCACTAGACTATATCTATACATTTCATATAAGCTTCGATAATTAACATGTCATAACCTTTCATACCATAGTTTTGAATTATTCAAACTCTGAGGTATAAAAAAAGATGTAGAAGAGAAATCATAAAAATATATAGATCATTTCTTTGAATTCCTTCTACTATTATACTCTCATTACTATCCTTGATATACCAAATATCCTCCATGCATGGGTTCTAGTTATGTCCATACCTCTTTCAGATGTTTGATATTACCAATGTGTAGAAGGTACTCATCATTCACATTGCATAGAAAGAGCATCTTACATTCGTTACAATAATACATTCATGTTATCTACAGTTTCTTGACGACCAGTGGGAGCAACCTCAAATCTAAAAACAATCGTCTAGAGTTTCCTTGCCATAAATTCTATTTTGACCCAAATGTTGTAGTTGGTTTCATTTAGGATCTGAGTTTTGTCAAGACAGAAATAGTTGGACATCATTGTTTTCCTAAACTTGTAAAACACACCCCATTATAATATACAATATACCACAAAGTTAGATACATATTTATCTATAAAAAATAACACTTTTAATAGAATTAGATCTAAATTTTATAGATCTAAAGACACTATTTGATCATAATTATTTATGTCATTACAATGCATAGTAATTAACCTCTCATGATCAAAATAATAACCCAAATTATAAATGGCTCTACATTATACCCTAGATTTATATAAAAAAATATTTCCGACCATATAGAAGTGAAGAAGAGACCCTTAAGAATGCATAACTTCAAATTTCTAAAAAAATTTAATGAAGACAAAAAATCTGGCCAACTTAAATGTGACGTCTAAATGACTATCATAATGGTTTTTTTGGTCTTTCGTGATGGTCATTTGATCGTCAATTTTAACACAGTGAAAGTTTCTTGGAACCTACAAGCTTAAATTTGACGTCTAAATGACCGTCATTTTGTCTTATGTTTGGTCTACCATGATGGTCATTTGACCGTCAAATTTAATAAAGCCAAAAATTATGTATTTCCAGAATATGAAATTCCAGAAATTCTTCTTCTATATAATATTAGGGAGGTTATATTTTAACACATTAGAATAACCTATTATAATTTATTATGTAAAAATATATACACTTTTTTTTAAAAAGGTATATAATTTATAGAATGTAAATAAAAAACAACATATAGTTCATAAAAATTATAAACTATAGTATATTGTTTTTATATATAAAACACACAACCCTTATTAAAAGGGTTTAAAGGACATATACTAGGTTAAAAGATTTTTACCACGTGCAAGTAGATTTATAAGAGTATAAATTAACCTGTATATTTTACAGAGGGGACAAGTAATTTCACCCGATCAATAAAATAAATTGAAATCCCTATATATAAATTGAAATGATTTAAATTTAAGCTTAGAATATGATCTGTTGACTCTTCCCTCAATCCCATGTAATTTAAATATGGTTTAAGACTTTTAATATATAGTTTTTTTTTTAAATTATATAAATTTTAATGATGTTTATATAAATCATTATATAAACCTTATTATATATTATATATATTTTTATTTAAAAATAATAATATAGTTTTCAAATTATATAGGATATAGTTATAGATTAACTATAAACTATAGTTTTTCAAATCAAATCCTTGACGAGACCAAAGAACATGAGTATGACTTTACCTTCCAAAATATTTAACCTACAAACATTTTAAATTATAGAAAACATGAAAATTATTTCATATAATAATAAATCCTTTCTTTTTCTGTATGTGACTTTCACGCAGGTAAATATTTGAAGCCCCCTTCACATGTGCACACATCAATCTCCTAAAATACATTAATTCCATATAATTTACAAAATGTAAATGAAATTAAGAATCATATCATATTACATCTCCCCCCCCAAAAAATTAGGGATTTAAAATTGAAAACCCCTAAAAACTTTACCTTGAGTTTAATTGAACAAATGTAATGCCAAAATAAATTGGGGAAAAAAAGAAGGGGACTAGATACTTTTAAATACCCTTTCGGGTTGGTTGAACAAATCCGTATAAATTAAATAAATAAAATACAAAACATTTGATCTTAATTTATTTAATTTAACTTGCTCCGTCACCATGTTAGAATTTGAGGATTCTAATAAATACAAATTTAATCAACTTACATATTACATAATGTTACAATAAATATTTAAATAAAGATTACATCATAACATATGTAAATAAAAAAATACTTACAGGAAATAAATAACACATGTGACACAATATTTATAGTGGAAGACCCCAATAGGGTAAAAACCACTTTGAAAATAACATTTTACTTCAGATAACTTATTTTACATCCAGTAAGATCACCTCCTCCTTTGAAACCCTATTTACCAAGGGTAAAACCAAATCACTTGATTTACACACCTTTGATATATTTCCTGAATATATAAATAAGGACCTAAAGTCCTTTTTATATAAGGTGATCAGGTATGTCTCCTGACCCACCTTTTCAACCTAAAATGGTTGACACATACACCTAGGTTTATAATATTTAATATTAGAAATATAATCATTTCATGATATTAAATATTTAACCTAAAGTATATACCTAGGTTAGCATATTTAGTAATAGAAATATAAATATTTCATATTATTAAATATTAACCTATATATTAGTGATGGACCCATATACATTAAGGGTTGGCAAGACCTCTTAATCATTATGTTCCAATAGCTTGTGCATCTTGGAGCTTGTTGGTGTTGTTTTGATCCCTTCCAACCTACTTGGGTCTATCAAGTTTATTTGTATGATGATTATTATATGTTTTTGAGTTGGGATGATCGACCTAATTGGTCATGGCCTAACTATGGGTGTTATGATCTAGTGTTGTGTATATAAGCTAGTAAAATGAGTCATTTGTGACTAGTTGAGCAAGAGCGAAAAAGTGCGACATAGAGAGGATTGTAGAAGAATTTTAAGGGGTCATGGAGAGATCCTAAAATAGGTATAAAGCCCTGAGAAAGTTTGAATATTAGATCTGTAAGGGTAATTGATGTATTTAGTCCATGAAGGAGAGAGATTGAGCAAGTTAGGAGAGTGGTTGTTTTGATTTGGGTTTGAAGAGTTATGAGATGAAATTGGATCACTATCAGTTGTGTGTTCATCATATCATCAATGATCATCCATTTCCAGATGGTTGAGTTGGTGCTTGATCACCTTAAGGGGTTATTGCCTCACCAAATTAGAGGTTTGTGCTCTTTGTAGGGTTGATGCTCTTTATGAAGTTGGCACTTCACTAAATTTCTTTTCTTTGAGTAATAAAAGTAGATTTTCAATGGGTTTTCTTCCCCTTGAGGGTTTCTCACTTAATTTTGGTGTTCTTGTGTACTCTCTTGCATCTTGATCTTGTGTGTGGTTGATTCAATGTTTAAGTAAACACACATATGGTTAATATATTGTTGAATGGTTTTATGAATGATAATGAATGATGAATGAAATGAAATAAAGTTTTAATGGAATGAATCACCCCCCTCTTATTCCTTTATGATTCCAACAATAACCTCTTTATTTTTTATACTTTTGGGAGTAATTCAGTAAGAAAAGAATGTAATATTTAAGTTTGGAAGTACATATCCCTTAAAATATGACATAGAAGTGGAGAAACTTTCTTTATATTTTTCCACTAGTTGTAGACAATAAATCTAGGAAATATATTTTTTGTAAGAACCTATTTGGTGCTAGAAGATCGTCCTTCATGAGGAGGCTTACATTAGTTTATTCTCTTATTAAATCTCCTCTTTGATACCTCCATATGGATTAACGTCTTAGTGTGTAAATGAAAGACATTAATTGCACCTCCACTACATTTAGGTTGATTGGTATTTCAACTTGCTCAAGTAACGAAAATTTGTGAACATAAAATTCACATATTAAATTATTACAGACTATATTAGATGGTGAATATGCCCCATGAATTTATTTTCATTCTCAAACTCTAGAGATTCAATAGATCAAAACCTTCAAGCTTTCCATTTGTAAAATTGTTCTTTCAAAAATAAGGCATAAATGTTGTAGGGTGATATGGAGGCAACAATTTTTTCATATAAGTGGCAGAGTACTATCTTATTATCTTGGAGTATTTTATTTTCTTCCCTTAATACTTTATTTTCATTGGCCACTCCCCTAAGATCATAACACTTTTGCATCGACTTAACCATCCCTCTTAATATAATAATTTATGGAAATAAAAAAATTGTTTGGATCATTTAGTTTGTGGTGGTTATAGACTATGTTTTTTCATTTTTTACTTTTAATAGTGAAATTTCAGCAGCTAGTTCATTAGTTGTGTATTGCATAATTTGAATTTCCTACTCTTTTTCCTCCAATGAATACTGGATTTGTTAGATTGTTTCATCTTTACTCTTCACTGTTTGTTGGATTTGTTGAATCATATTATCTTTGTATGCCTCTAATTGAGATATAATTGCATCCTTTTATTGAAGGGAAAGTTGTAATTTATCAAGCATCTCTTTTGCTTGATGCATTTTATACTCAAATTTGGAAAAGGCTAAAACCTGCAGAATAATAGTTTTTGTATCAATAGGTGAGATAAGATCACCTTCAATCATAGGTGCCTTTCCTTTTGCAATAAGGAGGGAGTATTTAGTAGTGGGTTATATCCTCATAATTTCCTCCTCTAAAATAGGGTTTGGAGGGGGTGGATAGGTATATGGAGAACCATGAGGTGTTTGGTTTGGTATCCTCATTATGGCTATAACATGTTGTTCTTCTTGTGAGGGGAGATTTTTAGTTTGGTGCTCTTCTATATTCTGGGTTGGTTTGGATGACCTAAGCCTCTTCTTTGGCCTAGCTTCAATCAAAGTATTTGTTTCCATAATTATGCATTTTGGTTGTATATAAGGCTCTAGGGAATATTTATTTTGGAGTTTAATCCACTTTCTTAGACCATTACATTTTTTATGAAATGATACTTGTAAATGATGTGGATTAGCCTTTGAAATTTTATATATGAAGAGCCCCAATGTAATTTCTAGTGGCAAAGGAAATAGAGTCATACAAGAATTGGGTAAGGTTGATTCTGTTTTGGTCCCTAACTTCTCTATGGCGCAGATGGATGAAAATTCTTAAGACCGGCCCAATGATAACCTCATATCAGCCTTCACAAGTAAAGTACCTAATTACACATTTTTCCACATTGGACCATGGCTCAAGAAATTTGGTTCTCTTTATTCCTTTGGCCTTCCATTTTCTATTAAAAACTAACTCTAACTTTCCCTTCTTTTCCATAGAAAACCTTTTAATTATTTTAGAGTAAGGGTTTCTCAAATTTGCCAATTTTCCTTCCTCTGGAATACCAGAAATTTGACTAATAATAGAGGAACTAAATAATTTTTTTTTACCTTTTAATTTTGAATATTCCTCCAAAAGGTTTTTTGTAAAATCCTTTATCATATTTTGGTTGAATTCCTCATACATTATCATAAAATATAGCCATCTCACTTTTTCAAATATTGCTACAGACTTGGTGTTTGCTAGTAATTCAATCGGGATTGATGGTTTGCAAAAGATCCTGATACCTATTTTTGTATAAAATAGAATTGATAGTAGTGTGGGACTAGAAACGACAAGAGCAAAAAAATGCTAATGGAAATGGCACAAGAATAAAAATGGGGAAAGCACATAATTGAGAATGATTTTGTGTGAAGATAAATATCAATTGATTATGAGTAACCAACTTTGATGAAAACACAAAAGGTTTGGAGAATAAATGAGGAATGTGCAAGTAACTAATGGGAGCATGTGAGAAATTAGTGGGAAGTGTGTGAGGAGATATGGGAATTGGGGAATCCTAATTTTTGAATAAGCTAATAAACTTTTGCATCGACCTTAAACAATCCTCTTAATATATAATATGGAAATAAAAAAATGTTGGATCCTTTAGTTTGGGTGGTGTTTTAAGGATATGTTTTCAGCTTTTATTTTAATAGTGAAATTTCAGCAGCTAGTTCATTAGTTGTGTATTGCATAATTTGAATTTCCTACTCTTTTTCCTCCAATGAATACTGGATTTGTTAGATTGTTTCATCTTTACTCTTCACTGTTTGTTGGATTTGTTGAATCATATTATCTTTGTATGCCTCTAATTGAGATATAATTGCATCCTTTTATTGATAGGGAAGTTGTATAATTTATCAAAGCATCTCTTTGCTTGATCTTGCATTTTATACTAAATTTGCGAAAAGCTAAAACCGCAGCATAATAGTTTTGTATATCCATAGGTGAGATAAGATCACCTCAATCATAGGTGCCTTTCCTTTTGCCACTAAGGCGGGGAGTCATTTAGTAGTGGGTTATACCTCATAATTTCCGCCTCTAAAATAGGGTTTGGAGGGGGTGGATAGGTAGATGGAGGACCATGAGGTGTTTGGTTTGGTATCCTCATATGGCTATAACATGTTGTTCTTCGGTGAGGGGAGATTTTAGTTGTGATTCCTGCTAGATTCTGGGTTGGTTTGGATGACCAAGCCTCTTCTTTGGCCTAGCTTCAATCAAAGTATTGTTTCCATAATTATGCATTTTTGGTTGTATATAAGGCTCTAGGGAATATTTTATTTTGGAGTTAATCCACTTTTTAGACCATTACATTTTTTATGAAATGATACTTGTAAATGATGTGGATAGCCTTTGAAATTTTATATATGAAGAGCCCCAATGTAATTTCTAGTGGCAAAGGAAATAGAGTCATACAAGAATTGGGTAAGGTTGATTCTGTTTTGGTCCCTAACTTCTCTATGGCGCAGATGGATGAAAATTCTTAAGACCGGCCCAATGATAACCTCATATCAGCCTTCACAAGTAAAGTACCTAATTACACATTTTTCCACATTGGACCATGGCTCAAGAACTTTTGGTTCTCTTTATTCCTTTGGCATTCCATTTTCTATTAAAACACTAACTCTAAACTTCCCTTCTTTTCATAGAAAACCTTTTATTATTTTTAGAGTAAGGGTTTCTCAAATTTGCCAATTTTCCTTCCTCTGGAATACCAGAAATTTTGACTAATAATAGAGGAACTAAATAATTTTTTTTCTACCCTTTTAATTTTGAATATTCCTCCAAAAGGTTTTTTGTAAAATCCTTTATCATATTTGGTTTGGAATCCTCATACATTATCATAAAATATAGCCATCTCACTTTTTCAAATATTGCTACAGACTTGGTGTTTGCTAGTAATTCAATCGGGATTGATGGTTTGCAAAAGATCCTGATACCTATTTTTGTATAAAATAGAATTAATAGTAGCGTAGGACTAGAAACGACAAGAGCACAAAAATGCTAATGGAAATGGCACAAGAATAAAAATGGGGAAAGCACATAATTGAGAATGATTTTGTGTGAAGATAAATATCAATTGATTATGAGTAACCAACTTTGATGAAAACACAAAAGGTTTGGAGAATAAATGAGGAATGTGCAAGTAACTAATGGGAGCATGTGAGAAATTAGTGGGAAGTGTGTGAGGAGATATGGGAATTGGGGAATCATAATTTTGAATAAGACTAATAATTAGAACATCATCATTAAAAATTTTAATATTTAGAAAAAAGTGATGGAACATACCTCATTATTAGTGATTTGTCACACCTTGCATCAAAACTATATTTTCTGCATATTTGTCTGGTATAATTATTCATGGCATGATTATGAGGTGATCGTCATTGCTAGTTTTCAGCAACCTGTATTCTAATTCTAATTTTTTTCTTTCTTTATTTTTTTTTGAAGGGATGACTACCATTTTTGGTTTTTAACCATCCCTTCATAGGAAGATGGCCACCATTTCTAGTTTCCAACCATCCCCTATTTATTTATTTTATTTGGAAATCATTTTATCCTTGAGTTAACTTGGACAAGGTGATCTCATCTAAGTAATTCATAGCTGAATTGTCTTGTAACATATTTGTGAATTCTTCCTTAGATGTAGGTTTTTGGTATAGACGTAGTCTATTATCATTAACCAACATCACTCTTCTTTCACCATCAATTGAGATTATATGCATAGTCCCATTATTGTAGACATCATCAATTTGATATGGGCCCATCCATCATGTTTATAAATTTCCCTTGAAGTTATTATATTTGGAGTCAAATAATAGAGCCCAATATCATTTCTGAAACTTACTCTATTTGATATGACTATCATGCCATAACTACCTTTGATGTTGGATTATATCTATTTGATGTAATGCCTATAACCTTATCCCATCCAATTCATTCAACTAGTTATTATTTATTTATTTTCTTCCAAAAATTCAATTCCTAATGCAACAATTGTCCTTAAGGTCTGGATCTCATACTTTATGGGAAAGATAGGTTTCTTCCCATAGACCAACTCATACGGAGTAAACCCTGTGGTTTTTTTCCAAGTTTCGTTGTAAGCCCATACTACCTCAGGTAAAATTTTAACTCAATTCCTCCTTGAGAGATATACTATTTTGGTCAAAATGTTCTCTAATTCCTTATTAGTAACTTCAACTTGACCATTGGATTAAGGGTGGAATATGGATGATTTCTTGATGTGGCCTAGAATTCAACAATACAAGCCCAAGCATGCTGGAACATCACTCAGCATAGACTAAGCGCTCACCTAAATCATGCAAAGGTACCAGGCCCCTCTTTCAGGGTTGTTGTTGCAGGATGTTAATATGATGAAGACTTTAATCATTCATATCTATAACTAATATATCTTTCACACAGTGCATATTCAAACCTAGATCTAGAACATAACAGACTTAATAGATAGCCATAATGGAATCAAGCATGCAATACTCAATTATAATCATGAGAACACCTTGTTTCAGTCCATAATATTCATTATATTAACTGCAGTAAATACACAGAAGCTTCATTACAATAATAGTAGTATACACTCATGCGCGTAACAGATCTAGTAGCATAATCTCACTATACCCTAGTTCTCACACATATATCTATACTCTCTCTCTCTCTCTCTCTCTCTCTATATATATATATATATACTATAAATATATATAGAGTACACAATTCATTACATATTTTTATAAGGGTGGGGACTTTCCCTTCACCAATTATCTAATCCCAAAATAGGTTGCATGTTATTATTAGCTGCATGTGCCGAACTACAAAAATAGGCTTACATACAAGAGTGCTAACAATAGATCTCTCTTTGTCAAATATCTAGTTCATCAATTCTATCTTTAGCTTGCATCCATGTACAAAGTGCTTCATAGTTGATCATCCATAAATAGCCAATGTGTGTTGCGCAAGTCTCTAATCGGTTTGAGTGCTCCACATACTATTTCCAAAAATAGATCCTCATCATAAAAAAATGGCTAAGTCCCAAATTTTTCTCTGTGTCTGTGCACAATCCTCTCCGATGCTTCCACTGCCTTTGAATGTGACTTTGTTCTCCCACGTGAACCTTCTATATTTTCTTCACTAAGTGCCAGAGTCTGGCTGATCAACATTACCCCACACTAGTTTCATTGCCGCCCCGATAATGGTTGTCTCCAAAAACGAATCAAAGAATATGAATAGAAGAATAGAAATAATTTGGATGAATGAAAGAATGTCTTCAACTTGTAGTATCTTCTTCTGCAACCTAAATAATCAATTCTAGATATTCCTCTTTTATCTCTACCTCTAAGGTCTACCAGTCATTGAGTGCGGCCTCTGTTTTCTCTAGAATATCCACTGTAATTGACTCTAATTCATCCCTTGTAATCTCTCCTTTTTCATTTTGTAATAGCAACATTCATTCTCCCTTCCAATAAGTCCATCTTTTGAGCAATGATATTTCTAATCTCATCTAGCCTTTCCCTGTGAGGTTCTTGAGTGGTTGTAAGGGCCTCACACTTCTACTTAACAAGTGCTAAACATTCTGTGTGGCCCAATGTCTCATCCTTCATGGCCTTCAGGACCTCATTGTCTTCCAAAATGGTCCTAGTCCTTATAACGGCCTCTGGCATTGTACAAATATTA
The DNA here is from genome assembly GCA_019776745.2 of Taxus chinensis. Taxonomy (NCBI): domain Eukaryota; kingdom Viridiplantae; phylum Streptophyta; class Pinopsida; order Cupressales; family Taxaceae; genus Taxus; species Taxus chinensis. The sequence continues at coordinate 328,393,395 of CM034151.1, read as the reverse complement.
AGCATGCTTGATCCACCTTCTTGAGTTCCTCCTATAAGCTCTGAAGCAATCCTTCATATGATGCAATCTTCTACATCACTGAAGCCTTTTCTCACTCTGCTTCTTGTGTTGGATCCTTTGGCTCAGGCATGCACAGAGGTTCATCTTCAAGCACTAAGTCCACCAATGTACTAACATAATGTATTACCGAAGGAAACATCTTGGGTACCTTTGGCTCTAAGTGTGGCCTAGCCTTCATGACATTGTCACCAATCTCCTCTGCCATGCTGATAAACACAACATTCTTCTTCTGTGCCAAGTCTTTTTCCTATTTTAGGCATGTTATTTCCTCATCCTTAGTCTTGATCTCCTCCCTTAGTGCCCTAATTGTGGCAGCTTTATCCATATTCTAATGTGTGACCTCTGTTGAGACTTTCACCAAAGAATTTCTTCACCTATTCATTTGACATAATATTAGGCTTTACTATTATGTGTCTAGCCTAAGGTGTATTTTTAAACCTCCTTAACATGCATGAATCCTTGCATACATCAAAGTCTAGTTCTTCCATGTGCATGTGCATCAACCATGATAATTTATTCCTTGTGTGCATTATCGCCATATCTTCATCCATTAACTCCCAGTTGTATATCTCATTTTGTGTCATGGTGCTTTGGAAATGGGTGCAGAAAATTTTACCCTTGTCCTCAGTGTAGCCCATGGTTGGTGGAATATACTCCCCACTTTTTCTTCTTGATCTAGGTTTGTTAGGAACTTGGTCTTTAAGATTTGGAACTTGTGTTGTTATGTCCTGAGTAGTCTTAGTTGTTATCTTATTTGTCCCTTTTTCTCCCTCTTCTCCATCCTTCATTTCTTCATCTTTTTGTTCCTCTACATTCTTTGGAGGTGTAGGAGAATTGGGCGCACTTTCCTCCAACTCTTCCACTTCCTCATTCAACTTTAATTTCCTTCTCCTTTTCTCAGTTGTCTCCTTCTGTGGAGAGAGTCGAGGTGATCTGCGCACTGTTTGTGGAGTAACACCTTGGGTCCTTGTTCTCATGAATACTCTCTTGAAATGGCACCCTCCTTGGACCAAATCTAAGTCCTCTTCATCTTCCTCCTATTCCTTAGGTGGAGTAGTTGCACACTCAGCTTCATCCTTATTTGGAGGTTGTATTCTACCTCTATGTTCCAAAACACCACTATCCTCATGCTCCTCTTCATCATCAACCTGAATTGTTTCCGTGGGATTGGGTGTTGGAACATTTTCCATTGTATACTTACCCTTAGGCAGCCCTGGGAGTGCAAAATCATTATCCACATACTTATCATTCTCTATCTTGGGTTTCAGTTAATAGGTACACAAGTTGTTGCTCCTAGTGTCCCCAACTACCAAACTTACATGTTTATGCTTATAATATCAGGTGAAATAAGTCTTTCAATGTATGCATTGTGCCCTGGATATACATACTTCTTCATGAGAATGTGGTAGTCACAATCTACCTTGTCTACATTGAAGGTTAAGAAACACGCATCTGAGAACCAGTGAATTGATGCTTGGAAATACATTGCTGTGAAGGCATATAGTAGTTTTCACCATGGGCTCCAAGCCTCATCCTTCATCGTAAATCATGAAATGAAAAAGTGTTAGTATACTACAAATTGGACTACCTTTCCCACCACTGAAGGAAAATTTTTGGGTGTGTGCCACTCTTCCTCGAAAACCACATAGAGTATATCATACCAAATCTCTGCCCTCTGATTAAATGGTCCACTCATTGATCCATCACACAAGTACTTGCCAAACCTTTCCGAAGGTGACTTGTGTTCTATGGGGTACTCCCAAATTTTCTCCTTTGGCACATCTGGCACCCCAATCTCCATGAATACTAAGGACAATAACACAGTGCCAAAAATTATTCTATCACCTATCTGTGCTTTTTCAATGATTTTCTTTGCTATGTGATTTGCAATGTTGTAGACACTCCTTGAGACATATTATTGGTGACGTGCAACCACATTGTGTTTACTTGCGACCATCTTCTTTGGTCATTCAGCTTTGTCACAAGATGTGTAGCTTCCTACACTACTGAGTACTTCTTTAACTTGTCAATGTCCATGCTGCATTGAACCTTGGTATTCCCTAACTCCTTCCTCATCTCTAGGATTATAGCTTTACCAATTAAATCATTACCTAGATCTAACCTTGAGGCCCTTAGTCCTGTCACCAATGAAATCAAGGTAGCTGTGATTCTTACCTTTCGTCTGGTGAAGTAGAATAAGTCTTCATGGACTTTGCTCATCAACCACCGATATAATGGTTCATACTTTCCAAAATATGGTAGCCAATATAGCTGGTAGATTCCATTTTTCTTCAGGAATTTCTCACCAACGTCATCGTATACTAGCATATCCTCTGCCATGCACTTGTTTGTTTTCATGCTCAGCAACTCATTGCTCCTTCTTATTATCTGATGTTTGATGGTTCTAGTCTTTGATTTTACATTGGCAGATATGGGAATCCCATTCTTGTCCCACAATCACACCCTCCAGATACTACATTTCTAAAAAATTACTCTCGGGAGAAATCTCTTTTTCCATTTCAACCTTCTTCTTCCCTTTGTCTCCTGTTGCGGATGCTTTTGTTGGTGCCATTTTAAAAATCTCTCTTTTCTCCCCTTTGTAGTTGAGAAAATTAGAACCCTAGCTTAAATCTCTATGCCCTAGTGGAAATCACATGCCCTAGCTTGTTTGTAACGCATATGCTTTTCTCAAAATCTTCTCCTATAGGAACAAAAGCTTATCCAGTGCACAACCCTTCTCCTCAAGTTTGGTTTCACACTCTAAGCACCTCAACACGATTTCTCAGTTCGTTCGCACTTAACCCTTTTCAAATTCTCTCAATTGTAATGGTAAAAATGAACTCACATCCCCTTCTTATATATAATTTCAAAAATTTAGTGCATTTATTACTCTTCCACCTACTAATAATCCTCTCATTAATAAACCATTTTCATTATTTCCATGCGGTACATCTTCGTGCCCAAGTTATATCCTTCTAGCGCACCCTCCTAAATTTTGGCTGTAGACTTCTCTTCAACGTGCTTCCATGTTCCTGAGTACCTCATCACTGCACCTTCCACTGGTAGTCTTCCTGGCCCCTACTTACCTCATTTTATACTTGTTTCTTCAAAGCCTAAAGTCTATCTATGGTCCTATGTGTTTATTCAAGTCAATATCTCTCTATTTTTTTTGATTTTCCAACCTTGAATAGAACCCATAGATAGTTTCTTTCATGTGGACTTATTTCTATCAGTACTGTAACTAAATATCAACAACCTACCCCACACTAAGGGTATGTGTAGTCCTCTGTGCATAAAAATTATGTACATAATAATTAGCTTTTGGTGTGTAAACACACTTATTACATAAACACACCAACTAAATTGACAAAACATAACAACAATGAAAGAAACACATTAAGGGAATGTAGAATTGAAAACCTTATCTAAATGGCAACACTACCTTATGAAAAACACCAAGAAGACTTATTTATAATAGGGCTTTAGCCTACTCCCGTTGAAGTAACCAGGTGACCCTATTCCATCAAGGGCCTCTAATTGACAAGTTTTGGTGATTTGAGTATGTGAGTGATAACATACACCCAACCAATGTAATTTGAGTTTTCCTGGATGGTGCAAAAAATTAGAATCATAAAGGAGCACCATCCAATGTTCCTATCTCAAAAATTTTACCCTTGATGTGCCTGTCATGCCATGCTTTCTTCCTAGCCTTCTCTTGTTTTTTACTCCAACAGTGCTATGGCTCACGCTCATCTGATTGATATACTTGGCATATCATTCTGTAAATTAGGTCAACACTTGAAAACCTCCATTTGTGGTCCCTGAAAAATAGCAAACACCACTTCATTCACATTAGGTTGTAGGTAATAGCCACCTTCTGCGCTCAAACCATTAACTTAAATTAATGTGGCTTTGTGGTAAACCATATTTATTATTCTAAATATGCCCAATTTAGTACAACCACACTTTATGCACCTCACCAATCCCTAATCCAGCCAACATCACCCTAAGATCTATTCTTAGTCAAGGTGCCATAACTAACTAAATCTTGTTGAAACCCTCAAAATCAATTCCTACATTCTCTCTAGGATGATAAGGGGTAGTCTTGCATGGTTACAAGAAGCATCCAATCTATTAATGCTCCATGGGTTAAATAATGAGTCTCACGTTAAGAAAATCAAGTGTAATCTCTATTATGTTTAGTAAGTATGTTAAGGATATCCCATACCTTGTTATACGCCGTTGTTACCCATAAAAACCATCACTTATGTAGGCCACAATCCACCGTCAGGTGAATGAGTTTTAACCCACCTAGGTTAGATTATTTGTGCAAGGTATGGATGCTAACATCCTAAGCATCATGCACGCAGAGCTGATATAGGACCCATAAAATCTATAGCCCATTTCTTGAGAACATGCATGCACTAGCTGAATAGGAAGATCTTATAGGCATTTTCATGTCTGCATTATTCCTGCCTTCACCCTAGTAATGATCTAATGATCCTACCAAGATTTTCCAAGGAATTACCCTTGGTAGCCCATGCAGAAGCTCTCTCCACATATCTGGACGTAGAATCACTCGCAGCTTGGGTTCAACCTCTTACATCAGTGGACCATGTTGCCTCCAAAGCTTCCCCATGACTTCTAAGACCATAAATCCAAGTGCTTAAAACGTTTGAATTAAGTCATTTCAGTGTTATGCATTATCCCTATATACATTTACCTTGCCACCCAGATTGTAGCAGCCTTCAATCTACTCTTATCTGCATTGACCCATTAAGCGGCCTGCATCTGAAATCCCACTGGAGCTACCAAATACCTTACTCCGGCAACGAAAGTCCTTTGTGTAATCATGGGCTCAAAAGAGACCCAAAACTCATTCATGTGGCAAATTTTCACGAGTAAAAATGGTGTCGGTTACGGAAAATTGCCCTCCTTCACCCTTAACCAGAATCAAGAGGCTATATCCTTTCGACCCATGTGCCACCTTGAACGAATCCTATCCACTGTATGGAGTCTACATCACCCTCATCTCACCCTGTGATCTTGAATGGTCCACTTCATTCAGACCTGCAGAGACCCATAAGTAGATACTTGACCAAACCTCTTTGTAGGTGACTTAACCTAGCCATGTTAGATTCCCAATTTCTTTAATTACCTTTGGCCCATCAGATACCTAAATCTCCATGAATTAAACAATAACATAGTGCCAAAAATTATTTGTCATTTCTGCACTTAAATTATCTTAAATTGTCCTTGCTGATGATGATCTGCAGGAAGTATCACACCTTGGATCTTCTTGGCAATGTGCAACCACATTCTTCTGCACCATATTCCTTTAATTCATCTTCTGGTGGTCAATGTTTCTTCATTACAGGTACTTCTTCCTAGCCAAAAGTCCATGATCATCACATTTAGCTATGGTATTCCCCAATGTCATTCCTCATGTCTCCAGGATTGTAGTTTTAAAGCCAAAATTTGAATAGGTATTATCCAGATCCTACACCTGATTACCCTAGTCCTGTCACCATTTCATGCAAAAGTACTTTTGATTCTGTCTAAGAATCCAGGTGGTAAAGTATCCAATTTGATTGCCTTGGAATGCGTTCTTCTATCACCCACTCATCAGCAATGACCTCCATCACTCAAAATCACAAAGAGGGTAACTCATAAATAATAGGAATAACAGGTTCTACTGTCAAACAGCTAACTTCTCACCAATGGCATGGCTTTGTTCACCTTTATCCTTGTCTGATATGCCCAAAGTGCTGCAGATAATTTGTCATTCCAATCCAACGCATCACAGATCCTTTCAGTTATTAGCTAGATTTTTGATGAAAGTTATAGTAATCCCATTTTCCTTTAGAATATGGTGTAATCACCATGGTATGTAAATCATGAATTCATGGAAATAGAATCCTGCATTGTCTCGTTAAGAAAATGTGTGCCCTATCACTGGTTAAATCTTTCTTCCACTTCATACCTTCTTAGAAGTACTTTATTCCAAGTTGCAGGTGAAACTTGGCTACTGTGGTTCCACTATGAATAATCCCTATTTTCTTCTACCCACCTTGTTAGAAAATTGATGCAACCCTATGATGTAATATCTGATGCCAATATTGGAAATCTTGTGAAATAGCTACCCACAAAATATATAGCCCATTTCTCAAACGGTTCTTCACTAGTAATTGGTCTTAAAGGTATTTCATCTCGTTGACCTAGTTTCCCAAGGTGTTGACAATGATCACAAGCCTTATAAAATTCCCTACAATCTCCATACAGGGTCTCCTACCATAATCTAACAAGTGATTAGAATCTTACATGCCTAGTGGCATCACCATCATAGTGGGCACCTGCAATACCACCATGAGACTTCTTCCATAATACTCATATGCTCATGTTCCAATACAAAACGGCACAATACTTCATCTTGGCCTAATTTGTACTAGGTCACCACTGATTAACATATAGGGGGTTGCGTGTATAGTAAGTTGTTTCTTATCCAAGTATTTCATTCCTTCTGGTATCATACATGTTCATAGAAAGACAACAATGTCCTCTAGTTCTAATGGCACTCATTGTAACTTGTATAACTGTGCATCTGGCATGGTATCTTCAATTATCTGTGCTTCTTCTCCTGACTGTATTCTAGATAGATGGTCTAGTCTAGAATTACTTTTCCCTGGTTTTACCACAACTGTGAAATCAAATTCCTGAAATAAGAGCACCCATCGACATATGCGCCCTTGTAGAATAGGCTTGTTTACCAAATACTTCAATGCCATGTGATCTGTATAAAAGACAAATGGTGTAGCTAGTAGGTACTGTCGAAATTTATGTAGTGCATAGATCATTGACAAATCTTTGCACTCTGTAGTTGTGTAATTCTGTTCTGTAGGAGTCAAATTTCTACTAGCAAAATAGATAGGATGATCTACAATACCTTCTCCAGGTTGAGCCAACACCATGCCAATGGCCATGCCAGAGGCATCAACATGTACATGAAATGGTTGGTCCCACGAAGGAAAACACAGAATAGGTGCGGTAGTAAGTTTTTCCTTTAATGTCTCAAATGTGTGTTGCTGCGGTTCTCCCCAGTAGAACGTACCTTTCCCTTTCAGTAACTCTTCCAACGGTGTGACAATTTTGGCATATCCTTTGATAAACTTCCTATAATATCCTGTATGACCCAAAAATTCCACGCACCTCACTCTGAATAGTAGGCTCTCTTAGGCCTATAATGACTACAACCTTGGCTGGATCAACCAACAAACCCTCCTTGCAAATTATGTGTCCTAACAGTATCCCAAACGGTGTAGCAAATATGCACTTCTTGATGTTCAATGAGATACTCAATTATCTACATCTTTCAAACATTAAGCACATATTGTCACAATGATCCTTAACTAATCCATACATCATCCAATCATCTAAATAGACCTGTAAGAAGTTGTGAATAAATTCCTTGAATGCTTGAACAACTATGCACAAAAATACAGTAGGCACATTTTTCAGACCAAAAGGCATTACAGTATAGGCAAAGCTACCCCATTCTATAGTAAACATAGTCTTTTCTTGATCCTCTTAGGTAATTCAAACCTGATGATACCCAGAGAACCCATCTGTAAATGAATAGATTTCACACCCTGTAATGCCTTCTAGTATTTCCTCAGTGAATGGCATAGGAAAGGGATCAGTCACACATGCAAAATTTAGCTCCATGTAGTCCATGTAAATCCTAATCCATCCATCCTTCTTAATACTGATCACCATTGGACTAACCCATTCTGACTCATCAAGGGGCTTGATAATTCTAGACTTCAACATTTTGTCAATTTCTTCTTTGACCTTTTCGTGCAAGTTGGGGTTCATCCTGTAGGGTCTCTTTCTAACTGTGCACGCACCCTCTTTAATTTTTATCTTCATCTCCCCTAATGATTCATGCACACCTTTAAGTTCATGGTACCCCCTAGGGAATAAGTCCTGGTAATCCCTTAGTAACTCTATGATTTTTGCCACTTCAGAGTCTAGACAATAATCCCCAATTACGGCTTCCTTAGGCTCAACCTCTAATCCAATATTCACCTTCTTTGTCTTCATAGGTTCATGATAGGCATGTGTGGTCATATCTTCACGGTCTAAAACCTCCCACCTACCCGTGGAATGATTTACATCCATATTTTCTACTACTTCTTCATCCACTAAGTAGACCATTTTTCCTTTTCCACTAAGTAGTCATCATCCACTATTCACCTTCTTTCTCAAGGAAAGCACGTTGAAGTAATGATTGCATCGACCTCTGTTTCATCAACAAGACACGCTCTTGATTCTCCTTCATCTAATAACTCTTAAAGGAGTTCTTCAACCTTGGCACTATCTCCCATTGTTAAACACTTTATGAATTTCAAGGCTTCTTCCACTAGAGGATTTGTAGAGAAGAAGTCAAATGTCTGGGACATTCCTATAATTAAATCCTCCCAATTTCTGGTCTCTTTATGGATTTCTGCATATACATACCAAGCACTCACACATCCTTGTAAAGTGGAATAAAACTTGTGCACCCATAGTGAAGGTGGTAAAGATTCATGCCCTTCTAAAAGTGGTGTTGAATAGGTTGATTACCATAATAAGTGCACATATTTGAGTAGGTGTATTGCTCCTGAAGAACCTAGTAGCAAGAGCAATCCTAATTTCATTCCATCCTACAAGATTATCCTTATGGGCCATCCACCAATGTGCTACTGTCCCACGTAGTGTATATGCTAGCATATTTCTTCTTTCTAACGGGTCTATCCACTATTCTTCCATGGTGTGCATGAATACCATGGGATCTCCTTCTCTGGTGTAACAAGGTACGAAGTTGTTACCTATTCTCCTGACATAACGTGGTTTGATGCCTCTAATAAATATGCTCTTTACTTTGTGCCCTACCAACTCATAAGTGCTATGAGCCCAATTATCACAAGCAACACTTGTAGTATCGCTAATAGACTGTGCATTCTCCCACTAAATTATTCCTTCTTTAGTTGGCTCAAGCATCTCTGGATCTCGAATGACACGTACATAAATCCTATTCAGATATTCTTCACTTAAGGGCTCAACATAGTGCACAGATTTTCCATATGTTAAAGGGCTAATAACTCTCTCCTCCTTGTTTTCAAAACTGATATAGCCCTTGTTGAACCAAAGATCAACATTATTTACATAGCACTAAGGATGCCCCAATAGATCTAGGAAGCTATTTGACTCTGTCACTGCTAAAACCTCAAAGTCTCTAGTGAACTTGGCCCCTAGTATAGTAATGGATGCATCTCCTTCAAAACTTCGATGGGAGTGGCCTTAGTTCTGATTAGCCATGAACAATATATTAGAGGATGGCTATGCAATGGGGGTCTTCCCATTTGTACCCATGCATCTAAGGTAAGAACATTGACTTCCACACCTATATCAATCAATATATTACTCAATAACCACCCATCCGCAACAACATTCAGAGTGATTTCCTTGTCATAATCTAGGCTATGAGGGGGAAGATTCACATGCAGGATCTATCATCCAGTCTCAATACTTGCGAACGGAGTGTTTCCCTTTAACCAATCCCCTAACAATGGAATGATATTTTCCTGGTGCAACATTTTACACACTTCCCTTAAGTCATCTATATCAGTTTGGACCATCTCTGATACTTTATTTTTCTCCATCTTCCGTGATTTCTCTTTTAAGTATTGTATCTCACCCTAAAGATTCCTAAGAACTTCCATGGTTTCCTGATAGACCTCCTTTTGATGGGCAGGATCTGGGTACTGTGCATGTAGAATATTCTCCTTGGTGATGGTATAATATGCTAAAATGCTTCTATGGTGCGTGCTGCCTCAGTGTGGGTCATGATCTTCACTTGTAGATCCTCATACTTTTCCTCAAACTTAGGCATCCATTGATTTTCAACAATGCGTTATATCTTAACCATCCCCACACATTTTTTCTTGTTTATAATATTTACTAAGATTCTCATATAATTCCAGGCACTACTCATAGCTATGGTTCTTTCCAAAAAAAACATGTAATATTCAGAGGACATTCACGCCCGTAGTGGTCAGGAGATCCACATGTATAACATGTTCTGTGAGGGAACTCACTTCTTCCACTACCATGGCCTCATCCTCCAAATCCACTGCGGTATCCTCGACCTCTGCCATGAATGCCTTCAAAATTTCCTTCATTTCGATCATAGCATGCCTGATTATGATCTCGGTCATGATGCTCATTCTTTCCCTTAGAGTTATCTGAAACTCTTGTTTATTGTACACTAATTTCTATAGTGTCATGGATCTGACCAATCAGCCGATAGTCATCTGTGTCATGAGTCATGGACCTACAAATTTTATAGTAGCTTGAAACGTTCTTCCTTATCACACGTTGTAATAATGGGCATTGGCTAGCATCATGGTTCAAATGGTATATCCCACAATCTAACAAAAACGAGCATATTGATATGTGAGGACAACTATCCTTTGTGTCACCTTCTACTTCACAATCTATATACCAAATCCCTATGTGTGTATCATGTGCTGAATTTGCTGATAGTTTCTCCAATTGTTTTTCCATAGATGCAATCCGTGCTTCTAAAAATGGGCTCATCCCAGTATCTATACTTCTAACTACCTTAGCGCATAAGGATTCCTCAAGTGCTTCATGCGTATCAATGCATGTCTTATGTGATAATGCTCTTCTAAAAGGGGTAATTAAGCCCCCAACGAACCATTGTGCATGTTGGCTTATGTGTATATCATAAGAAAGATTAGATAGCAATGTTTCAAAATGGGCATCATACTCTCTAACACTCTAAATAATGTGTTGCTTAATATCCTTGAGTGCACTTATACTCTTCTTCTCAAACTCAAGGATGTGAAACTCCTTAAGGAATGCATCTTTTAAAGCTGTATAGTCTATGAAAATTTGATCAGGGTCAAACTTTCTATACCAGATGTGTGCATGCCCTTGTAAAATTGTAGAAAATTGTATTTCCCTACGCTCAGAAGCCATGATTTATTTTGTGTGCCACAATATTTCACACATATGCACATGTTCAGCAACATCTTCTATGTCTGTATAGTCTGGAAGTTGAAGATACATCTCCATATAAATATTTTGGGGTTAGTGTGGACCTTTCCCACCTAATATAGAACCTCATGTGTTTCCCTTACCTCCAGAACCACTAGATCTTCTGGAACTAGAGCTATATATGCCTCCTATTCCTAAACCTACAGCTGGCATCAGACTAGAAGATGCACTTTCCTGTGTCCCAATAGTAGAACTGAACTGTACCCTGACAGTTTGTGAAGCGTTACCACTTCCAGGAATTATTCTAAAAATTAGTGCGCCTGTATTTTGTGGTGATGATACACCCAAAAAATTACTCCCATATAACAACGAATCCATTTGCGCTACCATTACTGTGTCTTTCATAAGTCTCGATCCTACTCTTCCATTACTTGAATTCAATTATTGACTATTTTTTGTACTAAATGCTAGAAAACCAAGCACAAGGAAAAGGTTTCTAGGTGGATTCAGATGTGCACCCGTGGTCTATGTTGTCTCTACTGGCATGCTTCTACGTGAGGCCAAGGAGGGTTGTTTATCATATTTTCCCAAATGGGGGAGTTCACGAGGCGCGGGTTCCACGTCTTCTGCATGAACTTCAACTCCTTCTCGAACTATCTTTCTCCACAATGCCATTTGTTCTATAGCCTCCCATTGCTTCTCTATCTCCCTCTAGTGCACCTCATTATACTTAAGCTACCTTTCCTCTCTCTACCTTTTTGCCACTAGGTCTTCCATCTTTCACCAAACCTGCTCCTGCCCCTATGCATGGTGGGGTTTAGTTAGCCATCGGTTTACTCTTCAAGTTAAAATTTACCATCAGGATCTTGATCGCCAGTGGAATGCCTTGTAGGTAAGTTCCCCTTGGATATTGTAAAAACTAGAATTCAACTACCTTTAGACACGAATAAGTGAAAATTGAGTACTCCAAGATATAATTGTTTAAAACTCCACAGAACCACGTATCCACAACTCGAGTCCAAATCAGATCAACATCATAAAGGTCCAAAAATTCTTCATGTGTCTAGATAAGTGTGTGATACCTCCAATTCCACTTAAATTCATACGTATTCAGCCACTCATACAACTATACTAGAAAGATAACAAAGAAGCTCTCATATAAACTATCATACAGGTTTTGTTCCACCCACATGCATGTGTTCAACTCAGATCTAGTGCTGAACTGTCATGCGTATTCTTCTTCCAGATCGTGTATCCACTCCTCGTGAACCATCTTGAAAATAATTGAAAAAGAGGTCCTAGCAACGAAATTAATGATGCAGCCTAGAATTAAACAATACAAGCCTAGGCAGCACTGGCGCATCACTAAGCCTAGACGGAGTGCTCACTCAAAGCACACAAAGGTACCAGACCCCTCTTTAGGGTTACTATTCCAAGATGTTAGCATGATGAAGACTTTAATCATTCAAATCTATAACTAATATTTCTTTCATACAATACATATTCACACCTGGATCTATAACATAACAGACTTAACATACAACCATAATGGAATCAAGCATGCAATACTGAATTATAACCATGATAAAACCTTGTTTTAGTCCATAATATCCATTATATTAATTGCACTAAATAAACAGAAGCTCCATTACAATAACAATAGTACATGCTCATGTGCATAACAGATCTAGCAACATAATCTCACTATATCCTAGTTCTCACACGTATATCTATGCTCTCTCTCTATATATATCCCTCTCTACTACACAGTTTACTACATATTTATAAGGGTAGGGACTTGCCCTTCACCACTTATCTAATCCCAAAATAGGTCGCATGTTATTATTATCCACGTGCTGTTACAGAAATAGGATTACATGCAAGAGTGTTAAAAATAGATCTCCCTTAGTCAACTATCAGTTTTCCATTCTATCTTTAGCCTACATCCATGCAAATTGCTTCATATTTGATCATCCAAAAATAGCCAATGTATGATGCACAAGTATCCAATCGGTTTGAGTTCTCCGCACACTATCTCCAAAAATAGATCGTCATTTTGAAAATGGCAAAGTCTCGAATCTGTCTCCATTCTACTCATGATCCTCTCCGATGCTTCCATTCCTTTGAATGCACTCTATTATCTCACATGGAACTTCTATACTTTCTTCACTTACTGTAAGATTTTTACTAGTCAACATTTCTTGTGCCTTACCTAATATGTTTCCATAAAATATTTAATCACATTTCACATGAATTAAGGTCCTAGATCTGAGACAATTGATCTTGGTGCTCCAAATCTCTAGAAAATGTGTTCATATAATAAATATGCCACCTTATCATCCCTAACATATTATATATCTTGTACCTTAGACCATTTTGTCACATAATCTATGCATACTAAGATATACTCCTTCCCTTGAGAAGGTGGGTTAATCAGTATGATGAAATCCAATCCCCACTTCTCAAATGGCCCCAAAAATACATCAGGTTGAAGGGGCATCTCCATTTTTAGTGTGGAATTTATCATACATTTGCACTAATCACATTACCACATATTTTTCTTTACATCCTTATGCATGGATGGGAAAAAGTATCTAGCCCCTAGTGTTGATCAAATTTTCCTGCTCATGTTTCAAGTTATAAAACAATGGCAAGAAAATAGGAAACTCCAAAATATGAGAGGGTTTAAGGCTACCTCATAATATTTGATGATCATGAAGATACAGGTGCAAAATATCCTCTCCAGGGCTAGCTAGATAACCTACACAACAAAGAGAAGTTGAACAAAAAATGATTAGTAGATAGGATGGTGGGTTTCCTAACAAGGTCAGTCCTGAGAAGTGATAACTTCCCAGGGATGGATGTCAACCCAATTTGATAATAGATATAGATAAATGATGATGGATAGATAGGATGTAATAGATAACAAAATAAAATAGAGATCTGAGATATGATAAAGAAGCTAAGATGGAGATCTGATAATGATACATGATGATAAATATAAGAAAGATCAAACCTAGTCAGGTCGATGGAGACCAAAGATTGAAAGGTAAAGTTGATGGCGATTACAACAAAGTATATTAGAAAGAGTGCATAAAACATATTTGAAATAGGCTTTGAAACATTAAGGAGGATTTGGATATGATATTGGGATGCTGGAGAAAAAGAAAGGATATAATAAAATACATTTGATGAAAATTTAGATTGGATTGATAGTAATTAGGTTGGATCGATAGAGACTAGTGTAGTGAAGATAAGATCTGAAGTGCCAAGTGTGTAGACAAAAAATATAAGAATGTTTGAGATGCTGTAGTGACTAAAAATAGGTAGTTGAAAGGGTGGAAGGCAAAAAATAAGGTAAATGTAGATCAGGATGAAAACGACTTGGAAGAGTTGACAATAACCAAGTATAGATATAGGGTTTGAGGGGATTAAATGGATGGGAAAATTATCATGGGAAAGGATCAATTAAGGATGATAAATAAAAAAGCTCAAAAGTAATCAATAGAATTACAATATTGATGTAAAAAGGATGATGAAACAAAGGTGAGGGATCCAAGTAATAAATAGAATTCAAATCTCTCAAGATGGCATACAAGATCTCCAAAATAGCTCCAAGTTTATGGTTGAAGCTCCAAAGAAGAGAAAGAAACACAAACAAATAACAAAAAGACCTAAATTCTTAAAATTACCTCCTCTAAAGAGGGGGTATGGGATTACTTATAGGGTCGACAATGACCTACCAGGGTCACCGTTGACTGCTGATTACGCTTGATTTGGGTAGTGGATATGATGACTAACTCTATAAAAAGGTCCCTAAAGTGGGGAGATTAGGGTTTTAGAATCTTTAAATGGGTTAGGGTTGCACATGGAAGATAAAAGGTGGTTTGAGGGTGGAAATGTATTGAATGAGGGTATATGAGAGCTTATGGATGATAAATGGAGTGTTTAGGAAAATAAATAGGTTTAGGGGTAATTAAAGATTAGGAGAGATAAAATAATAGTGGAATTAAGATAGGATTACGATGAAAATGGGAGTTAGATAGGATAAATGAGATTTAAGAGGGAAAGATGAATTCAAATAGGAATAGAGGTATATATGTGTAAGACGATGATGAAGGGAAGTGAACATGGGATGTGGGACAAACGTACCAATAATTTGTGTTTATATTTTCCCCTTTTTGTCAAGTGGTTTGCGTTAAGAAAACCGCAAGACAAAAACAAGAAGTGAAAAAATATGGTGATTGAGGTGCTCCTCATTAAACTAAGGATCAATGATGTGAAGAAGAATCAATCACAAGGTTGAAAGAGATAAATGAATGAAAAAGGAAATAGATGAGAAATTGAGAAATGATTCCCTAAGGGGAATGGTGACATGACCATTGTGATGAGGATAGGGTAAAAAATAAAATTAAAAAAAAAAAACAAAAACAAAATATGGTAGTGATCCTAGAATGACATTGGTAGGGAACA
The DNA here is from genome assembly GCA_019776745.2 of Taxus chinensis. NCBI lineage: Eukaryota > Viridiplantae > Streptophyta > Pinopsida > Cupressales > Taxaceae > Taxus > Taxus chinensis. Next base: position 328,377,801 of record CM034151.1, on the reverse strand, counting down.
TAGCATGACCTCAACAGAGGTGACATTAACATCCTACGGACCTATGAATTGGAAAATATCGTTATGAGATGGAGGGAATTCAATGGGAATCCACAGAGATGGATGAGATAAAGATGGCAGGAACCTTGGAAGCACATTGGTAGGGAACATACCACGACCACAACATACGTGTGGCATTAATTTCCTATGGACTTTTGAGTTGGAAAATATCACTACGAGATGGAGGGAATCCAATGGGAATCCACTCGAATGGATGTGCAATCTGTATGGATAATGAGTTAAAGGAAAACATCAAAAATTATGCGCAAACAAATGCGAGTATGATCAAGAAAATGGCCTAACAAGATGCGGGGTAAAAAGAGTATGCAATATCCTTTACACATGAGGAATAGAATAAATATACGTCTGTATGGGATGGGGATAAAACATGGCCATAATGGTGAGATTGAGATAAGATATGGTGCCCTAATAGGGAACACAAAGATGGCCATAGAGTGGGCTGTTGGATACGATTAATGATGCATGATGAGATGGATAGATGAGCCAAAAGATAGAAGAATAAGCTATACAAGACAATCCATGGTGTATTATGGGTGACACACAAGCCTGAAGTGGAAGAAAAGATAATTTAATAAGGATATTGGATGATATGGGATAGAAAATGAAAAATAGGGTTGAGTCAATGGCAAATGGGTGGGTTTGATGGCAATTTGGCTTGGGTCGATGGAGACTAGGCGAGTCGACAGTGACTAGGTTGGTGCTCCTATATAAATAGTAGAGTCGACCAAATAAGTTCATTTTAACGCCATGATTTTTACAATCAAGAGATTTGAGAGGTATACAAACTTGAGATTTGAGTGAGATGGAAGTCAAAAGAGGAGGAAGTGCCATAGGTCAGAGAGAGCGGCAAGTTTGAAAACTTAGCTTTGTTTTGATTGTTATTTACTTTTTTTTTAATTTTTCTAATTTTTTTTATGGGTGTCAAGGGCCATTTGGTGGCAACTATATGGGTCTCCATCGAATGGGGGAAAGTCAGTGTTGAACAGAAGGGGGTCAATGTCAACTGGGTAGGGGCTAGATTGATAATTTTAGATGAAAATGATGATTAGATGTTGATGGGTGCTTGTTTGATGGTTTTTTATAGGCTCAAGACACATTGTATCTAAGAGATAGAGTCTTGGTCATGTTAGGGACTATTAGATCATATGTGATAGATATAGAGTGGTACCACTTGGAGGCAATGGGATTGTGTAGATTATGCCATTATCAAAGGGTGCCCAAGGATACAGGGATGATTATAGCCTTAATAAACACATGGTATCTAAGGACCAGTACCTTCTGGTTTTGGACTAGAGAGATGAAAACAATGTTGGAAGACATGTATCGTATTCTAATATTACTGATCTAGGGGGCACCGATAGTTCTGGTTATAAGAAAGTGTAGGATGAATGCTTTGACAAGGTTATTTAGATCAGATGCCCCACAAATTAACTTTGTATCAGGGGTATTCCAAATTGAGACATGATATCAGCCTGCTATATTGGGAAACTAGATTTTTTTTTGGTCTTGATGGTGATTTCTTGCTATGCCTTTCCAGACTCAGGTGGATTCCAATTTCCATGGGCCTTAGCAGGGGTGGTAGTAGATATAGTCGAGCATAGGATTTTTTTTAGATTTGGAGTATCCCTCCTAGCGTAGGTATAGTATGAGTTGTGGATGTACATATCAGGGATGAGCTACGATATAGATGTGGGCTTCTTATTTCATTGCTAGGCTTATGAGAATATATCTTGGGTGAGGCCACTATAGATTTATTAGATCACAAGGAATCAAATTTATCTAGATGTTGGGTTTTTGAAATGGAGAGTCGACCAGGCTCATGGAGACAGGGTGAGGAATGGTACATAGAGAGATATGAGGCCCTAGAGGTGGATGATGCGAGATGGAGGCCATATAGAGGCTTCCCTGCATGGCCTGACACCTATATACAACTCACTTGGATGAGGAGAGTCAGGTGGGTGTAGGGGAGGAGGCCAGAGAAGATAGAGTTAGTACAATTTACATGATTTATGAGGAATTTATGCGTGGTTCAGATGGTTCCTGGAGCACCCATCAGATATAGGAGGGATGAGGCAGAGAGGGAATTTCCCAACCCAGTGATGGTAGATCCATTACTGGATGAGGTGGATCTATGAGATAATGATGAGGATGATGTGGGAGTTAGAGAGGGATTTGTGGAGTAGATGACACAGGAGTGAGAAGCCCGAGTAGTAGAGGAGGTAGTGTAAGTAAGAGGAGAGGCAATGATGCTTGCTAGAGGAGAGGAAAAAATGCATGTAGGGGGAGTGGGTGGATATGGGGGAGCAGTGGTTGAGATATCCCGATTATAAGTAAATTTAGATGCTACTCGCTAGGATTGAGATACTACACACCAGGAGTGGGATGGGATGTGTCAGGAGAGGGACCTATACATACAACAACAAGATTTCTATTAGAGATAGAGAGAGGCCCAATGGGCCAAATATGAACATCTAGGTACTACATCCAAGGATACATAGGGCGATGCTTAGGGAGCCATATAGGGGTTCAGAAAAATGGCTCTGCCTAGTTTTGTGACACTAGAGCAGTACCAAGACCTTGGAGATGAGACAAGCTACTATGAGTAAATTTTTATGACAAGATTACCTGTTATACCATGTTATGCGACATACTTGGTAGTTTGAGGATATCAGCACAACAGGTGGCATCAGGGAGTAAAACCAATGTGGAACAACTGAGACATGATGGTGGTATAGATAGTGGATAGGCCCCTGTGCCAGGAGCCTCGAGAATTAGAGCATCTGATCTTGTATTCACTGAGTAGAGGGTGAACATTATATATATATATATATATATATATATAGTTATCAATTTTGATGTATAGATTTTGAGATAGATCCCATTTGCGGCCTATCGCAGATATATAGATAATTTGATGTTATATATACATGATGATTTTATCATGATTTACATGTGTTTTTGATTAGTAGATTAAATCTATTTGATGGTTCATATGTTTTTATAGATATTGATGTTTAATTATATGTAGAAATGATGTTTGATTAGATATGGATGTTGATTTAGATGATGTATGGATGAAAATGAATTATGATGTGATACATGTGATATATATGACATATGAGATTAGATAAGGTTTGGATATGATTAAAGGTGATTTAGATACAAAGGGTGGGATGTAGATGAGATGTTATTTATATATGATTACATATGATGATGGATGGGGTGTAGACGTGTGATTAGAAATAGATGATGTGATGGATTTTAGATGTTAGAGATGAAGAGTGTATTAGATATGATGTGATGTGATGGATTTAGACTAGATATATAAAATTAATATTGTAGATTTAGATTAGATAGGGAAAGGATATGATGGAGTGATGTGATGTATAGATTTAGATACTGTTGTGATGGATATATATTAGAAATGATATGATGATGAGATTAGATATGATGTGATCGGATTAAAACTTTATACATGTTTAGATGGATAGATATGATGGCTAGATCAGGCATGGTGTGATGTGATTTATGTATATTAGATTATATATGATTTTATAGATGATGAATGGGATGTAGATGTTTGATTAGATATGGATGTGATAAATGTATACTAGATGCGATTGGAATTATATTAGATGCTGATTTAGAAATGTGATATGATACATGGATGAAATATGAAATGGATGTGATGAATTTAGATTAGATATGATCATGATAAATGATGGATAGATTACATTATAGATGATGTGATAGATGTAGATTATATGGTAGATACGATTAGATGTAGGAGATGTAATGGATTTTAGATGACAAAGTGATTTGATGGGGATGTATTAGAGATGATAATGTGATAATGTAAATTAGATATGGAAGTGATTAGTCAAAATGTGACCTTGATAAGATGATACAAATATATAAATTACACCTGTAACATAGAAAAGAGCGCACATGGAATAGATGCTTTAGAATGGGATTGGAGGTAAAATGTGAAAATGAAAACTACTAAAGAAGTTCACTTATGGCCTAAGGAAGGTGTTAACATATAAACAATGATAGTTGATTGTACTTAAGATCGTGGAGTAAAGATGAGAGGTGTGCCTATACACCTAATATAGACATGACAAAGGGTTTAGATGTAGCCTATATGGGGGAAGTAGTTTATGTCAGAGGAATGGCGAAGACTTGGAAGGAATACACGTGCATCGAATAGTTGCACTTCACCAAAGTGTAAGAGTTGTGAGATTGAAGCAAGAAATCTTTGTAAAGCAATGTGCATGCATATGAGAGCTCAAGATTCAAAAAATGGAGTAGAATGGAATGCTTGGCTTGGCTTAGGCTTATCATAGATCAAAGGAGGTGACTAAAAATAGGGGAGTGAATGTGTAACTACCATGTAAGAGAATATTCCTCCATACTAGAGAAGAGGAGTTACTTTCCCAAATGGGAATGTAACTCCTATGACACACTTACACATATGACAGATTCGATAAGAGAATCTATCATAACTAAAATGACACCTAGATCCATGTCCACCTAAGTGAGATGACTCACCTAGTGAGGTGGAATAACACTAAATAAGTGAAGAAAATACCACCTACACCAACACGCCCCCTTCATCGTAACTTAGGATGAGGCGGTAAGTCAGAATTGAGAAATGGGTCTCGGCACAAAGCTTGATGAGGTACCCACGTACAAGAAACTCTCAAAAAGTGGAGTGAAAGGAGAAAACCCAGTGGGAAAAAATCCTCCCAAAAGAGAAACAAGTCCACTCTCTAATCTAAGAAATATGCCAAAGATGGGTCCCGGCCACATACGATCTTATAAAGGTACCCATGTACAAAGAGGAAATCTCTCAGAAAGAAGAAGAAGAGAGAAGAAGAGGGAGATGAGAGGAATGCAGAAGATTACATGGACAAATATGAATTTTGCAGCTCTAGGAGGTCTCCTAGAAGAATGTCGATGACGAGATCCTCTACCTTTGAACTGAAGAAGATCCATCCACACTGAAATATGTGCCTGCCCTTAGGAAAGATAGAAATGATGTGCTAGAAGTATGCCCACTCCACGAAGGAAACCAAAGGTAGTAGCATGAAGAAATTTGAGTCTAGCCGACGAAAGTGTGACATAGTTCTAGCAAGTGAGTGCAAAGGAACTGAAGGTAATGTCACAAGTGCTAAACTATCAGAGTGTGAAGAGTGAACACCCATAGAAAGGATGTCCAAGTGATGTGAAGGTAACAGAACCCCCACAACAAAAAAGGGATCCACAAGTAAGGGTGGATCAATGAAGGTCTCCAGAAAAGTGGAAGTGGTAAGAGTCCCAGAAAGGGGCACTCCCAACAATGAAGATGATGAAATCCTCTAAAATACCTGTAGATGGATGAGGAACTTTTAGTACATCACAAGTGTACTCTACGAAAATATGACTAAGGTCGGGAAGATACTCATCCCAATGAGGGGGCTCAACAAATAGAAGAGTGATGTCAGATAGGTATAAGTCATCCAATGAAGGTAGAGGAGTGAAAGGGGCCTAACACACTAAAAGTGGAAAGGATGTGGGTTTGATGACTATATGATACTAAATAGGAGACTGCTCAATATCTAATGAGATGTGGGATGTGTCAACACTCTCTGTAATAGTGAAAGAAGGAGGAGAAGAGTCCTCTGTAGTACTCTTGACATCAGAATTGGGTGCACAATCCTCGTCATCAGAAGTAGAACCAAGAGAGTTTGGGTCAGTAGAACTGTCATTGCATGAAGAAAAAGAGGAGACAAGTGGATCAGCAGTAGCAAAAATGGCTACAGTATGTGAAGGGTTTCCATAGAGGGACTCAAGAATGCTCTAGACATGGTGGGGTGGATCTGATTCAGTCACGTGAAACCACAGAGATCAAGATACATACATCATCATGTGACCAAAAACATGGTCACAAGTGTCAAGGAATTCCTCTAGATGACGATGATCAGTGGGTGCAGGAACTGGCCCAAGTAGGAAGGGTGAAAGACCCTCGTGAGCGAAGTAACATTCCATGGAAGAACACCAAGCTGAATAGTTCCCTTTACCTGTGATAAGTGGCGGAGGCTATAAAGTGATCCTATGATGCTCAAGTTTGGAAAAATCACTCTCCATGATGTGGAATGAAAAGTGCAAGGTGTAAAAAGGTAAGACGTCGGACTCAGCCAATAATGCATCTGCGTGTAAAAAACCCAAGAGTACTAGTGAACCCCCCCAGAATGTGGCACTTTATAAAGTAGTTCATTTATAAAATTTACAATTTCATCATGTAATGTGTAAAAAATCATGCAACTTTGATTAAAGAAGTGCTCAAAACCGAGCAAGGAGTCAAAATTTATAGCAAGATAACGATTCCCGCAACTGATGGAAAATGCCAATAAGCTTACAAACTGATTAAAAAAGTGCCTAAAATGGGTGTAAAGGGTGTCGTGTGGGTACTCATTGGAAATGGCATCAAATTTCAAGTAGGGTTTATTTTTATTATGAGGGGGTATTATCCTCCTTCCAACCCCAGACCTCAACCTCCGCCTTCAACATGCATAGGAAGGGCATAATACAAGCAAAAAAGAAGCCCAAAAAATTATAATGCCATGAAATAAATGTTTTTTCCTTAAAACATTAAAAAATAGGGATTGTTTTTACTGCCAAACAATTCTAAAAGGGAGATTGGATGTTGAGTTGGATGAAGCAACGGTCGAGTCGTGTCAAGGTTGATTCGATGCTAGGCAGGGAGCAGGTCCACGTGTCAGAGTTGAGTCTATGTCGTGGGTTAGCCACGTGGTTGGGTGAAATGATTGTGCAGATTCCTAGGAGGCATAACTGTTAGGAAGAGTTAGAAACTGACAATTTGTAGTCATCAATAGTGAGCAGAGCCTGGGCTGCGGAGATTCCAACGGTAGCTGAGTTATAATGGTGAAGGGATATCCCAAGCAAGGCATGAGTAGACTGAAATAAACCTATAGCATGAGAAAACATATCACTCCAAACATGTAGGCCGAGTGATTTCGATGCAGTGCACATAAACAATACAGGAGTCAAGTGAGTTAGAGACTCAATCCAAAATGTAAGTCAGCCAGGAATGGATGCGGTGAGTTCCAATGCACAGGTCAATGAAATGCACAAGTTGAGCTACTAAGATGAATGCACAATGAGTCAACATTCAAACTAATGCATCAACGTATCAACAAGGATGGAGCCCGAGTAGGAGCCTCACAAACTGAGTGGAAAAATGTAGACAGGATCCAGTGAACCGAAGTGCATGACGTCCATGTTCAAAAGAGGAAGCAAACACATGATGCAGTTAGAATGATGGAATAGACCACCATTTAAGATCTAGATAGCCTTTTGAACCCACCAAACATCACGTTTGAACACTTATATGAGTTGGAAACCACTGTTGAGGACATAAAGAGAGTAGATGTGCCCATCAAAGGATGTCCACAGGTAAGAAAATAGAACGTAGCCAAAGAAGACCTTCATAGGAAAAAATAACACCCTTGTACTTTGGTTGAACTACAATAAACAATCAGACAACAAAAAAAATGAGCTCCTCCAAAGAAACCCTACAGACCTACTCGGGGACCAAAACAAGTTCACGCACAAGCAAACCTAAACTATCTGAGCCATCGAAGAGGCATGAGTTGGCGAGTTATGAAGGCAATGCAGGTGAGCTGTAAGGACAACTCGGTTCCTAGCTTGGTGAGATAGGGCCAATTTGGTCCTTGAAAACTTACTTCCAACCTTCAAAACTCAAAAAAACACTACACCTTAAACCTACAAATTCCAGTAAGGAAACACAAACAAACCACTAAAAATAACCATAAGAATCTTGAAATATGCAATTAGAGAACATGCAAAAGAGAGCTTACACAAGCAGCTACACGGTAGAGAAACAATGGTGAGTAGCATGATTCCAGTCCTCAAGCTCTGATACCATGTTGGAGGAATGATGAAGACCTAGAAGGAATACATGTTCATCGAATAATTGCACTTCACCAAAGTGTAGGAGTTGTGAGATTGAAGCAAGCAAGCTTTGTAAAGCAATGTGCATGCATATGAGAGCTCAAGATTCAAAAAATGGAGTAGAAGGGAATGCTTGGCTTGGCTTAGGCTTATCATAGATAAAAGGAGGTGAGTACAAATAGGGGAGTGCATGTGTAACTCCCATGTAAGAGAATATTCCTCCATAATGGAGAAGAGGAGTTACTTTCGCAAATGGGAATGTAACTCCTATGACACACTTATACATATGATAGATTCTGTAAGAGAATCTGACATAACTAAGATAACACCTAGATCCATGTCCACCTAAGTGAGATGACTCACCCGATGAGGTGGAATAACACTAAATAAGTGAAGAAAATACCACCTACATCAACAATTTCTCCTTAGGTGGTTGTCCTAGGTCTATACCCCAGTGCTGAGCAATATCACACAAATTGATCAATGCAAGAAGTATGTTAAAGATGGGAAAGATGATCAATTTAGGAATCTTTCCCAGGATCCTTGATTTTGAATTATAATTTTTCTTTTGATATATGAAAGGTTGATCAATGCAGGAAGATTTTTTACAGCGATGATAAGAATGTATCCATCCTTCAAGAGAGTGGTCTACAATGGAAATGTTTTGTTTTAGATTTTTCTTTTTCTTTTTCTTATTTATATGGTAGGATGAGATATGTATGATAGCTATCCTTTGAGGGATCATTCTATACTTTTGGAATTATTTTCTTTATATGAACATCTATCCTTTGAGGGAGTAGTCTGGTTTTTTAGATAATATAACTTTTAATGGGAACATCCATAATTTTTGACTTTTAGGATAGAGCTAAGTATTACCAAGTAGACCACATGGGGATGGGAAATAAGATGTACAATAAAAAACTATAGACACTTATCATGATTTCAATAGATAGATAAGAGGTAAATGGATGTAAAGATTGTGGGGTTCCCACCTAGAAGGAGGAATTTTTCCATAAGGAATATGCTATGGGGAGATCTTTGGTGCCCATATTAGAGGTCATAGATAGAATAGTGACATAAGACCATATGATTCCAAGTCATTATAGTGAAAGATAGAAAGGATAACGATGGGAATGAGATCATAAAGCATGAATGGGATCACATTGGTAGATGTGTTAACAATAGAAAGGCTGTAAGTGCAAGGCGTCATGAGGATCCATTTCTAGTTTACCATTAAGGGAGGCTAAGTAATAGGCCTCAGAACCATATTTATTTATGATAATATATGGTCCAATCTAATATGGAGAAAACTTTCCATGTTGCATCCTTTTTTATAGTAGTGACATTCTGATTTTATTTGAGGACAAGGTCACCGATGTTAAAGTTAGGTTCTTTAAGATGCTTTTTATAAGTGTGTTTTATGTGCTCTTGATAGACATGATGATGTTGGAGAGTGATTAGGTGACGTTCATCTAGAAATTTGAGATGTGCTAATCATTCTTGACAATAGTTCTCATTAGATATGAAGTTGCGAAGAGAAATACACAAGTACATGATTTAAAAGTTGAGGGAAAGAATGACTTCAGATTCATAGACAAGAGAGAAGGAAGTATCACCCATAGAGGTGCAGATGCTAGTCTGATAAGCCCAGAGAGTGAAGGGAATATGAAGATTCCAATTGTGACCTTCTTTATTAATAGTTTTGGAAAGGATATTGTGAAGAGTCTTATTAGTGGATTCATCTTGACCATTAGCCTAAGGATAGTAAGGAGAAGAGAAGATAAGTTTAATGTTGAAATAGTTACAAATCTTCTTAAGATATTTATTTTTGAAGGTCTTTCCATTGTTTGTGATGATTTTATAAGGAACACTAAAGAAAAAGATGATGTGATGATAGACAAAATTGACGATTTTATTAGCTTTGGTTTATGCAAGTGGAATGGATTCCACCCACTTGGTGAAGTATTCAGTAGTGGTTAGGATATAATGATGAAGGTGAGAATATTAGGGATTGATGAGGCTAATGAGGTCAATCCCCCATTGTGAAAAATTCCAAAGATCTTGATCCGGTTTTAAGGCCTGGCTAGGGATACAAATGAGATTAGAATGCTACTGAAATAATTTTTTTTTGACATAGTTGAAGTAGTCTTGATTGAGGGTGGGCCAATAATAACCCATCTAAAGAACGTGATTGGCAATGAACAAACCACTAAAGTGTCCATCATAGATGACGCCATGGAATTCTCTGATATTGTAGATGGATTCAAGATATTTAAGGCATCATAGTAAAATTTCATCGAAACCACATTTGTAAAGGATTCCGCCAAGGATGCTATAGCAGTTATTGTATTGAAGAAATGACATCCTAATTTTTTTGGATAAGTTGGAGGGAATTTTAGATTGAAAAATATAGTCAAAGATCTTAGTATACCATATATTAGATTGAGTAGTGTTGATAAGATTGATGCAAGGAATATTAATTGTGTGAGATGGTTGATCAATGTGATAAACACCAATGAAGATTTTACATCCTTCCATTGTTAGTGGGATGAGATATGCAAGGAATGCCATTATGTATGTGAAGAAATTAGATGATCAAGGGATGGTTTGAATGGTATATTGATTGAAATCCTCGAGAAGAAAGTTGACAATCTCCTTGTACTTTAAATGACATCATTTTTACACTGATATATTCACTTGATATGATTAATGATGAGTTGATAATCGCCATAGATATCAAAGATTTTAACACTGAACATGATAGCGATTTGAAGATATAAGATTAGGGATTCATACTCAGCCATATTGTTGATGCACTCAAATTTAAGCTTATAGGAAACGTGGATTCAAAGGAGGAATGATGATGATGCCAACACCTCCCCCTTGCCAACACTTAGATCCATCAAATAAAAGTGTCATTTTAAGGGGAGAGTAATTATAATTGATGGTTTGGATAGATTAGTTAGGAAATTACTTATGAGGAAGTTGATTTTTAGGAAGAGGGGATTCAACAAGTTGATCAGGAATAGTCTGGCCCTTGATTGATTTCTAAGAGATGAACTCTAGGTTGAACTTGGTCATGAGCATGAGCCATTGAGTGATGTAATCATTGTGGTACGGATTGGATGTATGGTTTTGAGAGGATTAAATCTAGTGATGACATAGGTTTTGTGATTAAGAAGATAAGGGTAAAGTTTGGAAGTGGTGAAGAAAAGAGCACAACACAACTTTTTAGCTTCAATGTAGCAGGTTTCATAATCCTGGAGAGTGTGGAAGATATAATAAATGACCTTCTCCCTTCCATGCTCATCACAGTGTGCCAACATGGCACCTAGAGCATGGTCATTGGTAGAGATGTAAAGATGGAAGGGTTTTCCCTCACGTGGAGGGGTAAGCACCGTTGGTGATAGAATATAATTCTTGAGCTCATCGAAAGCCATTTGGAAATTTACATCCCATTTGAAGTGAATGCCTTTGTGAAGGAGGTGGTAAAAAGGTTGGCAATGGTCATAAATTTGTGAGATGAAACAATGAAGTGACTGGATTCGGCCTTGAAGACTACAAAGTTTCTTTAGATAAGAAGGAGGAGGCATCTTAAGAATGGATTTGATCTTGGTAGGGTTAACTTCAATACCCCTAATAGAAATGATGAAGCTAAGGATTTTTCCATTTAAAGCTCTAAAAACACACTTGGTGGCATTGAGAAGAAGGAAGAAACAAATGAGACACATGAAGAGGATTAAAGGTCAGAAATATGATCTTGTATATGCTTGGATTTACCAAAGAGGTCATCAACATAATCCTCTACTGTCTTGTGGATAAGATCATATAATATATAGTTCATCACATGATGATAGGTGGCCCATGCATTTTTCAAACCAAAGAGCATGCACAATAACAGAAGGTTCCCCGAGGGGTGATGAAATAGGTCTTATGTTGTTCTTCTGGTGTAATGATAATTTGATTGTATCCAAAAAAGCATTCATAAGAGAAAGCATCTCATGGCCTATGGTGAGGTTAATGAGTTGATTGATATTGGGAAGGGGAAATTCATCTTTAGGGAAAGTGAGATTTAAATCTTGAAATTCAATGCATATGTAGAGCCTTCCAGAGTATTTTGAAATGGATACAATATTAGAATCCCATTATGCATAGTGGATGAGTTGGAAAAAATAAGGTGTTGTAACTCCTCTTTGAAAAGGAGGGCAACACGAGGAAATATGTGGCATAACTTCTAATTAACCAAATTAACATTAGGAAAGGTGACAATGACATAAAATAAAATGTTTGGATCAAGTCTTGACATGTTGGCATACGACCATGCGAAGTCATGAATGTTCTTAGAAAGGAATACAATGAAGTAATACAACTCTTTTGGACTAAGAGATTGACCAAATTTGAGGATTTGGGGATTTTTTAAAGTCCCTATATATATGTTGATGATAGATTCATTGAGAAGGGTGGATGTGTCAGGAGGTAAGGACTTATGAAGATGGGAATCTTCTACCCCCATATAGGAAAGAATGGATTCATCATCGCTACATTGGAGAATATCAATGGTAGGGGAATATTCCTCTACTATGTTTGGAAATATGAGAGGAAGGGACCTAACTTCACCCTTTAGATTGATAAGTGACTGGTCCCAAAGTAATGGTGGAGATTTACAAAAAAATATAGAAGAAAGGGATAAGATGTCATTTGTTTCCATGGGGTCATTTGATGGAGAATAATTGGGTGATGGATCAATGTGCATGGGGGAGGCAGAGGAATAAGGTGAGAGAGAGTCAATGGGTTTCTCTTTGAAACCCAATCCAAAATTCTCATTAGGCTTGTAGGACTGTGTGATGATAATATCATGCATGCCCTATTCATAACGTCCAAGAAAAAATCCCTTCCACATGCAACAATGGAGCTAGGTATAGGTGAAGGATTATTATAGAGGAAATTGAATCCATTGGTGTATGGTTTAGTGTGAGGTTGATTTTCAATATAAGAGAAGGGTGATCAAATCCACCATAGATGAGATTAGTTTTCACCTATAGTGGACCAAAGGAAATGATATCACTGAAATTAGGTTGATACACAAGAGCTTTTTTAGATCTACTGAGTTGATTGGGTGTGGGTAGATAATTGAGGGAGAAGACTTGATACTCCCCCAGTGAAAGATGCTGCATCACGGTGTTGAGATATTTTTCATTGGTATGTTGGATGTAGGTATAGATGAGCTTGTGGATGGTTCAAAATATGATTCTTGTTTAGGGATAAGCACATCATTTTATCGATAGGTCATGTCTCATGCTTTGAATGGGGTTAAATATGTGGGGATTTTATGTGTTTTCCCCTCATGTTTGTACTTTATACAACACTGGAGAGTGGAAAGGATGCAACACATGGCATGGATCCATGGACATCTAAGTATGATGTTATATTGGAACTCCCCCTTAATAATGTAAACAATCTTATGGAGGAGTTTTTCACCGACATGGATGGGGAGGATAACTATTCCTAAAGTGGGGGGAAAAGTGTCATTGAAGGCTCAAATAACTGCATGTGATGGAGAGACAATGGTTTTCGGAAGTTTAATTTGATCAAAGGTATGTGATGAGATGATATTTATACTAGCACCATTGCCAATCATAGAATGTCAGATGAAGGTATTGTTGATAAATAAAATGATGAAGAGGGAAAGATCATGATCCTCATGTAGAATGTCAGGAATTTTAGAGTCATCAAAAGAGATAGTGGTAGAAGTTGTAAGAGCGTTGCCAAGAGATATGAATGGATGAGTCTCATTAGTGGTGATTTTAGTACACTGTAAGTCTTCAATGAGATCTTGTCAATGATTAGGGGAGATTTGGATGATCTTTTAGAGAGACATTTTAACAGGGGCCTGATGTAGTTTGTTGACAATGGTTTATTCAATGACATCTATATTTTCAGTGCATGGAGTGGCTAGGATGGATAACTTGGCTTTGGATGATGATGAAGATGGGACAAGCTTGTTAGATAGAGAAATGATGTCAAATTTTGGTTTAGGTTGGGTAGAAGGTTGAGCATCATGAGCTCGAGAGCGAGTGGTGATACGAATGACATTGATGAAAAAGGGAGGGCCTTCTTTGGAAGAGGTAGCATTTGGAGAAGGGATTGTGACAAAGTATTTGGATGAAGGAGATTTAGAGGCCTTAGGAGGTGTATATTTTATTAGAGGATTGTGTTTGGATGTGGATGAACTAGTAGATGGAAGAGGGTGATATTATTCGATGAGAAGCCCATCCTCTTCTATGAGGTTGTTGATGAGATTTTAAAGATCCCTATAATGTTCAGTATCATGTCCAGGGGTATGATGATAAGCACACATGGAATTATAATAAAAAACTATGTGAGTTTATCCCATGTGAATTTAAGGATTTGATAGGGGAAGGGTGATAGCAAATGCTTGGATGAGACGTTGGAGGATTTCACTATATGACCAAATTGGATTTTTAAAAGAGGGGGTCTTGTGGATTTTAGATTAATTAGATTTGTGAGAGAAGGATTAAGGAAAAATTGGTTCCTTACTTTTGTAAGGTTTGATAGGGGCCTTGGATTCTGATTTAGACTTGGAAGGAGGGGTGGATGGTTTTGATTCAAATTTATTGGTGATGGAGGATTTAGAAGAAAGGTCTGGTACCAAAAATGGACAAGGGAGGCCCTAGGATAGATGATGAGATGTGGATTACTCAAATTGTTAGGGATTTGGAGGAGGGAGATCTAATTTCTTTTGATGATGGGTGTGAAATGTTTTCATTAGGGTGCTAAGGTTCTTATATTTTTTATGCTAAGATTTATCCTTGATAGGGATGACAATAATTTCAACTCAGGGATCCTTAGAAGTAGAATCAGATGATTTAGATGTAGGTGGTGTTGTAGATGTGGGGGTTGAAGATGAATGTGCTTTTTGGATAGCACGAGTGGTATAATAAGAAGGGATTATAGATTGTGTGGATTTTGATGGTGTTAGAGTAGAAGTGATTGTACTTGTTAAGGACAAGCATGGGGTAGGGATATCACTTACAGTTGTATTAAGGGGATGTCTACATGGTAAAATTTTTAAGGGATGATATAGATGTAGAAATGGATTCAGATGTTGATGTGGGTATGGATAAGGTCGTATACATAGATAAAGACATATATGTAGAAGTAGGCATGGATGTAGAGATAGATGTTATAGTAGATGTGGGAATAGATGTAGTTGCGAATGTGGTTATAAATAAAGGTAGGGAAGTAGATGTAGATATATGGATGGGTGTAGAGATAGGTTTTGAGATAAATGCGGACTTGGTGGATGTAGATGTAATAGATGTGGGTATAGTGGATATGGGTATAATAGTTGTAGATAGGGGTACATATGCATATACGATTGTAGACGTAAAGGTAGATGTCAAATTAGATGTGGGAAAAAATAGATGTAGGTAGAGCAGAGGGGATAATAGATGTGGTTGGTGATGTTGAATATTGACCTAGAGTATTGATTTTATGAGCATTAGGTGTTTGCAATGTAGGAAGATTAACTTGATTGTTTGGCAGATGATTAGGGAAGGGTTGTTTAAAGACATTGAATGGTTGGTTAGAAGGGGCATTAGGATTTTATAATTGAAGGTCCCCATGATCTATGAGCCTTTTTACTAGATATTTCAAAGCGTGACATTTTTTGATATCGTGACCATGGACTTGATGATGTTTACAGTTATGATCTTCGTGGTACCATATGGGTTTAGGACATGAATCATTGATGGGTCAGATAAGGGGAAGTTGGATGAGGCTTGCATTCACAAGTTGTTCAAAGATAGAACTATAGGACTCTCTAAGGAGAGTATAGTAAGGAGTGGGTCGAGGAGACCTTTATAGAGGCTCAACATGAGAAGTAGATGCAAAAGAGGATTTGACTACGATGGTATTGGCTGCATTTTTAGATTTTTCATTATGGGTAGATGACTTGGTGAATTTAATTTTTGGTTTATTGGAATGAAGATTAACATGTCCTTGCTCAAGGGCACAGAGTTCCATTTTGTGATCCATGGTGAATGATTACTCAAAGATTTTAAAGGATTGGATTTGGAGAGTCGATGAGATATTCTTCACTCATGATCTAGAGAATAGTTTGATGAGTTCACGTTTGGGGAAGTGATAATGACATATGATTGATGATACCATGACACCTAGCGAAGAATTCTATGATGGGTTTCTCATCAAATTTCTTGATGGCATAAATGTTGGTAATGGTGATTTTGTGCACAATATTAATGGAGAAGATATCTTAGAACACCTACGTAAGTTGGGTGAAAGAGAAAATATAATGCTAAGGAATGTTTTGTACTAGTACAAAGGCAAATGACACGGGGAAAGTGTGAAGCACGGGGTCTTGATCGTGAGCAATAAAATAAAATGTGTGCCTAAAGGCACGAAGGTGTTATTGAAGATCCTCCTTATTGTTGAATGTAGAAAATTTAGGGAGCTACTAGTACAAAGGATAAAGTTTGATGGGAACTGATGGGTTGATAGGATCATTAAAAAAAATTTCATAAGTGAAAGTGCTTTTAGGTCCCAAAGAAGAGGATTTGATCTTGGCCATTTTACTTTGCAAAGATTGCATGGGGTCATTGGATGTGTGAGGGTGAGAAGCTGATGGATGAGGTTAAAAATTATAAGAAGTGGATGGGTTAGGTTATAGATGAGATTGATATTATTGAGGATAAGTGGGAGTTTATAGAGGTGGTTGATAAGGTGGAAGATAGTTGAATGGTGGTGATTGGATAGGTTAGGAGATATGATGTTGTTGGGGAATATAATTAGATGGATAGGATTGTGCTTGTTTTTGAAATAAGGAGAGATTAGATTATATTTGCATAGGATGAGTTGGGATGTGTGTGTGGTATGGTTGAGATGTTTAGATAGTTTGATTAGGGAATATCTATTAAAATACACTCTAGAGTGGAGGTTAATGGGTTTGAGTAGACACTGAAGAGTGAGGTTGTGAGATGATGACGTTTGCATGCGCTTGAGATGTAGAGATGGGCATCAAGCTTTGAACATTCTGCTCAGGTGGTGGAAGAAGTAGATTATGATCTTGATGGGTTTTAGTAGAAGCATTGATGACCATTGTAGATAAATAAGTGGTGGGGATAAAAGATGTGGGGATGGTGTTGATGTGAGGAAAATTGGGTAGAATAGGGACCACCAATTAAGTGGATTGATGAGATTGAGGGATCATGGTGGAAGAGTGATGGAGGCCATGTTCATGTTGATCCATTTCTAGCTTGTTTGTGGATATTATAAAGAAAATGGAAAGTTGATAAGTAAGAACATCAGTGGACTCAAAATGTGGAGGATAAGCATATAGTTTTTCAAGGGGAGGCTTGTTGATGGGAAGATGGGTGGCCTTACAAACAAGATAATCATGAAAGGAAACATGAGTGGCATAAAGAAGCTCTTGAAAGATCGCAAACCCATGATGGATGGTGGGAGGCCTAAAGGATCCAAAGGAAGTGGAAGATGGGGGTGTAGCTGGTTTAGAGTGAATAAAATGTTGATAGAGAAAAGGGTTAGTTTCAAGATGGGGATTATTTTAGATGACATGGGTCTCATGAGTAGGGACCGTAGAAATAATAGGTTGGTAAACTGAAGGTGTGGTGATCATAGGTGTAAAGGAAATAATGGAAATTGTAGATGCTTGTTGGGAAATATTTTCTGAAGTGGGGATGTTGTCAGAAGATGTTGTTTGTTCCTGTTAGTTGTTTCAACTTACACCTATATCTCAGATACAAAAGAAATGAGTTATTGGGCCTCAGAATATTGGATAAGTACAAGAAGGTGTGTGGGTGTGCGGGGCCTATATGAAGAAGGGCATGCAAGGTAAAGGTGTGTAGGAAAAGGTTTTAGAAGGGTTTAGTAGAATCCAAGGCATGCATGCAAGGCAAAGGAAAGGGTTTCAGGACTTAGCCATATTTGGCATTTAAGGAAGCACACGAGAAAAGTGTGACCTGATTGAGCCTGCGAATTGGATAAGGTGCCATCTTGGTAACTCGATGGTTAAGGAAGGAATATTCCATGCAATGGAAGGATCCATAAAGACATCATTACAGAAAGTGGAGAGCTTGGATGGGAAGAAGCATGCTCCATTGAAGGATCACATGGACACTTGGAAACCGATCTATTACTTTAGGAAGGCATGTCAGTGGATGCTAAAGCTATATATAGATATTCTCGAGTAGAATGAAAGGACAGATTATTGAGAGGATGGGTCTTTGAGAAAAGTGTGTGTTCACTGGAATCACATAGTGATTGAAGAGGTGAAGTTCTGCAGAAATAGTGATGGGTTCTATGGATTCCCATTAGGAAGGCTATAGGATAGATGACATATATAGAGGGATAGGTTTGTGATCATTTTTTTAATATGGGAAGCATGGTTAGGACTTTTGATACATGAGCCTTATCTGCATTAATACATTGGTTTGTTATGTCCTTAAGGAATGTAATGTGGTTCATGAACTAAGATTAATGAGGACTATATGGTTCTGTTCTAAATATATACATTGTTAGTGCCTTTTCTTTGTATTATCAGATCTATTATCTGTTTGATATTTTCCTCATTATCTAAATGGATGCATAGAAACTCATCCTAAGACCCTCAAAAATAATGCATGGTTCTTTCCCTTCTTGCATCTAAGATTTTGTCAATAGGGGATGTATTCTCACAAAAATCACATAAAGGAGGGGCTCGGTACCTATACATGCCTCAGGTGAGCACCTAGCTCCTGTTGGGTGATAGGCCAATGCGTATGGGATTAGATCGTTGGTATAAGGGCATAAAAATGATTACATCTTGGTTCTTTTATCGGGACCTCTTTTCAAATTTATTGTGAGAAATGGATACATCCACATCTTGGTTCCATTAATGTGTGATGACTGAGCACATGACCTTGGAGAGTGTTGAAGCATGGTTTAGGAGCACAAAGGATGAGTTTTCTCAAAAATTCAGTGTGAGACCTGAGTTTGATGCACATAGATGGTTAGAAGAGCACATGTACCATGAGCTATATGAAACTTTATTCTGTTGCTTTCTAGTAGAATTTTATGAATGAATTTTAGCATATGCATCCAGATCGAGCTGGTACTATAGATTGTACATATGGACCCAAGATGATTACCAGAGGCTATAGGATGTAGATTTGACTTGGATGTGTGTTGTTGATCACTGGTGGAAAGGAGTGTTGACTAGTTATAATCTAGAATATGCCATTTCTATGTATTCTTACCTAGAGGTTGCTGAGTTTGAGTTTCTGAGGGAACCTAGAGGATCATTTTTTCATGTTATCCCTTTGGATACGAATATCTTGGTCATTACCATAAGTTTAGAGGCATTTTCCTATGGTTGTCTAAGCTTTTATGAGTGTTAGGTGAGGAATATAGGGTTGAGGAAGATGACAAACATTATAGCTGAAATGGAAAGGGAAGAGAGATGCATCAAGTATAGTGAAGCTCGTGAAAGGGATATGGCTAGGTAATAAAAGGTTCAAGGTGTGATGGATGTATGGAGGAAGATGTTATGGGAAGGAGTTGAGGTTCATGCAGAGGATATGGAACCTAAGAAGTCTATGCTACCCCATTTTGGAAAGTGTGGGAGAGAAGTCCCTTAATCTTCTGATGAGAGTTCATCGCATGGAGAAAGGAGAGTTGTCGATGCACATCTGAACCCACCTGGTGACCAACCCCTGGTGCTTGGTTTTTAGATCAAGAAATAACTAATGTTAATCTAGTTGGTATCAATGGAAGTAACTGATATGCACCTAGGAGATATAATTTCTTGTTTGGAACATCCATGGTTGTGTAAACCATTCCCGTATTTGGAGGAAATTTTTGAAAATGTGGAAATACACAAGGTTTGGGTATCACATCTAGAAATGGCATGTGAAACACAACTAGCATTAGGATAATATCACAAACCATCAACACATAGTTGAGTGGGACATTGGGGACACTAGGCACAACCAATTCAAACCATTTGCCAGATATAGGATGTGGATCTGGTGGTATGGGAGCTGGAGGACTTGGTGGACCTAGCAGATTTGGAGGATTTGGTAGGTCATGAGGGACAGGACCTAGTGGGTCTAGTGGATCTAGTGGAAAAAAAAACATGGGAGGAAACTAAGGTTCTGGGTCAAGTGGACAAGGGCCTCAGCCACCCCTGCAAGTATTTTTTGATATGTCTTTACACCTACCAAACTATAGAGGTATTAAGGATGTTGTAGAACATGTGCACAAGTTTGAATTGTTGTAGCACATGAAAGGGGATTACTACCTCATAGTGAAAGGAAATTTAGTTTGCAACAACATTGCAGGGGCACATGCATAGCTGGTACCGCAAGTATGACCCCCACTGGAAGGTCATGGACTACACTGCATTGAAGAATGACATCCTAATAAAGTTCTATATCTATAACTTTAAGAAAAAAAGCATCAATGCCCTGAAGGATATCCAACAAGCAATGGAAGAGAGTGTGTGGGAGTACAATGCATGATTCAAAAATATCTTATCAAAAATATCCTATGACATACATCTCTCTCAACGTGCTCAATGGTTTTTTGGGGGATTGAGAACATCGTTTAGAAGGGAAATGTCACACAAGACTTTCACATAACTACCCTACATGCTGAGGCTATTGGGAGTGATGTTATTGGTGTTATCCCTTTTCTAGAGGCTCAAATTGCTGCAATGGCCAAACAATTGGAGAATTTTTCTGCAAATTCAGCGCATGAGGTTTATAGTGGGCTCTGGTGCACATATTTTGGAGTGGAGTGGCATGCAAAGGACAAATTCCCTCAAAAATTAGTACATGCCATAGAAGTAGACTATGAGATTTTCCATGGGGATCATGATGCAAATAGATGTCCTCTACTACAATGTACAATCCACAAGAATGTTTCTTACTATTGCAAGATCTATACCTCAACGACCCATGATACCAAGGATTGTAAGATGATTGACCAAATTCATAATGTTATTGATCTTGGTGTGTGCCAGACTAGCCTTGCAAGCAGTTCCAAGGATGATGATCACCGCTATGAAGGGCATGTAGATGGAGGAATGCGTGGAAGAGGCTTTCACAAAGGATTTTATGGTCTCAATAACTACAGTGGAGGAAGAGGTGAGTTCCAACAAGGAACGTGTTATAATTGTGGGTCTACAGAAAATTATAAGCATGAATGTCCTGATCTATTGTAGTGCTCATGGTGCGGAAAGAAACATAAGTATGAGTAGTTCCCTAATTTGTTTGAGCACATGAGACAACAAAAGCAAAAAGACAAAGGTGTTGGGATGGTAAATATAAATAAGGTTGACCCACAGTGGATGCCAAGAGTGGCACATGAGTCAGGATTAGAACCTATACTAGTGACAATGCGAGTAGAGGCTGCGCACGTAAGGGAGATGCTAAGGAATAAATTGGTTATTAGGGAATAATTGGTACATGGGAAGTATCTAGACCCTGTTCATCAAAAGGAAGTGTACCAAGACACTATGGATGTGATTAAGGGATTACAAGGAGAAATCTATGTTTGAAGGAGCAGTCAAGGCGGTTAGAGCAAAGAAAGAATGTTGAGGTTCCGTAGAAGGATTTGGATGAGGTCAGGGAAGTGTGAAAAATGTTAAGGTAAGAGAATATCATTCCCTTTCTAGGAGAATGGCTACAAGATAAGGTACCATGGGCCAGTAGAAAGTGTGAAAGGTAGGTTCTACATGCCAACCTTCCTCCTCACAACCTTGACTATGATAAAGAAATTACATTCAATATAGTTGTTGATGGGTGGCTTCTGAGCAAAAGCCTCATTGACATAGGAGTGGAGGTCAATGTTCTCACCTTGGATGCATGGCATCAAATGGGAAGGCTTGTATTACAACCATCTTTGAATGTGTTGTATATGGCAAACAAGACAAAGGCAATTCCCATTAGAGTCTTGAAAGATGTGGTTATCACTATTCAAGGGGCAAAATTCACTAGGGACTTTGAATTCTCGGTGCTCGACGAGGTAGATAATTCCCCAACATTACTTGGGCACCCCTGGTGTTAAAAAAATAATGCTAACCTATGATTTAACAAGGGGTATATAAGTTTTGAGAACAAGGAGGAATGGGTCATCATCCCCTTGACATATAGAAACTCAATGCACTATACTGATCCCTTAGGAGAGGAAGTCCTTGATAGATTCTATGTGCACTCCATCAAAGTCCCTAAAATAATTCATCCTACAGAAAGACTTATCCAATTTGAATATGCTTAGTCGATGAGTGATACAACTATCATAGCATGTGACAATTGAGCACATGGGACTTATGAATTAATTGGGTGACAATTAAGAGGATCTGTAACAAGAGTAAAAAAGGCGCGCTTTATCAAGCACCTAGGGGTAAAAAAGTTACCAAGTTAATCTAGAGGAGCCTACCCTAACATTTTCTTGCGAGAAATAGAGGATCAGTGGAATAATGAGGATGAAAGAAGGGGTATTCTCAACTACAACTTTCTCGGGACTGTAACACGTTGGTGGGCTACACATCAAAAAAATCTTTTAGAATGGCGTGAGGTAAGGATCACATTCTCTGTTAGGTTCTCTAAAAGCAATGCACCCACTTTCATACAAGAATACCATGGAAAGGAACCCACCTCATTCCATATCCAAGCTTGTGAGAAGGCCTGGATGGAGGGCACAAAAGCTTTACCCCTTCGTTATGGGTGGATAAGTTATATTCCACCTTATAGGGTTATGCACGTGCATGGTATATTCACTCTGAGACACTCCTTCAGATAAGGAATTGGAAGGAGTTAATGAATGATCTCATTCAAGCTTTTAAATATTGGAGCACCAAGCCATCAGTGGATAAGGCATTGCAAGTTATCAAGCACCTTACAATGGGAGATAGAGCCATGGTGGAAGATAGGCTACTAGAGTTGATGAGTGAACCTAGTTTTGAGATGCTCTTCGATGAAGAGGAATTAGAAGAGATACAACTTGAGCATGAATGTATGGAAAAGGAAAAAGGAAAAATGGTCTATGTAATAGATGGTGAAGAGATGAAAAGTATGGATGCTAACCATTTTGTAGGTATGCACAAATTCATAGATAGTGTTGATGAGCAAGCGCACACCTACCATGAGCCCTTAAAAATGAATAAGTTTAACATTGGCTTAGAGGTAGAACCTAAGTAAGCTATCATTGGGGAATATTGGTCAGAGAAAGAAGTTTCAAAGATCATTGATCTGCTATGTGAGTTCCAGGATTTATTCCCACATAGGTACCATGAAATCAAAGGCATCCACCATTCCTTGGGGGATATGAGGATAAATTTGAAGGAAGGTGCACACCTAATTTGTAAGAGGTCTTATTAGATGAATCCAAACTTGCGCGTAAAAGTCAAGGAGGAAATATATAAGATGATCGCTTTAGGTATCATTAAGTCTATGGAGGAATCAGAGTGGATAAGCCCAATGGTCATCAATATCAAGAAGGATGGATGAATAAGGATATGTATTGACTACAAGGAATTTAATGTAGTATGTTTCATCGATCTTTTCCCAACCCCCTTTACTGAAAAAATTATGGAGGGAGCATCCAGACGTAAGGTCTACTCTTTCACGGATGGGTTATTAGGGTATCACGAAGTCAGGATTGCAAAGGAAGACCAGAGAAAGATAAATTTCACCACTGAGTGGGAAATCTTTACCTATATGATAATTCCTTTTGGATTGAGAAATACTCCTACTATATTCCTGCACATTATGGTACAAGCATTTCAAGACTTCATCCATAAATTTCTTCAAGTCTGCCTAGATGACTGGACTGTGTATGGGACGGTAAAAGACCATTGTGACAATTTGAGGCTAATGTTTGAGAGATGTTGGTAGTTTAGGATGTCCCTCAACATTAAGAAATGTGTCTTTGCCACTCCATTTGGAACCTTGTTGGGGCATATTATATGTAAGGAAGGCTTATTAGTGGATCCCACCAAAGTTGAAATTATTGTGGGATTGGGGGAGCCTACTAGTCAAAGCGTAGTGCGTGCATTTATTGGGCATACAAGGTACTACAAGAAGTTCATCAAAGGATATGCCAAGATAATCACACCCTTGGAAGAATTTATAAAGCAAAAGAGTGTTTTTCATTTGGGAGAGGCATAGCAGAAGGCATTTGACACTTTAAAGGATAGACTTGTCACTACACCCATAATGTGTTTTCCTTCTTGGGATAAGCCTTTCCATGTGCATGTTGATGCCTCAGAAAAAACCATTAGAGAAGTACTAACACATCTTAGTGAGGGTATTTTTGATCATCCTTTGTGTTTTGCAAGTAGGAAGTTGACATCAGAAAAACAAAATTACACAACTACTGAGTGCGGGGCACTATTAATGATCTACATGCTACATAAGTTCAGGCATTATTTGGTGGAAACACCTTTTATATTCTACAAAGATCACATGGCACTGAAGTATTTGGTAAATAATCCTTTTTTTAAAGGGTGCATATGTCATTGGGTCCTATTATTTCAAGATTTTAAGTTCATGGTGGCTGTAAAAGCAGGAAAAAGTAATTCAAGACCTGACCACTTATCGAGAATTGAATCTAAAGAGGACACACAGAGTATTGAGGATAAAACTCTAGACACGTAACTATTTTCGGTTGCGACATGCACCCTCAAACTTAGAAGATATCACAATATTCTTGAAAACTGGTATGGCGCCGAAAGGGATGAAGGCTCTAGAGAGGAAACAGTTGGCTATACACACCACACCTTACATGTTGATTAGTGGAGATCTATATAAATTAGGACATGATGAGGTTCTATGCCGATGCGTATTGGAAAATGAGCATGTGGTTATTATGGAGGAAGCGTATGGTGGGATTACATGAGGACACTGTGTAGGAAATTTAAGTACATGAAAGATTCTACTCGTAGGGTTTTGGTGGGAAACCATCTACCAAGATTGTATTGAATTTTGCAAGGATTTCAACCATTATCAACCCCGAGAAAACTTGGAAAGAAGGATGATATGTCATTAAGGCCAATAGCTAGCGCAAAGCCATTTGAAATGTGGGAAATCAACTTTTTAGGACTAATTTCACCAACCATGTGAAGGATTGGTTCGCAATATATCATTACTTGCACTTATTACTTGACAAGATGGGAAGAGGCAACACCTACAAAGGATTTCACTGCAAAAAAGTGCTAGATTCTTATGGGAAAACATAATCAGTAGGTATGGATTTCCTTTGAGATTGACAAGTGATAGGGGTACACATTTCCTGAATAAAACGGTCAGGATTCTATTAGTAGAATTTATGGTTTCCCATCACAAGACTACCCCTTATTACCATCAATCAAATGGAACTACTAAGGCATTTAACAAGATACTAAGTCACACATTGACCGATATTTGTGATGTCAGAAGATAGGATTGGGATGATAAAGTATCATCCATTCTATGGGCACATATGACAACCTACAAAATATTGAACAAGGTAACACTGTTTCAATTGGTGTTTGGCACAGAGGCTATTTTTCCCATTGAATTCATGCTACCATCATTACGTATAGTGCACATAGGAGGTTTAGATGATGAACAAGTGCTCAAGGAAAAGATTGATATATTGATGTAGTTAGAAGAAAATAGATCACTTGATAGATGGAGTCAGAAGACTGAAAAGGCCAGACAAAAGGCATAACATGATTCTCATATCAAGAACAAAAAGTTTGAGGTTGGGTAGATGGTTTTGTATGATTCCAAGTTTCTACGCCATCTTGGGAAATTGAAATTCCATTGGTTGGGCTCTTACATCATCTTGTATATCCTTGATTTAGGTGCATGTCAGTTACAAATGTTGGATGGGACAAAACTACATGGCCATTTCAATGGGAGTAGGTTGAAGCCCTACTATAAATAAGCCTTCATGATGTTTGTAAATAAGGTAGTATTTCCAGTTAGATTAGAATTTTTGGGCCCCCATAATATTGACTAAGTACAGAAGGATGCATGGGCGCGTAAGGCAAGGTTCTAGGAGGGTTTTAGAAGGGCCATGTTGCGTGTTGGATGACAAGGTCTCGAGACTTAGCCATATTTGGCATATTAGGCAGGACATGAGAAAAGCATGACCCTACTAC
This sequence comes from Taxus chinensis, assembly GCA_019776745.2. Classification (NCBI taxonomy): domain Eukaryota; kingdom Viridiplantae; phylum Streptophyta; class Pinopsida; order Cupressales; family Taxaceae; genus Taxus; species Taxus chinensis. The sequence goes on along the minus strand of CM034151.1, from coordinate 328,351,577 downwards.
ACATGCGAAGTGGATAAGATGCTAGCTTGGTGACAGGTTGGCCTAGGAAGGAATATGCCTTGTGATGGAAGCTTCTAAAATACCATCATGGCAAAAAGTGGAGAGCTCAGGCCTGATGGAGCATGCCCCCATGGAGGAACACATTTGGACACTTAGCAATGGATCTAAGGCCACAGAAGGATGAGTTGGCACTTAGGGATGCCTATATATACAAGTGCCCATAGAAGAAAAGAGTAGAGGTAGAATCAGGTATAGAGAGAGAGGAAGGAGTGGAGACCTGTAGAAATTCCGCGAGGAACTCTATTTGGTTGGGTAGATGAAATATAGGAGAAGGATGTATCAAGGGCTTTTTATCTCATTTTTAGTGATTCCAGCTGAAATTGAGATAACCATAGAAATTTTTTGACAAAACCTCCTAAAAATGCCCTTTGAAGGATATTTTCAGGTTTCCATCGCATGAAAAAATGTCTTTCACATGCTTCATGTTGAGTGTCTTCCGAAACCCAAAACCTGATTACATGCTAGTGTATCAATTTTTCAGAACTCAGGAGCATTGGAACATACCTTACAAAAAACATGTTACATGCTGCTTGATTCCCAAAACCTAAAATCTGAAATGATCCTTTGTATCGGGTTTTCAGAACCTCATAGCATCCAGACATGTCTTTTACATGTTTCATGTCGGTTGGTTCCCGAAACCCTATTTGTTAAGAAAACCTTTGTTTCGGGTTTTCAGAAGTACCGAGCATGATGACATGGCATTAATGCCGAGTTTTCAGTTAGTTAGCACACGTGTTGGAGGAGGTGTAATAAATGCTAGGGTTTTATAAATAGCCCAATTTTACATTTCATTTCTACCTGACATATTTTTGCTGCGTGGATTTTTTGTACATGCTCCATTGACCTCCAAACCCGAATGAACTTCTTGATCGATTTCATGATTCATCTTCGATCATTTTTCAAATTTCTTGAAGGTATTTTTCTCTTCTTATTATTTTGTGATCTTTGAGTTTATTTTTGAAGTGTTCTTTCTATGTTTTTCCTCTTTGATTTTTCTTGCCTTTAGGTTTAGGGTTTAGGGTTGTTTTATTCATTTTCTATTGAATTTCCATGAAAACCCTTGTTTGAAAACTCATCCTGGGTGTTTTCTTATTTTCTTCCATGGTTATATTCTTATAATTTTTGAGAATAATCTATAAAACCTAACTTACAAGCTTGGAGGAAATTTTACATGTTCTAACATCCAAAAAACCCGACACCTTTATTTCAGGTTTTACAGGGTGTCCGACACTATTTGGTTTCCACAGTGTATCAGGTTTTGCAAAGTGCTCAGCATCATCAAACTTCCACCTGTGTCAGGTTTTTTAGATTCTTTGACATCTTGCAACTTCCACAAAGTGTCAGGTTCCGCAGGGTGCTCAACATCTCCTAATTTCCACCTTTGTGTCAGGTTTCACGAAGTGTCTGACACAACCTTGTTTTTGATATACTCTGCACTGTGTCGGGTTTCATGAAGTGTCTGACAAGTCTCAAAGCCCAGTTAGTGTGGCGGGTCTGTGGGGTTACTCTGCAAGCTTCCAAGTCTAATTGTTCAAACAGGAGTTGTCTAGGCATTCTTTCTTCAATACTTCTCATGTCGGACCCTGGATCATCTAAGGATAATTCAGATAGGTCAAGAAAGATGAAATAAAAGTACTAGAAAATGGAATCCCCTTCCTACATAGATTGTGATTACGACATCCAAGATACAGAGCTTGGTAACATTGACATGGAAGACTTTTGGAACAGAACCAAGGATTCTTCTTAGAGTCCCTAGATGAAGTCAATGATTGAAAGTGGCCTCCCTCTTACAGTAGGATTCCCAATGTCTGCTCAATGCCTTGAGTTCATTTTGGTATGTGCTTCCAATTATGACTCAGATTCCCGCTCAGTGAAAAATCAAGCAAGAGAAACCATAGTGAAGTTGGACGTGGGTTACTTTGATGACCTCCTATGATTACCCAACTTTGAGGAATATGTCGATGTAGATATTAAGTCAGTGTAGAAATCTTGGGACAAATATCAAGAAGATTGCATCAGGCATGTGAATAAAAAGTTCTTGATCAAGGCTAAGCCAACCATCTCTAGGTTTCCCAAATTTATCCCCAAGAGTGATTTCATCCTTGAAATTAGTGACATCATCACCCTGTTGAGTCAAGTATTTGGACTCCCTAAGTCAAGATACTTCTAAGGGTGGATGTATCAATTCATTGTCATTATAAAGAAGAACAAACAAGGGATTGATTGGGGCAATCTTATAAGTAATGAGATTGATTCCCAGATGAAGATAGTCTTGACTACCAGTAAGTTTTACATGTCATCATATGTCACCTATGCAGCAGCCAACATGAGGAATTACCCAAGGTTAGACGTAAAAGGAAGTAAGTCAACTGAAAATATATATCAGTATTTCCCTTAGCTGATAATGAAGGGGTTTGAGGATCAATTCAAAAGAGTGAATGACGCCTTCTTTTATGAGAAAATATGCATGTTGAACCCTGACTTAAGAAAGAGAAGAGACTCTGATGAGGCATGGGCGGAAGTATCAAAATGGGTTTGTATCTTCTTGTAGTTTAAGAAGTTCACATACCTTTGGGTGGTCATGTACCCAGGTGATCCTTTCTGATTTCCTAGATTCCTAGGTACCTAGGTGATTTGGTAAGACAATTGTTAGATTTCCATGAATTCTAGAAAATTAAACACAAGGCTTCATATCCTTCCCTATTTCCATCAGAAGGTACATGTGCTTGACAGTGGTTAAAGATAAGAATGTGGTGCATGAGATTTAGGACAAGTTGAAGAAGCACATGAAGCATATAGATGGATTTGATTTCCGAGGAGTCCTTAAATCATACGGTACTTTATATCTACATGTTCCCAACATAGAAGATATTTGGGTTGATCTTTGGGATGAAGTTTCCATCCGAAGAAAGGACAATAGCAGGTTGACAATTGAAGAAATCCAGATGCTAGATTTATCTAACATCCCAGAGGGCACCACAGATAACAAGAGTGTCCTTAATGCCTCGTATGATGGTTTAAATGAAGACCGATATGTATTCCTAGCCATTGATTGGTCCATCAATGAGAAATCTTCTATTGTGGGGACAGCTGCTCAAATTATTACCCATACTAAGGCGTGGCTCATTTCTTGGGGAATGAGTTATGAAGAAGGGAGTTTTTAAAAACTAGATACTTTGGAAGTGGGACCCTCCAAGGGAAAAAAGGAAAAGGATAAGAACCCTTCTAAGATGCCAATAAAGGTTAAGTTTGTCAGAAAGGGAGAAGATCAAGTAACTACACCAGTGGCTGCTCTCCCACAAACAGTTGAGGTTATTGATTCACCTCCACAACCAGAACAAGGAAAGCCTCCTTCAGGAGAAGAGATTGTTCAACCTTCCATTCCTCTTTTGGATGATAGTTCATCAGAGGTAAGTCTTCTTGTTATCTCTCAAGATCTAATTTCAGAATTCTTGCCTCCTCCCATTCAGCCTTCCTTGCCTCATATTTCTTCACCAAGTTCCTCAGCCATGGCTAGTATCTTCTTTGGCCTCTCACCTCTCCCCAATGGACCTCAGCTAACCATATATATGCCTCCTCCTTATGCACCTTCATTCCCAGAGTCCATTATCACAGACACTACACTTGTAGCGGTCACCACTCCACAAGCTAACCTTCCTCCACCTGAGGATGTGACTGTAACACCTATAATGGGAGAAAATTCTTCGAATACACCTCAATGGTTAATAGATCAGACTCTGAGGAAGAGGAAGGTGGTAGTTCCATTAGCAGCCTTTGATTTTAGTTCCCTCAAGGTCACTCCTACCAAGTCAGCCAAGAAACTGAAAATAGTTTCAAGGATTTCAGTTGATGCCTCAGGGCATAAATTTGTAGAAATTGCTACTCCTGTGGCTGATAAAACCAAGGATGATATAATGGTCACAGATTATCAAATCAAAAGGGTGGCTCTAGGGAAATTAACAAAGGAGGGAGCACAGCAGGACGCATAAGATGTCATGAATGTGTTGTGCCAGAAGCTAAAGGAAAGCAAGGCAAATAGAGATGAGTTAAAAGAGAGTACAATAGCTAACAGAAGTACTACTCAAGCTCTCAAAACCTCCTGAGTCAACACCATCATCCTATACTCCTATCAGGTTTGATTTCTCATCAGTACCCATGATTGAGAAGATTAATGAGAAGGGGAGAATAGTCTATGAATGGATCCAAAGGCTGCTCCTACAAGGAAAATAAGTCATCGAGGACATCGTGAAAGTCTAAAAATCCTTGGAGGATATAAATAAGGATGGAGAGAAAATGGATGATGAATTTTCAATAGAGGTCAGGAACCTAGAGTTAACTTTTGAAGCTCTCCAAACACTAAAACAGGTTCCACCCTACATCTTGGTCGAAGAAGGCATCATTCCACATGGGGACAAACATTTTCAAATAACCAAAACCATTAGATTTAGAATAAATATTCTCAATGAAGCTTAAAAAAAATTGAGGGAATTAAGAGATCAATTAGTCGATGGCATGAATGACATAGAAGAAGAGCTAGTCAAGATCTGCGCTAAGGTGTTAAGTGAAAGCTTGGGTATTCTTCCTGTTGATGATCTTTACAAGTAGATCTAAGAATCAATTCAGCACGAACCAACTTATGGATTTGGCCTAGAAATAATTGATAGGTTTTTGAAAATTGAAAATTCTTTGGAAACCCTGAGAAAACTCAACAAGAGGCTGAAAAAGATTCTTGGAAATGCTAGCGATACTAAGGAAACATGTGAAGTTTTGAGTGATCATTCCACTATGCCTGATGAAAATGAGATGTAGGGTATAATCTGAAAGTTCCAAGAATTTTGGGACAAACAAGATTTGTTGGAGGAAGACAAAGATGATGAAACAGAAAAGGCACAATGTTGCATGTCATTTCAATCCTGAAATCGACATGTCTTTTTCATTTTTGTTTCATCACATAGGAAGCAAATTTTGACTTGGTCTCCTACGTGAGAGTCAAGCAAAGTAGGAATCTCATTAAAAATACTATTTTCTAGGATTTATCCTATTTTCTCTCAACTCCTTTTATTATAAATAAGGGATGCTTATGCATTCCAAAAGGTTGAGATTTTTGGAATATTGAGATCTATTGTGAAGAAGAAAGACTTTGTGTTTTCTTTTAATCATTTGAGGAATAGGAGCTGATGCTATATTGCGAAATTTGTGTTGTGAGATGTATCTTTCTTAAGATATTGTTCTTATGTTCATAATCTTAAGCTATTCTTTGTTTAGCATCTTAATTTTTCTAATCATTTCAAACATTACATTTGTTATCTAAAGCTCATATGATTATTTTGTGCTCTGTGTTTACTCGAAAGAAAGTACATTCCTCTCATTTCCTTTCCATTGTGTTTCTTCCATAATAATAATTTCCTTTCTGATCCATTTAATTTCAAAAGAGCAATATCTTCACCTATTATGGATATGGATTTCGAGATTCTATCCTAACCCCAATGGTTAGATTAGTGTGAATATTTTATATTATTTCTATTATATTTTAGTCTAGTAATAAACAGGCAGCCTCACTTGTCTTTGAGGAGGGATTTCATCCCATGTACTGTGGTTGAACCTCATATTTTGGCTTGAAAAAATATCCAACCAATAGGGCTTAGGGTTATAAAATTTCTTTTTGAGAGCTAAATGATATGGATCCAATTATGATGCATGACTTTGGTCTGCCATAATGTTGTGTTTTGTAGTAAGCCTAATGAATGTAATGAGGTTACCAAGTTAATTAAATATGATCCTTCTTTTTTTGGATTCATACATAATTCTTCGTAGTTCCTTTTCATGTCTTTTTATAAGATGAATATGAATTCCTATGCATTTTCCTTTATGTTTTATTTCAGTCCTTTAAGTTTGTTAAAGTATCTCTGTCTGTAATGACTGCAATGATCTAGATCCATTCTGAGCTCTATGATGTTCATATGTTTCATTCCCACTCACTTCCTTTAAAGTTTGGATCATAGATGATGATTTCCCACTCAACTCACATAAAAGAGAGACTTGGCACCCACGAGTGCCTCGGGTGAGTGCCCAATGTCCATTGGGTGATAGGCCGACACGTATGGGATTCCATTATCCTTTGGTGGGTGTAAAAATGAATACATATTGGTTTTGTTGTCAAAATTTCACCCCCCCAGGGTAAATTTCGATAACATGCATCAGAGTTTTGTAGTTCCAGGCAAGTAGGTTGACCCAGAAAAAATTGTGAAAATCGGCTAAGTCCTAGTCCTTGAAAGCAATAGGGATGTGTGGGACAGAAAGGCGCGGATCGGCCGAAAAGCCTCTAGACAGTCCAAAAGCAGTTGGGACATCGGGACGCGTGGGATGCAGAAAGGCGGTTCAGCCAAAGGAAAGGAAAATCGAACTATTTCTGGGACAGTTGGAACAAATAGACCCGAACTGGCCGGATCAGCCAAAATAAGCACAAACAGCCCGCTAAGCAAATGGGACATTTGGGCCGCGAGTACGCGAATCGGGCGAAAAAGGTCAAGGAAGCCCGAAACAATTTGGGACATTTGGGACAAATGGATGTGAACCGGCCGGTTCAGCCGAAATCATCACAAGGAGCACTGGGACATCCGGGACAAAGGGACGCGTGGGACGCGGATCGCTGAAGGAGCCAAAAGCCAATCAAGTAGCGCCATGTGTCATCGGCCGAATGAGGGACAAGGAAGCCCATTCCGAGCGGATCGGAGGTTTATGTCCCAAACAGTTTGGGACATCCGGGACATAAAAATGTGAAGGGTGTGAAAGTGCTGGCAGGGCCGAAAACCAATGAGAAGCTGCCACATGTCCTCACAAGAGAAAGGTCAAAAAAGTCAAAGGGGCGAGTTTTCGAGCACTTATCCGAACCAATGGGATAGTGCCACGTGTCCTAGCTAGGGCCCACAAGGAAATTTTAAAAGATAGCCCACCAAGAGGTGGAGGAGAGAGAGTTGCTCAGCGAATCAGAACCTGCCACGTGTCATCCAGGTGGTAGAGCGTGGGAAGAAATTTAAAAATCCGTTTTCACCTGTTTTGTGCCCTAAATCTTCAGATCGCCATAACTTTCGATCCAGAGCTCGGATTGGCACGTTCTTTATATCAATGGAAATCTGGTAAAATTCTCTACACGATTCCAGGGCCAATCTTGCATTTTGGTTCAGCTTGGAGAGAGAAAATCAAGAAACACCTCTGGCGTGAAATAACAAGTAGAAGTAACGCTTCAACAAACAACTTTAATGCAGCAGACAGTTCGCCGCTTTTGTTAGGCAGCCCACCGTTTTGCCAGGATCCGCTGCTTCTGCCATGATGAGATGAATTGAATGCAACCTGGAGGTGGTTGGGGTAGATTTGGTTTTCCCTCCTCTCTTTCCTCTCTCATTCTTCCTATATATTATAAAGAGGAGCTTCTTTTCAAGGTCGAACATTTTCTGTTTTGCTCCTCCCTTCCTCTCCTATCAGGCGAATTTGTGGAGTTCGAACCTCTCATTTGAAACTGTAATACGACTCTGCCTCTTGGCATTCTGCAGTGTATTGTATCAATCTTTGGAGCAAGTAATACATGTCTGTGGATGATTCTCAACCCTCTCTGTGTTCATCTTGCATCCTCCTGGTCTTTCACTACAAGTTTTGTTATATGTGCATGATCTTATATCACATTTGAATGGTCTGTGTTCACTAGCAAAATAGGTGTTCTTCATTCCTCGGTTCATCACCTCTATTAGCTTAGATTTATTTTTATGCATCTTCTTACCTTGTCTCCTTGGCAGATTAGATTAGGTTTTTGAGAAAACCCTCTGCATATTTCGTGTGCATCTGAACAGAGGAATAGGAACCATCCTTCTCTGGAGAATCCTTTCTCATTTTTCAAGTCCCACACTTGGAGAAAGGATTCAATGTTATGCAATCACACTGGATGCCAAAATAATCAACCTAGAAACCTGATCTGCATCCAGGGGTGCTGTGATTTTGCATCAACAGTTTTGGCATGCCCGGTGGGACCTAGAGGTCTCATTTTTATTGCAGCAAAGTTGATATGCATCTGCTGCAATTTTCTTGCTTGAAAAGAGCTATTATTTGCATATCTGGCGACTCCAAAAGGAAGAATCAACTGGTTTCAGCAGTGCAGGCTTGAGAGCTTATGAGAAGAATCACAAGGTCAAAAGTTGGAGAAGAAGAAGTGTTGTTTGAATACCTGCAATTATCTCCAAGAAGAAGGAAAAGAGGAAGAAGGATTCAAAGGTCTCCATCTCCACCAAACAGAACTCTCTCAACTCCTCCACCTGCTCGGCCTTTCATTCAGTATTCAAGAGTCCTTCGACCAATCAGAATGGCGCAACCACTAAATCCCTTTGTCAATTTCACTGGCAGCAGCCCACTTGCCCTCAATGCACAGAATCCAGTTCCAATTGCAGCGTTGAAGAACATTCCATTTTTCACTGGAGAAAATCATACCACTCCTGGTGATCATGTCAAAGACATTGCTAACATCTGTGTAATCCATGAGATAAATGAAATGGATGTAGCTGTCAAATTGCTGGCATCTTCATTCAAGGGGAAAGCATTGCAATGGTTTAGGAGCCTTACAGTTGGTTCTATCACAAACTAGAATCAGCTGTGTATTGCACTTCATGAGTAGTTTGGAGAAAAGGGAGACAATTTGTCTCTACTGGAACAATTAACAACTATCAAGAGAGCCCCCAACGAGCAGCTGACTGATTTCAACTTCAGATTTCAAAGGTCTTGGGATAGGATTCCAGTGACAGTCAGGCCAACAGCAGAAGGTGCTTTTCTATACTATCTTAAAGCTTTGAATTCTGATATTTCTATGTTAATTCAATCTATGGGAGGCACAACCTTACCTACTGCTTATAGCATTGCCATTAGAGCCGAAAACTGTCTTATCCAAGCTGGTAAGTTGGCTCCTAGGCCTCCAATGCCATTATATCCAAGTTTAGAGAGCCCAAGTGCTATTCAAGCACCTGTCTTAGCTCCTATTTCCCACTCCTAGAAATCAGAGTTCAAATGAAGCTTCCACTTCATCTCCAAGTGCCCCAAATGAGCTTCAAGAGGTCATGAAGCAATTGCAAAATCTAGGCAATGAGCTGGTCACTCTCAAAAGACAACAAGCTCAAGGTTCTAGACCTTCATATCAGCCTCAAGCTCAACCTAATAGGCAGCCATATCAGCCTCAAAGGCCACCTAATCCAGCTGCAAATATGAATCAAACAAGGCCTCCTGTCAATAGACCATTCCAGCCCTATAATCCAAATGCCATATCTGCCTCTAGGGCATTAGTACCAGCACAAAACAACATTGCCCAGGAGTATGATTGGTGTTTTCCATGTAATGAGCCTCATAATCAATCCATGTGCTTCAATGGTGCTTTGACTCAAGCTTTAATGGTAACAACTACTGGTGTGGAGGGTGAGAACAGTCAAGAAAACAGCCAACAACAAGAAACATTCAAACAACAATCAGCCCCAAATGACACCACATTGGTAAATTGGCAAGCAGAGGATTTTTGTGGCATGAACCAGGTAGTTTCTCAAGGTGTTGCAGAAAACACAAGGTCAAAAAGAAGAAATTTGGGTGAAGAACAGCCATTAGCCCCAGCCAATCCACAACCTTCCATGGCTCCACAAATGATTGGCAAGCAAAGTCCCGCTTCAAATGCACAAGGACAGCCAAGAACAGCCCCTAGGCCAACTCAAATGCCAGCTGTTGCTGCCCACATACAAGGAGTAAATGTGCAAACCAAGGGGCAGCAGAGAGATCCTTCATCACCATTCAGTATCATTGATCAGATGAAGAAAACAAATGTCAATATATCTATGTGGGAATCCCTAGCTATCCCAGGCCAAAGAGATCTGCTGCAAGCTGCCATGAAGGACTGGCCAACTTCGAATCAGCAGATACAAGACAAAGTGCTTACAAATGCTGCCCAATCTGAGGGAAATCATGGAGGACAACAAGGTAAGATGTTGAAACCCCCTCCTTTCTATGTTTCATTAATCATTGGAAATCAGCTAGTGCATAATTACATGATTGATTCTGGAGCAAGTAGCTCTGTCATGCCCAAACAAATAGCTGATCAGCTAGGGCTTCAGTATGAAATAACATCTAAGGGAGTAGTGCAGCTGGATGGGACAGCAATAGCAATAGTTGGAGTGATTAGAAATTTGAGTCTTACCTTGCATGCATGTCCAAATGTTGTTGTCTTACAAGATGTGTCAGTCATAGACCTTCCACCACTCTTTGCCCTATGTTTGTCAAGGGACTTCACTGCCAAGATTGGGGGATATTTGTCCACTGATTGGTCACACATGCTGTTCAGAATGAGGTATGGAACTAAGGCTACAATTAGGTCAGAACCTATTGCAAACTTCCACATTGAGCCCTATACTCCAAATCAGATTAATACCAATTGCTCAGCATTTGATCAAGAAGATCACCCAAGCACTGATGAAGCTGACACTAAGGTTGGAAGTATCCCAGATTTGACTCTTGATGAATGGGCAAACAAGGTGCATGCTTTTGATCCTTATCAAGGAATAGAAGAATCTGAGCTAGGAGTCTATTGTATACACGAAGAAAGTCAACCTATTCCTAGCATCACCAAGCCAAACCACAAGGATGACAATGAGGTATGGCAGCTGTTTTTTGATGGATCAAGGAGTAGACAAGGTGCAGGAGGTGGAGCCGTGCTTATTTCACCTCAAGGAGTAAGGTACTATTCAGCTTTCAGATTTCAATTTGCATGCTCCAATAACACTGCTGAATATGAAGCCTTGGTGCAAGGGATGCATTGGGCAATCAAAAATAAAATAAAGAACTTGCAAGTGTTTGGGGACAGTGAATTAATTGTAAATCAGGTCAAGGGACAACATGCTGCCAAAAATGATCTACTCAGGTGCTACAAGAACAGGGTGTGGGACCTCATGGAAGATTTTGAGGGCTTTGGCATCAAATCCATCCCTAGGAAAGAGAATCAAGCTGCTGACAGGCTTGCAGCAGTAGGGGCAGCCTTTGACATTGTAGAAAACATTCAACAAGACAAGGTATAGCCAAACATCCACGTGATTGTGAGGCCTTCAGTGCCGGATAACAATGTCAGTTGGCAGGTATTTGAGAATGACTAGCAAATCATCCACTTCTTGCAAGAAGAAGCTGAGTTCTCAGTTAAGAATCAAGAAAAGTTGGAACAGCAATATGGTGACCAAGTGATACAGCTGAGAACTGACAAGCTGCCCAAGGGACTTATCACTTTGGAGTCCATTTTTAACCCCAATGATCAGTTTAGAAAGGAGAAAGCAAACATTCAGGTCAAGAGAGAAGATTCGGTATCCATCTTGGTAGAAGAGAACAAGCCATTGCAAATTGGAAAGATGACAACTGAGCAAGAAAGGTGTGAGTTCATACAGCTATGTCAAGAATTCCCTGACGTGTTTGCTTGGAGCTATGAAGACTTGAAAGGTTTCAATCCCAACTTAGCTCAGCATACCATTGAATTGGATCCAAATACTAAGCCTGTCAGGTAGAAACAGAGACCAGTCAATCCACACATGGAGCCTCTCATGAGAAAAGAATTGGACAAGCTGATTGAGTCAAGAATCATATTCCCAATCAAGCATTCTAGTTGGGTTGCCAACTTAGTTCCAGTCAGAAAGAAGAGTGGAGAGATCAGACTGTGTGTTGACTTCAGAGATCTGAATAGAGCCTCTCTCAAGGACCATTATCCACTCCCTTCCATGGAGCAAATATTACAGGTCGTAGCTGGTTCAGAAAGGTTTTCACTACTTGATGGTTACTCAGGCTTCAATCAGATTATGGTAAAGGAGGAAGACCAGTTCAAGACAGCCTTCACAACCAAATGGGGCACATATGCTTACAAGAAGATGCCATTTGGACTGTCGAACGCCGGAGCAACATTCCAGCGAGCTATGGATATGGCATTCAAAGGCTTGATCAACAAGATAGTGCTGATATACCTAGATGATATTACTGTCTTCTCAAAGAATGCAGCAGACCATTTCTTTCACCTCAGGCAAGTGTTTCAGAGGTGTAGAAAGTTTGGAGTGTCTTTGAATCCTAAGAAGTGCATCTTTCTTGCACATGAAGGGAAGCTCCTTGGCCATATTGTCTCCAAGGAAGGATTAGCAATTGATCCAGAGAGGGTTGAAGCCATAAGAGCACTACCATTGCCAAGCCACAAGAAAGCCCTTCAGAGTTTCCTGGGAAGGATAAACTTTGTTCAGAGGTTTGTCCCAGATTTTGCAGCCCTTGTCAAGCCCATCACCAAAATGTTAAGGAAAAGCATGGCTTTCAAGTGGACGGCAGAAGGCAAGGAGAGTTTTGAAGCAATCAAAGAAGCCATCTCCCAAGCACCCACTCTCATCAACCCAGACTTTTCCAAGGATTTCATCCTCTATGCATTTGGAGGTGATGACACTATTTCTGCCATTCTGGTACAGCAGAACAAAGATAATGATGAACAGCCGATTGCCTTCTTCAGCCAGAGCCTAGATGACTGCGAAGTGAGGTACTCTTTTATTGAAAAGCATGTGCTTGCAGTAATCAGAAGCTTGAAGAAATTCAAGCATTTAGTCTCAAACAACAAGGTCCAGTTGCTAGTCTCACATGCTGGGGTTAAGGACTTCCTCCTCAACAAGGATTTGAATGAGAAAAGGGCAGGATGGATCACCCGTGTCATGGAGTATGACATTGAGATCAAGATCACCAAGCTGGTAAGAGGCAAAGGTTTGTGTGAGTAGCTCGCTTCTAAACAACTAGTCAACCCAGAAGATGAAGAAGACGTTGTCCTGCTATTACAAGATGATCAAAAAAAGGAAAATGATGATGTGTCTACTCCCTGTTGGACTCAGAATATGATACATTTCCTACAGACGGGCATGTTCCCTCTAGAAATGAGAAAAGCAAAAAGAAGGTACTTCAGATTACAAGCAGTTCCATATGTGCTTGTTGATGGTGTTTTTTTTAAAAAAGACATCAACGGTGTTCTATTAAGATGCATTGGGACAGGTCAGGTTGAGAGGATCTTACACGAGTTCCATGATGGGGAGGTAGGAGGCCATTTCACCCCATGAGTAATAGCTCTCAAAATCATGAAAGCTAGTTACTATTGGCCTACTATATTCAATGAATTACTACTCATGGGTTAAGAAATGCAAGAAATGTGCATTCTTCACAGGGAAAGGAAGGTTAGCAGCGTTGCCCCTTCGTCCAATTTCAGTATATCATCCATTCGTGCAATGGGGATTGGACTTCATTGGAGTCATCAATCCCAATTCGAGTTAAGGCCACAATTGGATTCTTACAGCGACAGACTATTTCACCAAGTGGACCGAAGCATTAGCACTCAAATAGGCAAGTGAGTCTAACATACTAGACTTTTATGAAGGAATAGCAACTAGGTTCGGTGTGACAGCCACCATCATATCAGATAATGCATTAGCATTCATAGGTTCAAAAATTACAGAATAGGCTGTCGAGAATGGAATCTATTTGAGCACCTCTTCAAATTATTACCTGCATGGTAATGGACAGGTAGAGTCCACAAACAAGAATTTGCTAAAAATCATCAGAAGGACTCTGGATGAAAATCAAAGAACATGGCATACAAAGCTAAAATCAGTGTTATGGGCTGATAGGATAACACCAAAGAAGTCTACAGGTAATTCTCCCTATAGGTTGGTCTATGGGACGGAGGTAGTATTGCCTGTATCATTAGAATTGCCAGCCCTGGAGCTCATGAAGCAGCTTGAGTTATCTAAGTTCAAACCAATGGAGGTCAGGCATGTAGAATTGACAGAATTAGAAGAAATTAGAGAACATGTAGCTCAAACGATTGAAAAGGATCAGGCCTTAGTAAAAAGATGGTTTGATAAGAAAGCAAGAGAAAGGACATTCCAGGAAGGGGACCTAGTTCTGAAATGGGATGCAGATCGGGCAAAACCAGGAAGGCATTCCAAGTTTGATGCCATCTGGAGTAGTCCCTACATGGTCACGGGATGCAAAAATAGTAATGCCTTCTAATTGTCTGCATTAGATGGAGATGAACTTCCAATTCCGGTTAACGGAATCTATCTTAAACATTACTACTAAAAAAGAAAAGGTTTTCCCTTGTAAATATTAGTTTAGATTTTCATTCCTCTAAGTGCGTATGCACATTGTCCTGTGGTAGTTAGGTTTCTATTTTCCTAAGTGGTTTGGCATAGGTTTTTCTGCTCTCAGGTTGTTTTTTACAGGTCAGAGTGTTGTTGAAGAAGAACTTGCAGTATCAGGCTCGTTTTTTGGTTATTGCTTATGACTCCATGCCCAATGGATCGCTAAAAGGCCACTAATCTTCTACCTAGCAGGCAGGTGACCCCGCTGAGTCGTCAAAACTGTTGTCAAAATTTCACCCCCTAGGATAAATTTTGATAACATGCATCAGAGTTTTGCAGTTCCAAGAAAGTAGGTTGACCCAGAAAAAAATGTGAAAATTGGCTAAGTCCTAGTCCTTGAAAGCAATAGGGACGTGTGGGATAAAAAGGTGCGGATCGGCCGAAAAGCCTCTAGACAATCTGAAAGCAGTTGGGACGTTGGGATGCATGGGACGCGGAAAGGCGGTTTGGCCGAAGGAAAGGAAAATCAAACTGTTTCTGGGATAGTTAGAACAAATAGACCCAAACTGGCCGGATCGGCCAAAATAAGCACAAACAGCCCGCTAAGCAAATAGGACATTTGGGCCGCGAGTACGCGAACCGGCCGAACCAGGTGAAAAAGGTCAAGGCAGCCTGAAATAATTTGGGACATTTGGGAAAAATGGACACGAACCGGCCGGTTCAGACCGTAATTAGCACAAGGAGCACTGGGACATCCGGGACAAAGGGACACGCGGGACGCGGATCACCTGAAGGAGCTGAAAGCCAATCAAGCAACGCCATGTGTCATCAGCCGAATGAGAGACAAGGAAGCCCATTCCAGGCAGATCAAAGGTTTATGTCCCAAATGGTTTGGGACATCTAGGACATAAAAACGTGAAGGGTGCAAAAGAGCTGGCAGGGCCGAAAACCAATGAGAAGCTGCCATGTGTCCTCACAAGAGAAAGGTCCAAAAAGTCACAGGGGTGAGTTTTCGAGCACTGATCCGAACCAATGGGATAGTGCCACGTGTCCCAGCTAGGGCCCACAAGGAAATTTCAAAAGATAGCTCGCCAAGAGGTGGAGGAGAGAGAGTTACTCAGTGAATCAGAACCTGCCATGTGTCATCTAGGTGGCAGAGCACGGGAAGAAATTTAAAAATCTATTTTCACCTATTTTGTGCCCTAAATCTTCAAATCGCCATAACTTTTGATCCAGAGCTCGGATTGGCACGTTCTTTATATCAATAGAAAGCTGGTAAAATTCTCTACACGATTCCGGGGTCAATCTTGCATTTTGGTTCAGCTTGGAGAGAGAAAATCAAGAAATGCCTGTGGCGTGAAATAACAAGTAGAAGTAACGCTTCAACAAACAACTTTAATGCAACAGACAGTTCGCCGCTTCTGTTAGATAGCCCGCCGTTTTGCCAGGATCTGCCGCTTCTGCCATGATGAGATGAATTGAATGCAACCTAGAGGTGGTTGGGGTAGATTTGATTTCCCCCTCTCTCTTTCCTCTCTCATTCTTTCTATATATTGTAAAAGAGGAGCTTCTTTTCAAGGGTCGAACATTTTTCTGTTTTGCTCTCTCCGTTCTTCTCCTATCAGGCGAATTTGTGGAGTTCAAACCTCTCATTTCAAAATATAATACTATTCTACCTCATAACATTCTGTAGTGTATTTTATCAATCTTTGGAGCAATTAATTCATGTCTGTGGATGATTCTCAGCCCTCTCTGTGTTCATCTTGCGTCCTCCTAGTCTTTTCACTACAAGTTTTGTTATCTGTGCATGATCTTATAAGACATTTGACTGGTCTGTGTTCACTGGAAAAATTGGTGTTCTTCATTCCTTGATGAATCGCCTCTATTAGCTTAGATTTATTTTTATGCATCTTCTTAACTTGTCTCCTTGGCAGATTAGATTAGGTTTTGAGAAAACCATCTGCATATTTCGTGTGCATCTGAATAGAGGAATAGGAACCAACCTTCTTTGGAGAATCCTTTCTCATTTTTCAAGTCCCACACTTGGAGAAAGCATTCAATGTTATGCAATCACACTGGATGCCAAAGTGATCAACCTAGAAACCTGATCTGCATCCAGGGGTGCTGTGATTTTGCATCAACAGGTTTCATTTCTGGCACCTCTTTTCAAATTTGTAGAGGGAAATGACATACATCATGATCTATGAAATGAGTGATGACATATCGTTTAACTTTGGAAAGTGTTGAATCATGGTTCAAAAGCATGGAGGATGAATTTTCTTAGAGATTCAGCACTAGACCTGAGTTTGATGCATGCAGATGGGTAGAAGAGAACCTCTACCATGAGTTGTATGAATTTTTTTTCTGTTGCTTCCCAGTAGAGCTGTATGAATGGATCTCAACATATGTGTCTAGATCAAGCTTGTATTATAGATCATGTGTGTGGACCAAAGAATAATACCAAAGGCTGAAAGATGTAGATATGACGTGGACTCATGTTGTGGATCATTGGTGGAAAGGCGTGTTGGCTAGCTACACGTTGGAGCACACTATTTCTACATATTATTGTCTAGAAGTTGCTGAGTTTGAGTTTTTATGGGAGCCCAGAGGATCATTTCTACATGCTATTCCTCTGGCCATGAAGATCTTGTTTGTTACCTTGAGTTTAGAGGAATTCCCAATGGTCAGCTAAACCATTCTGAGTGCTGGGTGAGGAAGCTAAGGTGGAGGAAGATGGAAGACATTACGATGGAGAAATAAAGGGAGGAGAGATGACTCAAGTATAGTGAAGTGCATGAAAGGGAGAATTATAGACAAGGTGAGGTTACAAGTGTGATGGATCTATGGAGGCAGACATTACGGGAAGGAGTTGAGGTTCACATAGAGGATGTGGAACCTGAGCAGTTAGGGCTACCCCATATTAGAAAGTATGTGAGAGAGACCCCTTTGGCTTTTGATGAGAGTTCATTGTATGGAGAGAGAAGATTCATTGGCATGCATTTGAACCCACCTAGTGACCAAACCCTGGCACTTGGTTTTCCAGATCAAGGGAGGAGTATCGTTGACCCAGTTGGTATCAGTGGAAGTGACAAATTTGTGCCCAGGAGATACAATTTGTCATTTCCCACTTCTATGGCTATGCATACTATTCTAGTATTCAAAGTAATTTTTGGACAAGGAGAAAGTACACAAGCCTTCGGTCTCACATCTAGGAGTGGTGTGGGGTACACTATTAGTAGTGGGGAATTATCACAGACCATCGGTGTGTAGTTCAGTGAAACTTTGGGGACCCTTGACATGACCACTACAGGACCTGGTGGACCTTGTGGGTCTGGTGGATCAGGAGGAACATGATCTAGTGGACCTAGTGGGTCTAGTGGATCATGAGGAACAAGACTTGGTGGATCTAATGGGTTAGGAGGCATAGGACCTGGTGGATCTGGTGGATTCAGTAGAGGAGGAAACACCGGAGGAAACCATGGCTTTGGCTCATGATAACAAGGGCCCTAACCACCTCCTCAAGTCTTCTTTGATATGTCTTTACATTTGCTAGATTATAGGGGTATTGAAGATGCTACAAAGTATGTTCATAAGTGTGAGTTTTTATGGCATGCAAAGGGGATCACAACCCCAAAATGGAAGGTCAGTTAGTTTACAACAACATTGCAAGGGCACACACACAACTGGTATATGAAATATGACCCTCATCAAATGGTGGTGGATTATATTATTTTAAAGAATGCCTTCTTGGCAGAATTCCACATTCCTGAGTTTGAATAGAAGAGCATTAACACCCTGAAGGATATTTAAGAGGGAATGGTAGAGAGTGTGTGGGAGTATGATGCGCGGTTTAAGACTCTCTTGTCAAAATTGTCATATGACATTCACCCTTCACATCATGGTCAATGGTTTGTTGGGGGGTTGATAACTCCATTTAGAATATCTTTATCTCATAAAAATTTCACATACCTGTGTGAGGCGTTAGAAGCCACCCTATGTGTTGAAGCTGTTGGATGTGTTGATACTAGTGTTAACCCATTCATGAAGGCTCAAATCATTGTTATGGCTAAGAATATGGAGAAGTTTTCTATGAACTTAGCTCATGAGACTCAAAATGGTATATGGTGTAAAGATTGTGAAGTAGAGGGGCATGTCAAGGATAGTTTCCCCCGTAAGACAGTACACACCGTAACAGTAGACTGTGATATTTTTCATAGGGACCATGATGCGAGTAGATGTCCCCTGTTGCAACATGCGATGTGGAAGAATGTGTCTTGATACTATAATATTTTCATCTCTACGACCCATGATACTAAGGATTATAGGCTTATTGATCAGATCTATGAGGCCATTGATCATGGTGTGTGCCAAACTAGCCTTACTGGTAGTTCTAAGAATGATGACCACCATTATGAGGAGTGCGCAGATGAAGGCACACATGGAAGGGGATTTCAAGGAGGATTTCATGGTCATGGTAACCACGGAGGAGGAAGAAGTGAGTTCCCACATGGAACCTATTTTAATTGTGTGTCTACATATCACTACAAGTGTGAGTGCCTAGACTTATTACAGTGTTCATGGTGCGAGAAGAAGCACAAGTATGAGGAGTTCCCTGAGTTAGTTAAGCATATGAATCAGTAGCACCGGAAAGAAAATGGTACATGGTGAGCATTAAGAAGGGTGGCACACAATGGATGCCACGAGTGACACTTGATGCAGGCTTGAAACCTATTATGGTAACAACAAGAGTAGAGGCCACATGCGCAAAGGAAATACCAAGGTATAATAACTTGGTTTCAAGGGAAGAAGTGGTACATGGGAATTACCCATGCCCTGTGCATCTGAAGGAGGTATATCAAGAAACCATGGACGTCATTTGAAGTTTACAAGGAGAAATCTAATGTCTAAAGGAGCGGTCCATGAGGGAGGATCAAAGAAGGAATTTTGAGGTGCCAAAGGATGATCTGGATGAGGTTAAGGAAGTATGTAAAATGCTAATGCAAGAGAATATTTTTCCCTTGCTAGGGACATGGTTGAGAAAGAAGGTACCATGCCACTGGAGAATAGTGCAAGAGGAAGGTCTTACATGTAAAACATTCCCCTCACCAGCCCTTGACTATGATAGGGAGATCACATTAAATGCGGTCGTGGATGGATGTCTCCTTAGTAATATCCTAATTGATACAAGCATGAAAGTCAATGTTCTCACCTTGGATGCATGACATCAGATGGGAATACCTGACATTACATCCATCTTTAAATGTGTTGTATATGGAGAACAAAATGAAGGTAATGTCCATTTGTGTCTTAAAGGATGCAGTCATCACCATTCAGGGAACTAAGTTTACTGGAGGACTTCATAATTCTTAGCACTTGTCAAGGTAAACAATTTCCCAACATTACTTGAGCGCTCGTGATGCTATAAGAACAATACAGATCTTCAATTCAACAAGGGATACATAAGATTTGAAAATGAGGAGGAATGGGTCATCATACCCCTGGCTAATGGGAAATCAACACCCTATACTGAACCCTTGGGAGAAGAAGTCCTGGATAGAATATATGTGCACTCAATTAGGGATCCAGAGACAATTCATCCCACAGAAGGAGTTATCCAGTTTGAGGATGCTCAGTCCCTAAGTTACACCACAAGTATAGCGTACGATAATTGGGAACATGTGGAACCTATGAGTTAATTAGATGGCATTTGAGAGGATCAGTGAAAAAGGTGACAAAGGCACATACATTCCAGTGCCTAAGAGAAAAGGAGCTACCTAAGTACTCAGGAGGAGCCTTCCTTGAGGTATTTTTTGTAGAAGATGGAAGATCAATGGAAGGAGGAAAATGAATCAAGGGGGATGTTAAGTTACATCCTACTGAGAACTACTGTATGCTGGTGGGGCAACGCATCAGGATAATCTCTTGGAATGGTGTGAGGTGAGAATTTCCTTCTCTGTAAGGTTTGGTAGGAGTAACGTGCCCACGGATATAAAATATTACCATGGTAAAGAGACCACTTCCTTCCATATCCAAGCATGTGAGATGACTTGGATGGGAAGCGTAGAAGCATTTCCACCCTCATTATGGGTTCACAAGTTGTATTCCACCTTACAAGGTTGTGCACTGTGCATGGTACATTCATTCTAAGACACACCTCCAGATAGGGAATTGGCAAGAGTTAGTGGCTGATATCATTCAAACATTCAAGTATCAGAGTACAAAACCCTTGGTGGATAAGGCATTGCAGGTTGTTCAAGCGCCTTACCATTAGAGATAGTGCCATGGTAGAAGATAGGCTACTGGACTTATTAGGTGAACCTAGCCTAGAAGCTCCCTTTTAGGAAGAAGAAATAGAAAAAATACAGTTTAAGCGTGTATGTATGGAAAAATAAAAAGGGAAGATGGTGTATGTTATTGATGGGGAAGAAGTGGAAAACTTGGATGTTGACCATTATGGTAGGGATGTACGAAGTGTTAGACAATTCTGATGAACAGGAACATGCCTATCATGAACCTTTAAAGACAAAGAAGGTTAACATCAGCTCAGACGAAGAGCCTAAAGAGGCTATCATCAGAGACTATTGGTCGGAGAAGGAAGTCTCTAAGATCATTGATCTTTTACGTGAGTTTGAGGATTTATTCCCATGCAGGTATCATGAGCTTAAAGGCGTCCACCATTCCTTGTGGGAAATGAGAATTAAGTTGAAGGAAGGGTGTGTGCTCAGTCTGAAAGAGACCATACCAATGAATCCTAACCTGTGTGTGAAGGTTAAGGAGGAAATAGATAAAATGATAGCATCAGGCATTATTGAAGCTATTGAAGAGTCGGAATGGATAATTCTAATGGTAATTAGCATCAAGAAGGATGGAAGGATAAGGATCTGTTTTGATTATAGGGACTTGAATGTAGTATGTATCATTGATCCTTTCCCAACCCCATTTACTGAAGAAATATTAGGAGTGGTAGGGCACGAGGTCTATTCTTTCATAGATGGATTCTCAAGCTATCACCAGGTAAGGATCACGAAGGAGGACTAAAGGAAGATGAATCTTCCCACTGAGTGGGGAAGTTTTTCCTATACAGTCATGCCTTTTAGGTTGAATAATGTGCCTACTATGTTCTCGTCGCATTGTGGTACAAGCTTTCCAGGACTTTCATCCATAAATTCCTTCAAGTCTACCTGGATGATTGGACAATATATGGGCTTGTAAAGGACCATTGTGACAACTTAAGGCTGATGTTTGAAAGGTGTCTACAGTTGAGGATATACCTTAACATTAATATGTGTGTCTTCTCTACTCCATTTGGAACATTATTGGGGCACATCATATGTAAGGAGGGCCTACTAGTAGATCCTGCAAAAATTGCAGTCATTTTGGGATTCAAGGAGCTTACTAGTCAAATCATGGTGTGTGGATTTGTTGGGCATATGGGGTACTACAGGAAGTTCATTAAGGGATATGCCAAGATCTCCATGCCCTTAGAAGAGTTACTTAGACATAAGAGTGCCTTTCATTTGGGAGAGGCACAACAGAAGGAATTTGACACTTTAAAGGATCGGCTTATCACTGTGCCCATCCTACGTTTCCCTTCTTGGGATAAGCCTTTCCATGTTCATGTGGATGCCTCAGGGACCTGCCATTGGAGTAGTACTTGCACACCCTGGTGAAGGGATTGTTGATCATCCTTTGTGCTTTGTAAGTAGGAAATTGACACCAGCATAGTATAATTATACTACAACTGAGCACGAGGCATTATCAATGATCTACACGCTTCATAAATTTAGACAATATTTGTTAGCAACCCCTTTTATATTTTACACTAACCATATGGCATTGAAATACTTGGTGAACAAGCCCATTCTACAAGGGTGCATATGTTGGTGGGTACTATTGTTCCAAGAATTTGAGTTCACGGTGGTTGTCAAACTAGGAAAAAGTAATTCCATACCTGATCATTTATCTAGGATTGATTCAGGGGAGGATGCAAAGAGCATTAAAGACACCATGCCAGATGCACAACTATTTAGGTTGCGGTACATGCCCTTAGATTTGAAGTACATTGCAATATTTCTCAAAATGGGTGTGGCATCAGTTGGAATGAAGGCCTTGGAGAAGAAGAAGTTGGCCATACGCACCGCACTCTACATGTTAATTAGCATAGATCTATACAAAATGGTTCATGATGAGGTTCTGTCATTACATGCTAGAACATGAGCACATTGAAATTATGGAAGAGGTGCATGGTGGGACTGTAGGAGGACACTATGCAGGAAATGAAACCACATGGAAGATTCTACTCACAGGGATTTGGTGGGAGACCATTTATCAAGATTGCATTGATTTTTGCAAGGCCTGTGACCATTTCCAGCGCCTTGGAAAACCTGGAAAAAGGGATGAAATGCCCTTGTGACCAATAGCCAGTGTGGAACCATTTGAGAAGTGGGCTATCGACTTTGTCAGACCAATCTCGCTAGTGGCACGAAGGACTGGTTTGCGGTATATCCTCACTTGCACTGATTATTTGACAAGGTGGGCAGGAGGCAAGTACCTATAAAGGATTGTATAGTAGCTACCGCTGCTATATTTTTATGGGAAAATATAATCAGTAGGTATGGATGCCCATTGAGTTTGAAAAGTGATAGAGGTATGCACTTCCTCAATGAGACATGGTTAGGATTCTATTGTCAGAATTCATGGTGGCCCATCACAAAACTACTCCCTATCACCCTCAAGAAAATGGAACTACCGAGGCATTTAACAAAATACTTAGCCACACATTGACTAAGATATGTGATGTTGGTAGATAGGATTGGGATGCCAAGGTATTAATCATTCTTTTGGCGTATAGGAAAACCTACAAGATGTTGAATAATGCCACACCATTTCAATTAGTGTTTGGCGTTGAGGTTGTCCTACCAGTTGAATTTGTGTTAGCTTCTTTGCATATAGCACATGTAGGAGGATTGGCCAATGATGAACAAGTAATGGAAGATAGAATTGACAAGTTAATGTAATTGGATGAAAGATGATCACTCGCCAAGTGGAGCTAGAAGATGGAAAAATTAAAACAAAAGGCATGGCATGATCGTCACATTAAGAACAAGAAGTTTGAGGTTGGGCAAATGGTCTTACTGTATGATTCTAAGTTTCTACACCATCCTAGGAAGTTAAAAGTCCATTGGTTGGGTCCCTACATCATCTCGTACATCCTTGATTTAGGTGTGCTAGTTACAAGCACTGGATGGGAAGAGATTTCTAAGACACTTCAATGGGAGTAGGATGAAGACTTACTATAAATAAGTCTTCGTGGTGTTTGTAAATAAGGAAGTGTTGCTAGTTAGTTTAGGATTTCCTTTAATGCATTTTATTTTCTTATGTTTCCCTTTCTCATTGCTATTTTGTGTTGCACCTTGGGTGCCAATAATCTCATTACTTTTTGAAGGTTGTAACTGTGCAAAGGACCGCACATCATTTTAGTGTGGGGTGGAGTAAGGTGGAAAAAATTGAAGGGTGAAGTTCCAAGAAGGATCACATTGGAAATCCCAGTTGAATGGCCTTGTTAAGGAATTACATGTAAGGAAAGGTGAAAAAATGATGGTTGGTGTCAGGGTAAGGCTACATTGGGGATCCACATACAAGAGAGGAAAAGTGCAAACACAACATGAGGTAGGTGAGAGCAAAAATCATGACAAAAGAAGTGCCTTTGGCACTTGTTATGCATGCGTGAAAGAGTCTCCTATCAAGATGGATTGGTTTCATGCCAGAAGGTTGGGGAATTGTTCGCACAAGGTTGGGTGCACATGAGTTAAAGTGCTAAAGTTAGAGTTTTTTTGAAAAATATGCATTAATTATTAAAGTATGGTGGTAGGTGAGGTATCATTTTAATGTTAAAAAGTGGGGAACAACTATAAATAGAAGGTTGGGGACTTCATTATTTACATTGCAAATATGAAGAAGGAAGAGATTTTTGTAAACTAGGGTTTCTAGAGTTGATCTATGTAAAGAAAAATTAGAATATTTTAACTATGAGTGACTAGTTTGGATCTGCAAACCGAGGGGGAAGTAATTCATAGGCATGAGGAGAGTCATGGAGAAGCATCTGTCTTGTGAAAAGATATTCTAGTTAGGGTTTTGACAACTAGGGCATGGGTTGGAAAAGAGTATTCTTCGTAGGTTCAATATTTGAACTTGGAAAAGATAGAAGAGCAGAGCTAGGAAGATATGTTGAAGTGTAGAGAAAACATACACAATGGCACCCAAGAAACTAGCAGTAACACCTAATAAGGGAAAGGGCAAGGGAAAACAACAAGAAACTACCGCAAGTACCAATGAAGAATGGTATGTATAAATATAGTACCTAGATGGGGTTTTACTCGGGATGGAATGGGAATCCCACTTGAGAAAAATGATGGTAAGTGACTACAATCATTGCACGAACATGATTGAAAAGGAAATGGAGCTGGTGTTAGTACGCCCTGTAACATTCCCATTTTAAGACTTTAGAAACAAGGGATTTTTTTTTTTGAAACATAATTTTCTCTATTCTAAATAAATCATCATTTAGAACACACATTCCATGCCAATCAATCTCATAACAGATAACCATATGTAGTTGTAATGGCTTGGTATGCTACCGATCTCTTCATTCCATGACTCGGTTACCTACCGATCTATTCATGTTTAAATTTAAGTACTGAATAATCTTCGTATACTATGTATACTTGGTTCTCTTACCTTAATTCGGGTACTGAGTGATTTATTTAAAGATCCTATCTGAATATTTGTTACCAATATTCATCTGATATCACGTTGCTTTAAACTAGGTGACATAGGACAACACAACCACCAGCTTGCGATACTTTGACCAAAGATTTTCAACATACTGTTCATGTCACTATTCCTAGATGACATACTCATCATTCTGGAATACATCCTTCACCTCACTCATCTATTATCTAGAATGGTCTTTACTGACTACCATCAGTCCACTTGTCTAAGGTTTAACCCTAGCCCAGGTTTGAAACATATTTTACTATAGGAAGATGCTCATAATGACTTAGGGTATATGGGCATACTCAATTGACCTAAGTCAACTGGATGTGCCAAGGTACCCTAAGCCATTGAAAGCTACTACCTATCCTAAACATGCCACTAACCTGACCTAGAGAGAAACTAAGTTCAAGTCCTTATTTGTGTGTAGATTTAGATGATCAATACAAAAGGGTGTTGCCACATGTCAACTGTAATGTTGTACCCTTGAGAAGACCCTAGTCTTCTTAAAGGTATAGTCCTCTAGTTGGCGTGTGCTAGCATCCTACAGAAACTGACTCATCAAGATGTACATACCCCAAGGAGGTTATTAATACATTATTAATTTGGATTATTTAATAGATTATAGCAACCTTGCTTGACCTTAATCCAACACTCCATAAGTTCTTTTCTATATTTTATTCAATTAATCATTAAAGAAATTTCTTAGCTTATTATTGCTTTTAATGTTCGTTTACTAGTTTAACAAGCAGTTAACCAAAAATAGGACAACAATATCATAAGTTCCATTATAATGTAACTTAACCATTCAAAGAAGGTGTAGCAACCAAACTAGTTCAACTATAGTAGACTTCATAGGAAATGAAGTCTAATGATTAACGATCATAGCACCAATCTTTAGATTATATTCCTTTGAGCGAGGAAGAGTCTTCCTCTTCATGATTAAGTGTTAGGGTTGTCATACCCTTCTTATCCTTCACAATTTCTATAGTTTTACTACATATTCATTACACATTCTATTACTATATTAAATTGTTTATATAATAAACATCATCTTATGTAACTTAACAAGCTGCATTATTATAAGGGAAATTGAACTAATTCCCTTTATCCATATTATCAAAGGATATCTAGATAAGCATAAAATAATATGAAGACTATCAACAAGATAAAACTTTTATCTTCCTCATAAAAGTACGAGATAATTTACACAACCAATGCAAGTAAATCTCCAACTTTCAATTCATCATTAAAAACTTATCCATTTACAAGACTATACATTTCAGGCATACTGTTAACAAAGAACCTTCATTCCAAAAAGAATATAACTTTTCTTTTTCAATACAACTCAAGAATGAATCAAAATTCTTTACAAAGAATCATACTTATATCAGCCAATGCATTATATAAGTTTTTTCCTTCTTTTATCACTTATGATGTCCATCTGCAAAAATTGCTAGCACTGGTCAGTTCAATGAACTGAGCATGATAAGCACTAAGCATTAAAACAAGGTGCATTCTACTAATTGTTTCATTAAAACAAATCTGCTTTAATGAAGCAATTAATGCAATCATACAAAATAAGCCTAAGTAATAACATCCCAAAAAGAAGCACAAATATAAATCTACAATCACTTTATGAGAGACCATTATATAATCAGCAACTACTGCATTATATTCTATATGTATTGTCCCAACCGATACTTATTTAAAATGATTAACAATCCTTGGCATTTAACTATCCCATAATTCTTACAGAATTTGAAATACAAAATTGATCTTTCTATCGTCAAGAGTTTCTTTCGAAATCAAAGACTTCCTTATCATTCCTTCCAAGTTCCAGTAAATTCAAGTTACTTACAACTATGTAATCCTTTTAAGATGAATCATCCTACATCTTAAATAACCAAAAGACTCACAAATCATAAAAAGGTAACCTAAATCTAGGTTAAGTAAAATAACCTAGGTTCTAGATTAGACTTCTAAACAATTCAAGAATGTATACCAAGTCATCAATGTTTCATCTACCAAATTGAGACATTTCCATATGTCCATAGGTATACATCAAGTATAAACGTAAACAATATCAAATACTAGACAATTACTTACAATAAGTAAAATATTTGATTCAATCAAACCTATACGGGTTCATAAAAAGATAAAGGAGAAAAAATTGAAAGTATATAATTTCCATTTCCTTTTAATCCTCAGAAAGGAAATATCAACATCCTCAATTTAAACAACTTAAACGATTTAAAAAAAGATTCAATACAACTATTCTCAAATTCAACATTCATTATGAAATAGCAGTCAGGTTCAGAGTGAACCAAATTCATACATATATTATTTATACATATGAAATAAAGAAACAAATTCATCATTAATTTAAGAGATAATCATTCCTTAACAAGAATTCCAATCTAATCCAAGAAGGAAGAGGAACAAATAGTTATAAACTCACTTTCACCATTATGAGTTTCCAACATTGATTTAGATATTAGTAAATGATCAAACTCCTATATTCCATTATGCAAGATATGACTCATACAGGGTTATCTTTTACCCTTATCTAATCGAGAAAGGATCATACTATCTGTTAAGTACATAGAGAGTAATAACAAATACAACTTTCAAAAGATGTATGCCACAGCCATATGCAACAGTCAAAGTAGAGAAATTACCATCCACTTTCAATAGGTCAAACCTAACTAAAAACCACTTGGAGTTGACAAGGCAATAAGAACAACACCTCAATTACGAAACCAAGTAGGCTCAAACAGAGTCGATTAGGTTTCCTAATAAAACCAGAAAGACAAACTTAAAAAGAAGTAATTCTATCATAAAAAATTATCCAAGAATAAATCGAATAAACCAAATAGACTTGAGAAGGTAATTCCCTCATGACACGCAGACAGAGAAAAGTTGATTTCTAGTTTTAGAGAGTAATTTAACAATACTATTCTCAAATATCAGAATGGATAGAAAAATGATTCCAAGAAACTCTATTAGACTAACAAGATAGTTTCCATATCGACAAAAGGTATTCGATCTACAAGAAACATGATCAGACGAGTTCCACCAAAACAATAAAAAATATCCACATCTAAAAATAAAGATAAAAAAAGGAAAGAACCCCAAACCAAGTTCAGTGTATCAAATAGTTCCATTCCCATTCAGTAAGAAAAAGAGACTCAATACAAATCTACAGTCAAACAAATCTCGTATCCATAACAACTTAAACACAAAAACTCAAACCGAGCTACAGTCAAACGAGACTATTATCCCATAATAACTCGTATTGTCTCTCAGGACCTTAAACAATATGACTATACAAATCTTAATAAAAGCAAAGTTCATGGTAGAGAAAACTCAAATAAGAAAAGGGTATTCATCCCCCTCCTTCGCTATTTAAACAAGTTGAAGTAACAACTCAAACCACACTTCTCTTTTATCAACAAAACACGAGTTCCAGTCCAAACTGTACATATAGATAAAATACAGATTGAAAGAAGATTAAAACACTCCTTTCTCAACATAACTCACGACATTTTCCGACGATCAAATAAAAAATTGAGACAAAAAAAGGATTGATGCAAGATACCCAAAGATGGGAACAATTTATCACAGTATTTTTCCACAACTCCTGTTCAAAATCCATTAAGTGCATTCTTTTACGAAACATAAAAAAGAGTAACCAATACAAAAAAACCAACTCAGAAATCATAAAGAAACATAACAATACACTTCCCATTCTTAGCAGAGACTTCCTGCTAAAAGTTCCAACAAAGCTTATACACCCAAATCCCTTTTCGAGTATACAATCTAAAAATCAAAACTAAAACCAAATAGAAGGGTCTCGAAACTCAAAATGTTTAATCACATTTAAATAATTCAGAGAGAACACACACAAAAGTAAAACCTTCTCATGCAAGGAACATGAATCCATAAATCACATATTTCTTCCATCAAGCAAGCAAATAACCAGAGAAAACATAAAACTATTTACCCACAAAGAGCAGAGTTGTTTTAATGAAACATTTAGAGAAAAGAAAGAAATATTAATGGGTAGAGCCTATCATGCCTGATAGTGCCTCTGTCAATTCAAAGAAGACTTCCAGCCGAGTTTCCAACACCTCTTCTTCTCTAAGCAAGATCAAACAACATTAATATTTTTCCACAGTACCTCTTATACATTCCCTCGAACTCGAAAATAGATCAAAGAATTCAAAAATAGCCACTAAGTGCAGATCAAACTGCTGGTTCGAAAAACCAGATAGCTCCATGCAAAGCAAAAATCTGTGAAGCATGCAAAGCAAAACAACCCCCAACAAATCTGCCAGCATGCCTTCCAAGATGGACTTGCTCACCAAACCCGAGGCATATTAATGACATTAATTCCAAATTTCCCTCTTATCTTTCCTTGCCACCACTATTCATAGTTGGCGAGACCTAATTGAACTTCAAAATGCATTTCCAAACTTAGCGATGCCTCCATGTAGGTTCCACTAAATTCCCATGCAATTCACCAAATCTGGCAGTACTCTACCTTATTAAATAAAAAATCACATCTCATTAATAGCTTAGGAACTGCCACTTAGCTCCCACTTTCCAACCAACCCCTAGGTTCCCTTTCATACCCAATAGTTTAGGATAGATGAAATTAGCTTAGGTTAGATCTTAGGTTAATTTAAAAATATAACCTTAGGATATAACCTTCCATCAATACGATTGTCACCTTAGGTTTTGTCTTAGTTTAACCAAATACAATAGGTTAAAAAAATAACTTAGCATCCCTTAGTTATTTCCCTCCACACTAACTTAGCATTTACAACTTAGGTTAGAATGTCATCCCATGTAAAGTGGCTTAGAAGGAGTTAGGAAATTTTACTTGAGCCTCGAATCTTATTAGGATAGACCGTATAAATATAGGACACATTGTAATTTCCTTTTTCTCAAGATTCTTGAAGCAGGGTTCCCTTAACGCCATCAAGCACCCTACATAGGTTAGTTAAGAAGAACCAGGCACAACACAAAACCAAATGATGGCATTGTCTTCAAGATGATAGAGAATTGCAACGACACAAATTCAGTCCGTTAAGTCTCTTAATCAATGAATGTCAATTTTTCATTCAGTTTAGATAAGAAGATTTAAAACATTCCTTGGATCAATGGAATTGATCCAAGGGATGAGTCCAATTGCAAAAGATAATTTTGCAACTCTTAAAACCAGATTGTAGCTTACTCATAAGAAGTGAAATAGATTTTTGTAAGCAACATCATATCATCCCTACAATCAAAGAGAATAATGATTTATCCATGGCAAGCATGATTTTTCAACAACCATGAAACATACATTTGTCCTAAAAATCACATGTTAATACTTGCAATGCAAAAGAGGAATATAACAATTATCGAGGGTGTTATAAAGAGATGTTGAAGTGCAGAGAAAACCTACACAATGGCACCCAAGAAACCAGTAGTAACACCTATGAGGCAGTGAGTATATAGAACAAGCAGTACTACAGGAGTTTTACCAATGAGGAATGGTAGTGCAGAAATGGCAGTACCAGATTTGAGAAAGATGGTGGGAATCCCACTTGATAAAAATGATAACCATCTTACACATAATGCGATTGAGAAGGAAATGGAGCTGGAGTTAGTGCACCTAATGAACTAGAGAACACTAGAGGGGTTACCAATTTATAGCGATGAAGTCAAGGTGAAGTTGGAGAAGGTTGGGTTATTTCAACTCTATGAGTTACCCTACTTCTGGAAAGCCAGAGTGCCTCTATCAGTGGCTGATGTTGTGTGTACATGAGGACCATTTTCACTTCACGGGGTGCAAGATGCACATAACCCCTAAGCTAATTTCAAGTTTCACAGGCCTTGTCTGTGAAGGAGAAGATCATAGAGGATGACCTGTGTGACAAAGGAACGCCAAATTAAGGATAACAATGGCTTACATATGCATACAAGAAGGGGTCAAGGTATTTTGATATTGCATAGATATCTCAGACCCAGTCATGAGAATGGCCATGCGTGCCTGGTAACAAAACTTAAATGATGCAAGAAAGATGGACAAAGGTAAACAAGTCCTAGTTGAATGTTTGTAGAAAAATATTAGAGGCAAAATCTACAAGTCTATCAACCTTCATTACTGATGAGATAATCAGTAGTGCATAGGAAGGAGACAAGATTCTATTGGGTAATATCCTCTTAACCATTGTGTTCTCAAAAATTGGGGTACCAGATGTAGGAGACAAGTTCGTTTGGGAGTACCCATAGGAATACCCCTCACCTGCAAAAATATTTGAGAAATACACTTGTGATAGCATGATGCCCATTCACAAGGTGCATCTTGAAAAGTGGTATATGCACTTAAGGAATGCGTTCGGGGTAGAATGGAGAATATCATAACAACTACCAACGCTTACAGTAGGAGAAGCTGAGTTCATTAAATACCAACACTTCTGCATTGGCAGTTTCAAGTTGACTGATGAAAACATGAGCCCATGGTGCAAGCTCCCATTCTCCTTCACTACCTCAATACTTCCAAGCAGGAGTTAACAGATTCAAAGAGTCAAAAAGTTAAAGCTTGACCTTAGTGAAGTTTGGACTCAGGACCACAGGGAGATGCACAGGATGTTGGTCTACCCCAAGAAGCATGCGTACATGGAAAAGTATGTGTCACATGAAATCCAAATGGTAAAACCCTAAATCTGACTATTACAGGAAGGTTTGCAGTGCATGTATATACCTTTAGGATAAGGCCCAAGTTTGAGAAGGATGCTTATCTTGAAAATGAGATAGCTATACTTGAGGACCTAACAGGTAGAAGAAGCCCACACTCAGATAGAAGGACAAATAGAAATGCAGGAAAAAGGAACCAAGTGCCCAAGATACTAAGTGCGGAGCTAGTAGAACAAGTGCCAGAACCTGAGTACTTACACACATAGGAATAGGTCCCCAGTCAAAGAGGAGGTGCCAGCATAGGAAAATATCATCGCAGAGGAGAAATCACTAGAGGAAGAGGAAGATAAAACAAAGTCTCCTATACTAGAATGCCCAGTTAGGAAGAAACAAAAGGTGATGGAGGAAGATGACTCAAAGGAGATAGAGAACTTGGAGAAATACATAGGTGAGAGGGATGATGATGATGAAGAATATGATTCTTGAAAGAGGACCAAGAGCCACTTGTTTCAATGTGCACAATTCAGAAGAAGAGGGTGGAGAAGAAGAACTTGAGTTCCTTTTTGTATGCAAAGGGTAGCCAGGAGGGGAAACACCCTAGGATATGGAGGAAGTTAAGAGGTTGGTGCGCAGACAGTAGAAAAGAAGGATTACGTAGAAAATAAATGAGGCGATAGAAAAAGAAGCAATGAAAATCATCAAAGCCTTGGTAGAACAAGAATTAAAGCACAATGCTGACGTAGTGATGGAGGAAGATAAGGAAGACAACATAGGGAAAGATCATGGCAGTGTGAGAGGCCCTAGTCTAATGGTAACTATTCCTAAGGGCACGTGCACAAGGGGAAAGCACATGGAGATTCAGAGGTAAGGAATGAGCTACATTAATGATCCTAAGGAAGGTGTTACATGCATGCTTCTAAAGTATTATACCCAACAGATCAACTTATAGCAATGAGTCATGTTCAATGAAGAAGGTGCATACCCTCAGACGAGGAAGATTCTCTCTTAGGAAATTGAGTCCCACATCGATGAGCCAGAGTTTGAGGTAAGATAGGGGCACTAATGAAAATACCAGAGTTAAAAGGAGATAACCCCTTGGTAAATGCTTAACAACTTTTAGATGAGCAGTTATGTAATGCGCTCAACAAGGTTTCAGTTGAGGTTAAGGCTAGGTTCTTTGGACAGAATGATAGGATAATATTTATAGAAGAAGAACTAGAAAAGAAGGAGTAGAGGAGCTAGAGAGAAATAAGGCCAAGGATTTAAAGTAGGAGGAGTTAATCTAGTGCTCAGCTGAAGCGTGAACTCAGGGAAGAAAAGGTAAGGGTGCATGAAAGTACATAAAAATTAGAATCCATCACAATGCCATTGTTTTGAAGCATTCAAACCTAGCAATGCCCACGTAAAAGTATGGATCTTCCCTTGAGTGCCTTGAAGACTTGATGCACATCCTCACCATGGAAAGAAAAGATCTAGCCTTAGAATCCGCATAGCATCACGCATGGAGAAGGAGGATAAATTGAAGGTAATAGCAATCATGGTTGAATACATCAAATTCCTTGTTGATGTAAAGATTTTTTCTCATACCGCTGAGGCTGCATATGACAACTGTGTAGAAGAGATAAAGTGGAGATTATTCTGGTCACCAAATATGAAGCAAATCTTAAATACTTCCAAGAAAAGAACAAAGGGAATAGAGTAGAGTAGGATATAATCCTAGCCGAGGTTGAAAAGAATTTAGAAGCTATTGAGGCCCTAAGGGGTACAATCAAGAACTAGCTAAAGGAGCTATACCTATAGATTACTAGAAGGATGGACGCACTTGAAGACATGGGCAAGGAGTTGGAGAAATTTTTTAACACTATGAATGCTTAAGGAGATGGACTGAGTTTTGGGGAGGTAAGTGCCCTAGTCAATGACCTCTACTAGAGAGTGTAAAATGAAGTCAATGCCTGGAACAAGTTGGAGGCCGACTTGCAAAAAGGGATTTTCCTAGCTTGTTGTAATAATGCCATCACTTCCCCATTCTTTTATTCTTTCCCAAATTCCTTCATCCCCTTATTCTTTTTCCAGGATTATTAAGTCTATTGTGATTACTTTAATTCTTTGGAGAAGTGTTCCCATGGAGTGGAGAACAGGCATAGTGTGGGGTGATGTTGGGCCCCTAAAATATTGGCTAAGTACACAAATGGTGTATGGGCACAATGCCTAGTTGAAGATGGGTGTGCAAGGAGAAGGAACGCAAGGCAAGGTTCTAGGGGGTTTTAGAAGGGCTTGTGTTGCACACCAGATAGAGCCAAGGTCTCAGGACTTAGCCATATTTGGTGTATTGGGAAGGACACGAGAAAAGCATGACATGACTGTGCATGTGGAGTGGATAAGGTGCTAGCCTGGCGACAGGTTGGCCTAGGAAGGACTATGCCCTGTGATGGAAGCTTCTAAAAAATACCATCATGGAAAAAAGTGGAGAGCTCAGGCCTGATGGAGCATGCTCCTCATGGAGGACCACATCTGGACACTTGGTGATGGATCTGAGGCCACAGAAGGATGAGTTGGCACTTCGGGATGCCTATATATACGAGCACCCATAGAAGAAAAGAGTAGAGGTGGAATAAGGTATAGAGAGAGGAAGAAGGAACGCAGCCCTATAGAAATGTCACAAGGAACTCTATTTGGTTGGGTAGATTAAATATAGGAGAAGGATGTATCAAGGGCTTGGGGTTATATAATTTCTATTTGAGAGCTAAATGATATG
This sequence comes from Taxus chinensis, assembly GCA_019776745.2. NCBI lineage: Eukaryota > Viridiplantae > Streptophyta > Pinopsida > Cupressales > Taxaceae > Taxus > Taxus chinensis. The sequence continues at coordinate 328,317,152 of CM034151.1, read as the reverse complement.
GATATAGTTATGATGCATGACTTCGGTTTGCCATAATGTGGTGTTTTGTAGTAAGTCTAATGAATGTAATGAGGTTACCAAGTTAATTGAATATGATCCTTCTTGGTTTGGATTCATACATGATTCTTCATAGTTCCTTTTCATGTATGTTTATAAAATGAATATGAATTCCTGTGCATTTTCCTTTCCGTTTTATTTTAGTCCTTTAAGTCTGTTAAAGTATCTCTGTCTGTAATGACTACAATGATCTAGATCCATTCTTAGCTCTATGATGTTCACATGTTTCATTCCCACTCACTTCCTTTAAATTTTGGATCATAGATAATGATTTCCCACTCAAATCACATAAAAGAGAGACTCAGCACCCGCGCATGCCTTGGGTGAGCACCCAACGCCTGTTGGGTGTAGGTCAATGTGCATGGGATTGCATTATCCTTTGGTGGGTGTAAAACTGACTACAATAATTTCACTTTATGTATTTTGATTTCTTTTTGTTTCCATTTCTCATTGCTTTTTCCTTTCCATTATTTAGTTTTATGCCTTGTGCGTCTGTAACTACATTATTTTAAAAAGGTTGTGTATGCGCAGAGGACCACGCATCTATTTTAGTGTGGGGTAGAGTAGTGCAAAATGAATTATAATTTGACAGTAAAAGTGCATGGGATAATGGTGGATGAGAATGGTTGGTGTTAGGATAAGGCTTTATAAATACCACGTACAGAGAAGGAAAATTACAGGAACAACATGAGGTAGGCAAGTGAAAAAATTGAGTTAAGGACAGAAGAGGTGCCTTTGGAACCGTAAACACATGCATAAGATTCTTCAATCAGTAAGGATTTTTACACACCAAAAAGTTGTACATAGGATTGGGCACATGGGTAAGGGTGCTTAAGGTCGGATTTAGTAGAAAAAGCCACATTTAATACTAAGTACATTGGTAGGTGGTATACCATTTATTACTAGAATGGAGGAAACAACTATAAGTTTGAGGTCAGGTGAATCATTATTTTACCTTGCTATTACAAAGTGAAAGAGCTCTTGTGAACTAAGGCATCCAGAGAGATTTATGCAAAGGAAGAAGAATCATAGATATCTAAGTGTGTAACTAGGTTGATTTGCGAACTAGAGTGGAAGGAGTACACAGGCATGGGGAGAGTTCTTTTGGAGTATGCCATCTTATGGAAGGGTTTTCCTAGTTAGGTTTGGAAGCTAGGGCATGGAGGTAGGAGGATTCTTCATGGAGTTGAGCCTTAGAGTTGAGCAGAGTAGTAGAGCATAGCAAGAAGGAATTTAAGTTTTAACCTGACAAGTAGAATGACACCAAAGAAGGAAACCATCTCACCAAAATAACAAAATGGAAAGGGAAAATTAAAACAAATCACTTTCATCGCTAATTCCAATGAAGAGTGGTATGCAGAAATGCAGTACCTAGATGGAGTGTTGCTAGGGAAAGAGTGGGAATCACACTTGAGGAAGATGGCCGTAAGCGACTACAATCATCACATGAGAACTACAGAAAAAGAGATGGCATTGGAACTAGTTTGTCAAACTAACAAGAGGACACCAAAAGGAATGTCGATCTAGAGTAACAAAGTGAAGGTGAAGTTGGAGAAGGTCGGGTTACTGAAACTATATGATTTCCCCTATTTTGGCAAGCTTGGGTGGTTATATTAGTGGTTGATGTCGCACATGCATGAAGACCACTTCTATTTTGTAAGATGAAAAATTTGCATAAATCCTCAACTCATATCAAAGTTCACTTGCCAAATTTGTGAAGGAGACTCCATAGACGAAAACTTGGATGATAAGGAGGCCATCAAGAAAACTATGCAAACTTATGAATACAAAAATGGTTCACGCTATTTTGATATCATAGATATCCCCGACCTTATGATGAGAATGGTCATGCACTTGATTACTAAGTTGTATGATCAAGAAAGGTGGACACAAGTGAAAAAGGCATGGCTGAATGAATGTCAAAAGATTTCTAAAGGAACCATTTACAACTTATCCACCTACATTGTAGATGAGATCATTAACAATACTCAAGAAGGAGAGAAGATATTGTTCAGCAACATTCTCCTCACCATTTTCTTCTCAGAGATTGGAGTGCCTAATGGGCTAAAGGATTCCATATGGGAGTATCCACAAGAAAATTCCTCACTCATGAAAAGGTTTGAGAAATATACTTGTGAGACCATGACAGCCACTCATAAGGCGCAACTGGAAAAATGGTATAAGAGGATGAGTGACACATTTGGGGAAGAGTGGAGGATACTCATAGATGGGGAAGTGGAGTTTGTTTTATATCATCATTTTTGTATTGGCCAATTCATCTTAACAAATGGGACTAAGATTCCATGGTGCAAGCTACCATTTTCTTTCACCGCTCAATAATTCTAAGTAGGGTTCAACCGTGTTAAGGAGGCCAAGAGACTAATGTTTAACCTTAGTGAGGTAGATCAATACCACCGTGAACTATGTTGAAATCTTGTATATCCAAATAAGCAGGCATATATGGAGAAGTATCTCTCTCACAAAGTATAGATGATGAAACTATTGATGCTATTGATTACCGAAAGGACCACAACTAGGGTATATCTGTGCATAAGGCCAAAGTTTGAGAAAGGTGCATACCTAGAAAATGATATATCCATAGACCCCACATGAAGAAATAAGTCCATGCCAAAGAAGAGGGAGAGAGAAAAGGTGTAGGAAAAAAAGGAACCAAGTGTGCAGGAAGCACAATTTGTGGGTGTGTCAGAAGCAATCATTAAGCCAAACACTTATGTGCATAGGAAGAAGTCCCTAGTTAGAAGAAAGATCCCAGAAGAAGAAGTGCCAGAGCAAGAGGATCCCCTCACAAGATAAGAGTCACAAAGGAAGGAGTCACCCACTGAAGAGAAAGAGAGGGAAGAGTATCCTATACTGGAATCACTGGTTAGGAAGAAACATAAGGTGATGGAAAAGGAAGAATCAAAGGAAATAGAGGGCTTGGAGGCCTACAGGGGCGAGAAGGGCGAAGATGAGGATAAAGAAGTTCAGAATCATCCCATGTATGATATACATGATTTAAAAGAAGAAGGAAGTGAAGGGAATAATGACAAGGAAGAAGTAGATGCTCAAGGCAAAGGGGTGAGCGAAGAAGTAAACACATGAGATCAAAGAACCCCAAGCCTTAGCAAGGAACAAATAGAAGAGGCCATGTAGAGAGAAGTGGCAGGCATCATAGAGAAGTTAGTGGAGTAGAAAGTAGAGCACAACATAGATGAAGTGATGAAGGAGATTGAGGAATAAAGCATTGGAAAGGAGTATGGCAGCATGGGTGGAGATCCTAATCTGACTGTGAGATTTCCAAAGGCTACGCGCATGTGTGGGAAGAGTGTGGTGGCATCACAAGGGAAATGAATGAGTTACATCAATTATCAAAGAAAGGTGATACACATGTACTTTCAGAGCACCGTGCCAAGAGAAAAACTCCTGACCATGCCCTCATTTGATGTAGAAGGTGCATACCCATAAACCAGGAAGATGTTATCTTGGGCATTTGAATCCCATGTCGATGAACTTGAGTTTGAGGTAAGCCAAGGGGTGTTAATGAATATGCTATAGATAAAATGGATAAACCCCTTGGTTAATGCTCAACAATTATCAAATGAGCAAGTCTACAATGCACTCAACAAAGTTTGAGTTGAGGTTGAGGCTAGAATTTTTGGGAGGAATGATAGGGTGAGATTCCAAGAGGTGGAGTTGGAGAAGAAGGAGGAGGAGCTTCTCGAGAAAAGCAAGGACCTGAAACAAGAAGAACTGATTAGGACACAGTTAAGGCATGAATTTAAAGAGGAAAAGGAAAGGGTGCATGAAGTATACAAGAAGATAGAAATGATTATAGATGATATTTTTTTGAAGCATCTAGACCTAGTGCCAACTGAGAAAAAATATGAATTAACCTTACAGTTCCTGGATGAATTGACTCACATACTCACTATAGAGAGGAAACCACTCACCTTAGAGTCTACAGAATAAGCACTGGCATGCCAAGAGAGAGAAGACAAGCTGAAGGTCATATGGATTATTTCTTAGCATACCAAACTCCTTGCCAATGTGAAGGGCATCACACAAGAATTTGAAGTTTCCTATGATAATTGTACTGATAGAGATAAAGTAGCAAACATCTTGGTCTCTACACATGAGATGTAACTTAAGGAGTTCTAGGAGAAGAATAAGGGGAAAAGAGCAGAGTAAGATAGGATCCTGGATGAGGTGGAGAAGAAATCAAAGGTTATTGAGACCTTGTAGGGCTCGATCAAAAATTGGATGAAGGAATTATACCCGAAGATCACCCGTAGGATGGACACCCTCGAGAATTTGGGAAAGCAACTAGAAGGAATTGTTGAAATGATGAGCATAAGGGGGAAGGGATAAGATTTGAGGAGGTAAGTTCCCTAGTAGGTAACCTCTTTCAGCAAGCATAGAGTGAGGTTAATGCCTGTGAGAAGCTAGAGGTAGATATAGGGAAGGATTTCCCTCTCCTCCTTCAATAATGAACATGTTCTCCTTCATTTCCCCATTCTTTCAGTATTTCTCCCAATTATTCATTCCTTCATTCTTTTTGCAACTATTCAGAGCCCACCATTCTTTATTCATTGAGGAGAAGTGTTTTCGATGATAGAGAACAAACCTAGTGTGGGGTGATGTTGGGCCTCAGAATATTAGTGAAGTACAAGAATGTGCATGGGCATGTGAGGCCTATATGAAGAAGGGTGCACAAGATAAAGGCACACAAGACAAGGTTCAATAAGGGTTTAACATAACCCAAGGCATGTGTGCAAGGTAAAGGAAAGGGTTTCAGGACTTAGCCATATTCGGTGTTTAAGGAAGCACACGAGAAAAGTGTGAACCGAATGAGCATGGAAAGTGGATAAGGTACCATCCTAGCAACTCGATGGTTAAGGAATGAATATTCTATGTGATGGAAGGATCTAGAAAGACATCATTACAGAAAGAGGAGAGCTTGGATGGGAAGAATCATGCTCCATTGAAGGACCACATGGACACATGGAAACTGATCTATTATTTTAGGAAGGCATGGCGATGGATGCTAAAGCTATATATAAATATTCTCAGGTAGAAGGAAAGGATGGATTATTGAGAGGATGGATCTTTGAGAAAAGTGTGTGTTCACTGGCATCACATAGCAATTGAAGAGGCAAAGCTCTACAGAAATAGTGATGGGTTCTATGGATTCTCATTAGGAAGGCTATATGAGAGATGAAATATCTAGAGGGATGGGTTTGTGAACATTTTTATAATATGGGAAGCATGGTTAGGACTTCTGATACATGATCCTTATCTGTATTGATACATTGGTATGTTATGTCCTTAAGGAATTTAATGTGGTTACTAAACTAAGATTAATGAGGAATATATGGTTTTGTTCTAAATATATACATTGTTTATGGGTATAAACCCTAGTGCCTTTTCTTTGTATTATTAGATCTGTTATCTATTTGATATTTTCCTTATTATCTAAATGGATGCATTTATATAGTAACTAATCCTAAGACCCTCAAAATTAATACATGGTTCTTATCCTTCTTGCATCTAAGCTTCTGTTAGTAGGGGATGTATTCTCACAGAAATCACATAAAGGAGGGGCTTGACAGCCGCAAGTTCCTCAAGTCAGTGCCCAATGCATGCTAGGTGATAGGACAATGCACATAGGATTAAACTATTGGTATAAGGGCATAAAAATGACTACATGATTCATTGATTAAATAATGGGACCATCTCTAAGTTGTGGGACCTAATGTGCTTGAGATGGACCTCTGGGAAGGCTGGTTCCTCTACCTATTTCTACTGCTACTACTACTCCTAATGCTAGAAGTAAAACCTAAGATAACAATGCTAAAGGACTAGGCATAGAAGGATAACATGAAAATGGAAAACTTAATTAAAGAAGGCAATAACATAAGAAAATATGGGATGAACACTACCCATTTTGGGTGAAAATGAAGGAGGAAGCATAAAGGGAGGCTAGACACATGTATCACATACCGGAATGAATTCACACAATCAGTTCAATGAAACATAGTAAGAAAATGGAGCCACGATGGATTCAAGATGACATGTCAAGCACATGATGCAATAAGGAGGTAAGGAAGAAGAAAATAGACACATTAGGATAGAGAATAGCCACAAAATGATTATTCTATTACTTCCAAGTATGTATAATCGATTACAATGGCGTATGAAGGCTGATATCCTCTTACAAGAGCCATATCTAGAGGCCTACAACTCAAAATACAAATATATGGATTCTTAAGCAATTTCTAGAAGATCCAAAATGTCCAACCCTTTACAATGAGCCAAGCTCTTACATTTATATATGAATCGATGAGAGAAGGAGAAGAGAAGGAGGGAAAACTCAGAATTAATCTCTAACCACTTACAAAAAGCAATAAATGCATGTAAATCCACCCACAATCTGTTAAAATGCACATATTCAAGTTGGTATGTCATGTAGGATAAGGAAGGAGGTGAAATCCATGTCAAATCGGGTGGTTAGATAAATCAGATCTACTCATTAATGTCCAAGAATATGTTTTCTAGCTTCCTACTTACTAGATCCTGCTAAAATTTGAATTTAAATGGCTTAAAGTGTAGCCCACGTCAATATTTTTTAAATGATACTGGGTACATGTGTGTCATAGCCCTATAGCAAAAGATATGTTTTCAAAAGATGTCAGAGTTGTCGGAACATGCAAGACTTGTGGCACACGTTGATTAATTGAAAATCCAACCAACTATGCAAGTACTTCGTCATTTTCTACCATGTGTCACTCATTGATTTTTTACAAGGAATCGTTACCCTATTGGCATGATTTGATTGGTTATATGTAGCACACTCAAGCTTGTTAGATTATTACGTTGCACAAAACAACATAGAAGAAGGTGCAAAGGAAGGCACATGGAAAAATGAGGCATGGAAAGCCAATAGAGGGAAGGCATGAAAAAATGTAACATGTGTGGGAGAAATAGGACGAACACTTTCATGGATGCATGAGGAGAGGGTGTGTGAGGATGCCAAGGACTTATATAATTTTGAGAAGCAAGATCAAGGCACGTGCAAAGAGTGCATGTAATGTTGAGAAAAAGGTGAGTTCATAAAGAGTGTGCACAAGGGGGAAAATAGAACAAAGAGGAAAAATAAAAGGAAGCAAAGAAGATAAGTAGAGCACACACGAACACATGAGGAAATTCCATCAAGGAAATGTGCTAAGGAGATAACTGAAGTGCACACAACCTATAAGTAGAACCCACAAACCCAAAATGTGAATGTAAGTTGTCCAAATAACTAGGGGAGTTATTTGGATAACAGTTCCATTTTTTGGCTTGAGAGTAAGTTATTCTAGAATGAAACAACAAACAAGAACCTATGCTAATTTTTAATATGATAATAAAATCAAGTAACAAAGTGTTAATTATCTTGTTTATTTAGAAAAAGTGTGGAAAAGAAAATAAATGGGCTCAAAGGGAACTTAAGAAGTGGCCAATCTAAGGATGGTTTCATGTTGTTTTGGTTGGATTACTCTATATATTCAAATGTATGAGAGGAAAAAGTACATGATGATTACTAGTACATGACTTGGTATTGGGGCCTACCCCCCCACTTTACACACCATAGCGATAAGGATGTCAAGTGCTTAGCCAACATACCAATAATAAAATAAAATTTTACATAGCCCAAACACTGTGGAGGATTCCTTATTGGGTGATGAAATCCCAATAATTCCACCTAGTAGAAGATGTTTTGGATGTATTAATTGATTTGCGAGTTTGTTTTTTTGTGGAAGAAGTGTGAATGGAAAAATATTTACCACCTATTGAGATTATATGAGTAAGTAAGCATGAGTGTGTTATATTTAATCCCAAAACGAAATGTATATTAAATGATATCAAGTAGACAAAGGAGGGATAAAGATGCAAAAAAGATAAAATAGGGACAAAATGTAGAATACCTGGATAATGCTATTTTCCTTTTTTTTTCAATTTAAGAACCCATGTTGTTGATCCAAGCAAGCAAGACCATAAATCACACAAGAAAGATAATGAACCTTGCAAGGTTATTAGAAAGAAAGAAATGGAATATGAAATGCAATAAATAAATCAATAAATAACTCCCAAAAAGAAAGGGTGGGTCCCACCAGGTGTGCCAAAATGTTGATTGAATTTTCCCACTCATGTTTCAAGTTAATGGAATGGTGGCAAGATAAATTAGGAAAATCCAAATTATGAGAAGGTTTAAGGCTACTTCTTGATGTGTGATTGACGATGAAGATGATAGATGAAGGTATGGGCACAAAGATCCTCTATGTTGACAAGATCGATAACTTGCACAACAAAGAGAAGATGAACATAAGAAAGCGATTAATAGATAAGATGACGGGTTTCTTGACAAAGTCAATCTCGAGAAATGATAACTTCATAGCGCTGGATGTTAACCCACTTTGATAAAATAGATAGATAAATGATAATCGATAAATAGGATGCAACCGATAACAAAGTAAAACATCGATCCCAGATATGCTAAAGATGATAAGATGAAGCCCTGATAATGATAAATGATGATCAAATACCTAAGATACAGATCAAAACTGGCCCTAAAACTTTACGAAGATTAGAAAAGGGCAGGTACAATGGTGTAACAGTTCCTTGGATAAGTTCAGTTTTTTAAAGTTGAATGCATAAAACTTGACTTATCTGAAATAATCGGTCTCCATGGCCCGGCTGCCTGGAGAGCTATCCTTCTTCATAGATATCTCAGGAGATGTTGGAGAAATTCTGTAGTTATAAAGCATGCAAGAGAATTATTTACCCACGACTCAATCATGACCTGCGAATGCAGATTCTGATCGGCATGGCACCAGATGCCCTGCCCTCGCTACAACAACGTGTGTCAGATTTGAATGAAGAGCGGACATATCCAGCCACCACAGTGTCGACACTTCCCACACCTTCCTCTCTGAATGTCTCAAGATTCACTGTAGCCCACTCCAAAATCCAGAGTAGCAGCATCCAGTCTTGAAGGTGGAAAACGACGCCGTCTCTGTAGATCAAGATGATGCCCCTGGGATACAGTCAATGATAACTGGGGATTTTTAAAGAGTTTGAGAGGATCTCCACCATCCATTTGGTGAAAATTCATTATGGGAAAGGATCAATCTGACGCCCACCGCATCGCTAGCAAATCGACCCAGGTAACTGATATCAGATCGGCCTTCAACGCCTCTTTTACGGCGCGCTGGGTGATGACAAAGAGACCAAGGTGAGTCCGATGCCGTTTTCGTAACTGGAAGTAGGGAGCTTCAAATCTCGGCAAGTATGTCATATAAATCTCCAAAAGAACGCCCGTTGCATTCTGCATGGCTACAGCATACGACACGGTTATGTGCGATGCGGGCTTCGTTCAACATTTCTGCTCACCCCGCTAGGGTTACGGCCTCCTGCTGTAGCTTTTCCAGGTGGAGCTTCTGGTTGGAGTCGATTAGCCCCACGGCGTAGGCTATGGTTGCATGGGATTGGTCCTGGGGGAAACAATTTGCATGCAGGCTTCAAAACCTGAAAACTTAAAATAGAAAATATACGAAAAACTTCAAATTTAGTTGCTTACCTGAACCACGGGGTGCGTCAATCCGTTGCCAATGGCGGCGCCGTCAATTCTTAACGGCTGGATCGATCCACCCTTTTTCCAGCTGCTTGAGCATGTAATACGCCAGAGAGGGCACGTATTTTCCGGCGTAGCTTTCGCCGGTGACATAGAAGGGGCGGGATTTAAAGAGAGGGTTAAGCGCGTAGAATGCTTGTAGGGCACTGTTTAAATCCTGCGCGATTTCTTCCTGATTGCTGGGAATGTCTTGGTCGGTTGGGGCAACGCTGAAGCCACTTCCGATGGGGTTGTCCAGAAAGAGGAGCCCAAAAATACGGTTCCATGGAGCCGAGTTTTTGTGGAGGCGGAGGTCTTCTGCGACTCTCCAGGGGCCCAATTCGTACTAGGTTTCCGATGAGGCCCGGAACAGCACATAGGCCTCCTTGCAGCCACAGGTATTATGGGGCGCTCGGAAAGTCAGGTGGCGGGGATGGATGGCTTCGTTGTATGCATAGAACATTCCAGCGGACCCTGCTTCTCTTAATGCTCAGGTAGCCGGACCTAATGTGCGTTGAGCAGGGACCTCTGTGGGAAGGCTGGTTCACCCTCCCTACTTCTACTGCATACGTGTGAAGTACTCAGTAATGCTAGAAGTAAAACCTAAGATAACAATGCTAAAGGACTAGGCATAGAAGGATAACATGAAAATGGAAAACTTAATTAAAGAAGGCAATAACATAAGAAAATATGGGATGAACACTACCCATTTTGGGTGAAAATGAAGGAGGAAGCATAAAGGGAGGCTAGACACATGTATCACATACCGGAATGAATTCACACAATCAGTTCAATGAAACATAGTAAGAAAATGGAGCCACGATGGATTCAAGATGACATGTCAAGCACATGATGCAATAAGGAGGTAAGGAAGAAGAAAATAGACACATTAGGATAGAGAATAGCCACAAAATGATTATTCTATTACTTCCAAGTATGTATAATCGATTACAATGGCGTATGAAGGCTGATATCCTCTTACAAGAGCCATATCTAGAGGCCTACAACTCAAAATACAAATATATGGATTCTTAAGCAATTTCTAGAAGATCCAAAATGTCCAACCCTTTACAATGAGCCAAGCTCTTACATTTATATATGAATCGATGAGAGAAGGAGAAGAGAAGGAGGGAAAACTCAGAATTAATCTCTAACCACTTACAAAAAGCAATAAATGCATGTAAATCCACCCACAATCTGTTAAAATGCACATATTCAAGTTGGTATGTCATGTAGGATAAGGAAGGAGGTGAAATCCATGTCAAATCGGGTGGTTAGATAAATCAGATCTACTCATTAATGTCCAAGAATATGTTTTCTAGCTTCCTACTTACTAGATCCTGCTAAAATTTGAATTTAAATGGCTTAAAGTGTAGCCCACGTCAATATTTTTTAAATGATACTGGGTACATGTGTGTCATAGCCCTATAGCAAAAGATATGTTTTCAAAAGATGTCAGAGTTGTCGGAACATGCAAGACTTGTGGCACACGTTGATTAATTGAAAATCCAACCAACTATGCAAGTACTTTGTCATTTTCTACCATGTGTCACTCATTGATTTTTTACAAGGAATCGTTACCCTATTGGCATGATTTGATTGGTTATATGTAGCACACTCAAGCTTGTTAGATTATTACGTTGCACAAAACAACATAGAAGAAGGTGCAAAGGAAGGCACATGGAAAAATGAGGCATGGAAAGCCAATAGAGGGAAGGCATGAAAAAATGTAACATGTGTGGGAGAAATAGGACGAACACTTTCATGGATGCATGAGGAGAGGGTGTGTGAGGATGCCAAGGACTTATATAATTTTGAGAAGCAAGATCAAGGCACGTGCAAAGAGTGCATGTAATGTTGAGAAAAAGGTGAGTTCATAAAGAGTGTGCACAAGGGGGAAAATAGAACAAAGAGGAAAAATAAAAGGAAGCAAAGAAGATAAGTAGAGCACACACGAACACATGAGGAAATTCCATCAAGGAAATGTGCTAAGGAGATAACTGAAGTGCACACAACCTATAAGTAGAACCCACAAACCCAAAATGTGAATGTAAGTTGTCCAAATAACTAGGGGAGTTATTTGGATAACAGTTCCATTTTTTGGCTTGAGAGTAAGTTATTCTAGAATGAAACAACAAACAAGAACCTATGCTAATTTTTAATATGATAATAAAATCAAGTAACAAAGTGTTAATTATCTTGTTTATTTAGAAAAAGTGTGGAAAAGAAAATAAATGGGCTCAAAGGGAACTTAAGAAGTGGCCAATCTAAGGATGGTTTCATGTTGTTTTGGTTGGATTACTCTATATATTCAAATGTATGAGAGGAAAAAGTACATGATGATTACTAGTACATGACTTGGTATTGGGGCCTACCCCCCCACTTTACACACCATAGCGATAAGGATGTCAAGTGCTTAGCCAACATACCAATAATAAAATAAAATTTTACATAGCCCAAACACTGTGGAGGATTCCTTATTGGGTGATGAAATCCCAATAATTCCACCTAGTAGAAGATGTTTTGGATGTATTAATTGATTTGCGAGTTTGTTTTTTTGTGGAAGAAGTGTGAATGGAAAAATATTTACCACCTATTGAGATTATATGAGTAAGTAAGCATGAGTGTGTTATATTTAAATCCCAAAACGAAATGTTATATTAAATGATATCAAGTAGACAAAGGAGGGATAAAGATGCAAAAAGATAAAATAGGGACAAAATGTAGAATACCTGGATAATGCTATTTTCCTTTTTTTTCAATTTAAGAACCCATGTTGTTGATCCAAGCAAGCAAGACCCATAAATCACACAAGAAAGATAATGAACCTTGCAAGGTTATTAGAAAGAAAGAAATGGAATATGAAATGCAATAAATAAATCAATAAATAACTCCCAAAAAGAAAGGGTGGGTCCCACCAGGTGTGCCAAAATGTTGATTGAATTTTCCCACTCATGTTTCAAGTTAATGGAATGGTGGAAATAAATTAGGAAAATCTAAATCATGAGAGGGTTTAAGGTTACTCCTGATATGCATTGATGATGATGATATAAGAAAAAAATATCCTCTCTATGACTAGCTAGATAACCTACACAAAAAAGAGAATATGAACATGAAAACAATTGGTAGATAGGATGGTGGGTTTCCTAACAAGGTTAGTCTCAAGAAGTGATAACTTCTTAGGGATGGATGTCAACCCAATTTGATAAAATAGATAGATAAACAATAATGGATAGATAAGATGCAACTGATAACAAAATAAAACAAAGATCTAAGATATGCTAAAGATGCTAAGATGGAGATCTGATAATGATAAATGATGATAAATATAAGAAAGATCAAACCTGGTCAAGTTGACGAAGATTAGAGATTGACAGGTAAAATTTATGGTGCCTGCATAAGAGTATATCAAAAAGAATGCAAAAAACATATCTGAAATAGGCTATGAAACATCGAGGAGGCTTTGGATCTGATATTGGGATGTTGGAGAAACATAAAGGATGTAATAAAATAGATTTGGTGAAAATGTAGATTGGATCGATGGTAATTGTGCTAGATCAATGGTGACTGGTGTATTGAAGATGAGATTTGAAGTAACAAGTGTGCAGACCAAAAATATAAGAATGTCTAAGACAATGTAGCCACTAGAAAATAGGTAGCAGAAAGGGTGGAAGGTAGAAAACAAGGTAGATGTAGATCAAGATGATGGCGATGGGATAGAGTCAATGATAACTGGGGATAGATATAGAGTTTGAGAGGATTAAATGGATGGGAAAATTATTGTGGGAAAGGATCAATGAAGGATGATAAATAGAAAATATACAAGGTAACTGGTATACATGAAAGATTGATGCAAAATGGGTGATGAAAAAACAAAGCTGAGGGATCCTTGTAATAAGTAGACTTCAAATCTCCCAAGATGGCATAAAAATCTCCAAAAGAGCTCTAATTTGATGGCTACAGCTCCAAAGAATAGAAAGAAACACAACAAAACTCACAAGAAGACCTAAATTATCAAAATTTCATCCTCTAGAGAGGGGGTATGCACCTATTTATAGGGTCGACAACGACCTACCAGGGTCTCCGTTGATTGCAGTTGACCCTTGATTTGGGCAGTGGACATGCTTATCAAATTGATGCAAAGGGACCTAAAGGGGGAGATTAGGGTTTTAGGATCTTGAATAAGGTTAGGGTTACATAGGGAAGATAAAAGGTGTTTGGAGGGTGGAAATACATTGAATGAGGGTATATAGGAGCCTAGGGATGATAAATGGAGTGTTTATGACAATATATAGGTGTAGGGGTAATTAAATGCAATTTGAAGTAGATTAGGGGAGATAAAATAATAGTGGAATTAAGATAGGATTAAGATAATAATGGGAATCAGATAGGATGAACGAGATTTAAGATGGAAATATGAATTCGAATAGGAAGAGAGGTATGTATGTGCAAGACCATGACAAAGGGGAATGGATATGGGATGGGGGGAAAGTGTAACAAAAATTGGTGTCTACACCTAGAAATTTGGGGATTTTCCTTTTTTCTAAATAATTTCCTCTGGATGGTTCATCATGACATGCTCTGAGTTATCAAAGATCTCATCTTCAACTACACACCTGTGTAATACATAATCGGGTCCACATTTAAAAAACATTCTAGTAAACCATGTATACATCAGAATTTGTTTAATTAATTGTTTTCTTTTTTTAGGTGTGAGAAAATATGGGAGCTTCTCTGTATTCAAGTAATTATCCTTATCTATAAACCGAGGAGATACAGTGGAAACTTCAAATAGATTCTCATATGGGAAATCATCATTGACTTGTTCATTTGTACCTAAAATAGTTATCCTTGAAAGAAATCAGTTACCACATTTTATTTTCCCAATTTATCAACAATCTTAATATTTAATTATTGTAATAGCAAAATCCATCTAACAATTTTTCTATGTACTAAAGGTTTATTCATTAAATATATAATGGAAAAATGATTTGTATGAATAATTACTTCATACCTTGTGATGTAAGGTGAAACTTTTTAATTGCATACATACCTATAATAAATTATTTTTCTATGTTAGTATAGTTCCTTTCAGCTGGGGAGAGGTTTTTACTACTGTAATAGATTGCATGTAATGCTTCTCTTTCTTGTTGTCAAAAAACAAATCCTACTTCCTAATTAGAACTATCAGTTTGAATGTGAAAAGGAAACTTCCAATTTGGGCCTCTCAAAACTGGAGTATTTTTTTTTCCTTTATAATGTCAAAATATTTTTGACAAGTCTCTACCCACTAGAATTCATAATCCTTTATTAGAAGGGAAAACAGTGGGGAGGCTATTTTACTAAAATAAAAAAATGAATCTTCTATAGTATCCTGCATGTCCCAAGAAACTTCTTACTTTGGTTTGGTTCTTGGAGGATGGAAGTTTCACAATGATCATGAATTTATCTGGATCTACCTTAATTACCTCATATGAAACATGGTGGCCTAATATTATCCCTTGTTCGATCATTAAAAGAAATTTATCATGGTTTAGAGATAACTAATATTTATCACATCTGGAGAGTAATTTTTCCAAATTATCTATTTCATCTTGGAATGTTGCTCCATTAACTGTAAAATCATCCATATAAATTTCCACACAGCCATGCATGAGATCAACAAAAAATGATAAAATGGCTCTCTGAAAAGTTGCAGGAACATTACATAAGCCAAAAGGTAAAACTATGTAAGAAAATACCCCCCATGGAAAAGTGAATGTGGTTGTGTGTTGGTCTTCTAGTGCCACCATGATTTGATTGTATCCACTAAAGCCATCTAAAATGAAAAATACCTCTTCCCAGATAGACTATCCAAAACTTGGTCAATGAAATGTAAGGGGAAATAGTCTCTTTGTGTTGGTTTGTTCAATTACCTATAATCCACATAGATTCTCCATTTACCAATTTTCTTAGGTACAATAATCAATGGGGAGACCCACTGGCTATCTAAAATTGGATAGATAAATCCCACCTGAAGAATTTTCTCAATCTTTTTCTTTATAATATCTCTTAAGGAAGGATTTACCCTCCTCTATGGATGCATAATTTATATAGAATAAATTATATAAATGTTATGTGTGTAAATATTGAGATGAACACCCTTCATGTCACTATATTCCCAAGAAAAATATTGAGGATAAGAGCATAAAATATTGAATAGGGTATCCCCCTCTTGACTAGACAACCAACTATTAACTACTAATGTTCTTCTCAGGAAAAATAGGTAGTTGTTTTGTATCTAGGTAGAGAGAATTTACCACTAGGTATTCTCTCAATAATGAATTCAAGGGGAATTTATGACATAGTAGTATGTGGATTTCAGTGATGTTATGGAATATACACTCATTCAAATCTATGTTTCGTGTGAAAGGAAAAATTATTGATTACATGTTTTCATATATCATATCTTCCTTTATCTCAAATGGTTGCGGCTGAAGTTCAGAACAATCCAAATTCTATATTTTTTCTGAGTGTTCTTGTATTATTACCATAGCTAATGAGGAAATAAAATCCTCCACTTCCTTTGAATCATCCTTCAACCATTTTTTGTTTGACTTTGTGAAAGGTTTTGCAGTTGGGTATATAGATAATGTCTTTGAATCATGTCCATTTGTAATAATCATATTTCTTGTTCTACAATCAATGCGAGCTACAATAGCGGTTAACCATGTTATTCCTCAGATTAAGGGATATCCAATTTTCTTGTTCTTTATTTTAATAACCATAAAGTATACCAAATAATCACGTACTTCAATTGTGATGTTTACATCTTCTATGATCCCCTTGGGTTTAACAACATATTTGATCATGCATTTATAATACTATTGGAGGTTATTATGGATCTGGAAGAGACAATGTGGACAAATTATCAGTAGTCATCACATTGATCAGAACTCCTAAGTAAATTAACATGTTTAGAATCTTTACATTCCCAATAAAAACTTTTAAAATTGGACTTCTAGGATCACCGTATTTTTCAGGATTCATCATCCCTTCTAATATGTTATCTAATTTTCCATTGACATGTATTGTTCTTATTCAATTTCTCTTTCTCCCTGGAGTCTTAATGTAAAGGATTTGATTTTTTTGTTTAGCTCTGGAATATATCTAAAATCTTGTAACAGAGGGATTTCAATACTTAATTTTTAATCCTAGAATCAACTATGATTCTTTTCCCTCTTGGGTTAGAATATTTTCCTTACTCAAAATTATGGACAGAAATGACATTTTTGTAAGTGGTTCAGATGTATTTTCAAGGACATGTTTGGGTTGTGTCTCTTTTGATTTTTCTTTTTCTTTGAAGAATTCCTCTATGATTGGAGATGATGTTTTTGAAGTAATATTCTCTAATCATAATAGTATGTTTCTACAATCTATAGAATACATTGTGGGTAATATTTTGGCTTCAATAGTGTATGTTGGGTTACCCTTCCTAACATTCTTTGGGTTAGACATAGTTTGAATTACGATTTGTGTTTGGGTAGGTTGTTTAGCTGGAGTGGAATTTGTATTCCTAGTTAAGAAACCTTGTTGTTGTACCTATGGTCTTCTTGGGTTATAATACTAATAACCTAACCCTTGAAGGTCATTCCATTATTTCTAAAATTATGGGTTGATTTGTTCTAATGACGATGAAATGTTTGGGTTTGGATTCCATGGTTTCTGATAATATGTTGGTGGTGTGTTCTGTTAGAACACATGCAGGAAGATATAATTGAATAATTATAGATCAATGAATTAATAGTTGAGGATTATACATTATAATGTGTAGACATTAACCAGATGTTTACATATGCATATAGTAGTTAAAAAATTATGAATGAAAGAAAATAACAATAACTGAAAGTAAATGAGATAAGAGAAACAAGATTTAAATGGAGAAACTTGAAGGAGAAAAATCCATTGAAAAGGCACTGTCTTATATTAAGAATTTAACAAACTTTCACCCAGCACTTCCAGTTAACTCCTCGGTCTCACAGTAAACACTAACAAACTTTTGTCTCACTATATAAAATCTCGCATAAGTAGCTAATCTTAGATCAATCAATTTATTAGCACATTAGCTAAGTAATATTACCAAGTAGTTCAATCCCGTGAGGGATCATCATATTTATATAGGATGGGTCAATGGTTATACTGCCTCACTTTTTTCAAAGATGTGAAAGACCGACTAAGATTATTAAAATAATCTTTAAGACAAAGGGATGTCTAAGTGACGGTCCACAAAATGGTATCCCCACTTGACATTAACACCCAAACACTCCCCCTTAATGTAAAGTGGGGAAAACAAAAAACAAACATGCTAAATTGGATTTACAGATCCTTAAATCAACAACAATGATTTGAGATAGCATGCAAACAAGGTAAATCAACAAATCTTCCCATACAAAAATTCTTAATACCAATGCTTTACATATGAATACTTACATCAGATTATGGAGCCTTTTATAAACTAAGGAATACCCATAACTAAAGCTTCACTGGGATTTACAAGTAACTTCACATAGAGTGGCACATTTACTTATTACAAAATGGAGGAAGTATTGGAAGTTTACAATAAAATTCCTTATGCATTTTATCATGAGACTTACAGTTCACATACAATGTTACAACCATGTGTAACCAATCCCTAAAGGATCACTTTGTTACATACAAATTGGGTGGTCATGATCCACTCTTAAAAATTAACATGGGTCTTTTATAAAAATCCATTAAGAGGTGGATTTATCATGCACACTCCCCCTCAATGGAAAATATGGTAGGCCCAACAAGGCACAAAACTTACAATCATTCCCAACACAAAATGAATTGGGGAAGGTATATGTAACATAATCTCTAATGTTGAACAAGATTCTTTATCAAGAGCAATCTAGCCTTCACATAGAGGAGGAATCCTTCCTTTAGCTCCTATGTGTATCACTACTAGAAACCATTTTAGCTAGATGGATATTTTTCTACTCCAAGTGATGACACCTCCATCAAAACTTGAACACAAATCTAACTGCATATCCAATCATAACATCAACATGGTTAGAGTCATAGTAGACAACATAATAGGCATAACAACTAACATAATAATATGCTTAACAAATAACCATGTTACATTATAAATATGTTGAAAAAATTCCCACATATTATACTAATAAAATATTTATTAGATGCAATCAGTATTGGATGTCTCGAATATAAACAAAAAGGCATCCCCAAGTGTAATTTGATATGCATATAATAATATTTTAGTTCAAATAAAATGTTTTATCAAAAAACATATATATCTTATTCCAATCCTTTTATACAAAGATAAGACTTGATAGATAACTGGGATGATCAAATAATCAAATCATTCAAGAGTGATCACAGTATTAATAGAAGAAAATGACCAAGTAAGCAAAATTTAAGCTTAGACATGTCATATATGATTAGATTTTTATGCCCAAAAACATGATTTAACAGTCAAATTTTTTTCTCTTACTTCTATTTATTCTAAGAATTATATTCTTGTTACTACTAAGATATCATCACTATTTTGAAAAAAGAATCATTATCAACAAGAAATAGTTAGAGAAACCATGCTTGTGAAAGAACCTAACACAATAATCCTAGTCAGAGTCAAGGATTGAAATATATCTCCCTCAATGCCTACATCCATTATACAAAAAGGAAATTGAAAAAAAAAACTTGTAGAACAGTTCAAGTTTTAGGATACTGAGAGGAGGGAAGAGAGGACAAAAAAAAATCTCAAGAACATGTACATATTCTTTGTAACCTCTAGGTACAACTTCCATGATGTATAAATGCACTTGATGCATTACAAAATATGATATCAAATTCTATTCTACCTCTATGATAATCCTTTATTTTTTGTGAAAAGAAGCTTGTTTATGGTTAAACATGGTGCTTACCACATAGGCAACATTCACAAGTTTCATGTTCTGACTTTATCTTTGGTAGACCCACAACAAGATTCATTCTAGACATATCATACAATTTTTTTAAATTTACATGACCAAGTATTTCATGCCAAAGTTGAATATCATTCCTAGAAGAGGAAGAACAACAAGACTTAGACATAAAACCATCAAAGATATACAAACCATTTTTTTGAATGCCATAAGAAATAACATATTTAAACTTATCTTTCACATACCACTTATCTTGCAGAAAATTGTTTTTACAGTTTTCTTTAGTTGTTGATAGAAAGAAAAAATATTCTTTTTCAATTGAGGAATATACACAACATTCCTAATTACACCATTTCATATCTTAACATTTCCACAACCTTCAGACCTAATGATTGAGTTATCTACTAGATAGATATTCTCTTCACATTTAACTACATCTGAGAGGATACAAGGAGTACAAGTCATGTGCATGGAGGCACCACTATCAATAATTCATTCATTTTCATTTGAAGATTAAAGGGAAACATACAAGGTAATAGACTACTCAGCTACATTTTCTTGAGTTTACTTCTAATTTTTCTTATGATTATTAAGATTTTTGTTCTTAGAATTCTTAGTTGATTTGTTAGTCTTCACCCTACAATCAAACTCTTTATGCCCAAATTTTCCACACTTATTACAAGTTCCATTAAATTTGACTTTAGAGTTCTGATTGTTCTTAGTAGAATTAGTCTTAGGATTTGATTTAAATCTAGATATGATATTAGACTTCTAATTATGATTGTTGTTATTTTTATTATGAGAATACTTATGATTATGTGAGAACAGAGGTTGAGAAACAATATCTTTTTAATAAAATTTCTCCATGACTCTCTCTTCTTGAATCAATATAGAAGACAAAGTGTCTAGATCAGGCAGATCATTCTCATTTTGATACTTAGAATTGAGAATTGAGATGTATTTTCTAAACTTTTCATGAATATTAATCTAAATTATAAAGTACAAAATATTATCTTGAAGTAATTCATAGTTACAACCATCCAATTGAGCTTTAATGTCCTTAATTTTAGATAGGTAGTTGACTATTTGATCATCCTCCTTCATGGGTGTTGTAAACATATCTAAAACAAGTTTAATGATCTTAGACAACCTACTGCCTTCATGCATGGTTTCTAATTACTTCCATGCATCTGCAGGAGAGTCCATATGGCCTATATGCATTAATAATTCATCTCTAATGCTTTGCAATAGGATGGATAGAGCTTCCTAAGATCTCTGATAAAAGTAACTAAGGTTTTCAGGGGTAGCTTGTCTCCCTGTGGGACATTTTTCTATACCAGTCACAAGATCCCAGAGATTTCTAGCCATGAAACAAGTTTTTAAACACAGTCTAAAAATGATATAATTTGTTCAATTTAAGAGATGAGACTTATGAAAATAAAACTAGTAGAACTATCCATTTTCATGCTCAGAAAACAATGGAGAAAAATACAACTAAAAAATGAAACAAGGAAGCCAAACATAGACAAAAAAACTAGCTACAGATCTTTTAATTTTCTATACAAATGAAAATAGCTTGAATTTAATAAAAAAGGACTAGCTTTGATCAATATTAAGATCAATTTAACAGATCTTATTCGGAGTCGAGCTACAGGAGATTGAAAATTTATATAGCAACTCGATGGGGCAAGCTCAAAAAATGAGCTACTTAACAAATAAAAAAAGAAAGGAATGTGTTGGCTTTAAAATAGATCCTCGGGCAGATTCTAAATCTTTAAAAAATAAATTTAATTCCTTTTCGGGACCACAACAACAAGAAAAATAAAAAACACGTTAAAAAACATTGACAAGACTGACAACAGTGAAAAAAAATACACATGTTACTTTTTAATTAGCTCACATTTCACAATGTAGCTAATAAGACAAAAGATAATTAAATTAAAAAGGAAGCATATACACATGTCTTAAAATAATTGGATCACATTTTCACACTCTGATACAATACAAAATTAAAGTCTTAGTCAAATAAAGCCATTTGTCGAAAAATTAATGGCTAAAAAATTAACACTTGGCAGCTTTCCGCCAAACTTTAAAAAAATGCCTTAGGTAGACTTAAGGTCTCTGAAATGAACCAAACTTTAAAAAAACGTTTGGGTCCAAAAAAGGTACAATACAAGTGTCAAAATTTAAGAGGCTAAGTCAATGAAAAAACTAACACCCTAACACTTGCAAAGGTTGACACAATTAAAAGATTAATATACATGTCAAAAAACAATTGATTCATGCTTCACAAATCTGACAAAGACTAAGACAAAAAAAGATACGTGGAGCCTTTTAAATGGGTCGCACTTCAAAAATGATAGAGGATGAAAAATGCAAAAAATATGTGTCTAAATGCTATTGCTTTTCACTTCGTAGTGCAAGCAAAATTACTAAAGCAAACTAAAGACACATGGAGCCTTGTAAATGACTCACTTTTTGCAAGATAGACACACACTAAAAAATGTGAAAAAGTGGAAAATTCTAATTGGATAACCGCTACCACAAATGAAAAAATGACAAATGTGAAATATGGAGAAATTTTATTAGCTCAGATTTTGTAAATCTAACAAATGTGAAATATAATGATACTTGGAGCAATTCTATTGGATCACCCTTCGCAAAGATAGAAACAAGCTAAAAAAAGTCTGACAATGTGAAGACATGCGTAAAGCTCTTATTGGCTCACATTTCGCAATGATAGAAATGTTAATTTAGAAGAATGAAAATGTGAAGCTAGCTAGAGAAAAATGATTGGCTCAAGATTTGCAGTCAAAAGAACTCCGCATAAATAAAAAAATTCAAATAAGATTGACAAAGTGAAGTTAGATGGCACAAAATGATTGGCCCAAGCTTTGCATAGACAAAAATTTACAAAAAATTAAAGATCTAATTAGAAAGATGTTAGATAGAATCCAATTGACACTCTAAGAGTGGGAATGACTTCACAAACATGAAAAAAGGACAAAGAAGCTATTTGGAGTAATTTTATTGGTTCGAGCTTCGTAAAATCAGATAGGATCTTAATACAAAATGAAAAACCAAAGCCAAATGGTGTAAAATGATTGGAGTAGGCTTTGTAAAATTAGATCTTGAAATAAAAATAAAGGTTTAAAAATATCAAATGGATTTGAACATGCTCTGAATGAACTAGATCTAAAGAGATCTTTTCATGATCCATAGTCAAAACATGACCCCAAATGGCTATAAATGGATGCAAAAAACTTAAAATAGGCTCACACATGATGGGTTTAAACTTTAAACAACTGAAAATATGATCCAAAAGAAGAGATATAACCAAACAAATAGATCAAACATGATCTAAACAACAATTTATCCAATATTTCACCGATATTCTCAAAAAAAAATTAGGAAAAAATTAGAAATTTTAACCTGGTTAGCTTGAAGTTGTCGACTATAGTTTTTAGGGTTTCACAAATGAAATTATTTTCAAGCATTCTTCACTCTTGTAAGCTAGAAAACATCTAAATCTATCTCTACACACACATAATCACCATCTCTGATACCATGTTAGAAACAAATGGTTGAAGATATAATCGAAGAATTATAGATCCATGAAGTAAAAAGTTGACGATTATAGATTATAATGTGCATACATATTTACTATATGTGTTCACATATGCATATAAAAATTAAAAAATAATCAATGAAATAAAATAATCAATAGCTTAAAGTAAATGAGACAAGAGACACCGGATTTAACTGGAGAAACCCGAAGGAAAAAAACTCCACTGAAAAAGCAATGTCTTATATTAAGAATTTATCATACATTCACCTAACACTTTCAATTCACTCCTCGGTCTCACACTAAACACTTGCATACTTTTGTATCATTGTATAACAACTCACATAAGTAGACAATCTTAGATCAATCGGTCACTTATCACATTAGCTAAAGTAAGATTACCAAGAGAAGTGAATGAAGTGATTGTCCTGAGGTATATTGTTAAAAAAAAGGGTAATCATCAGGACGATGATTCTTTTAAGCAGGGGAGCATGTAACACCCTTGACAGTTGTTATTTTCCTCCTTTACATTTCAAGTGTTGACATGTGATTTTCCTTATAAAGATATGTTCTTTTAATTTTTGGAGATCATGCTTGATATGGATAAATCATCTTCTGTTCTTAAGATACTTTGACTGAATTGGAATGGCTTATTTGAATTCACATTTCACTTCTTGTAGTTAAGTTGCAATCTTACGACCCCCTGTGCCCCGCATCTCATTTCGCAACCTAACCTCATCACCTAAACCTTACATAATTATTTATTAATTACCTTATAATTAATAAATCCACATCGCCATACCTGCCACCTCATTTCACCTCATCATGACCTAGTCTTAACCCTAAACTAACCTAATTAAGACCTATAACTTGGTCCACATCCACACCTATGATTAATTACTCCTCACCCGCACCTAAAACCAACCTCATAATGACTTGACCAAGCCCGCAACTAATCCCTCGGGAGAAAAGGAGGGAAAGCTGGCTATTTTACCAAAAATAGCCCACTTTGACGTGACCGACATCGGTTCCTACTCGACCGCCGTCGGTTGTGTAACCGCCATCGGTTCCCTGTAAATGACCACTTCCAACCAAAAACAAAGGATCGGATTTTCATTTGATCAAAAAGAGGAGAAATCATTGAAAGGATCCAGATTTGCTTGGCCGAGCAGAGACAAGTGAAGAAAATAGATAAGTTTGCAGAGAAGGACATCAAGCCCAAGACTGCAACGGAATAACCAGAGCCCCCAGTGACACTCATCCGAGCATCAGAAGAGGAGATTGCTCATCTTGGATTGTCAGATCATCCCACTTGAGCCCTGTCTTCGTCATCACAGTCCTGGAACCTGCATCTCCATCAGGAACGAGTAAGTAGTGTCTCGTATGTTTCTAAGCACCATTTCTTGAGCCTGTGGATTGATAGTAATTATAAGCTCATTCCTAGATCTACCACCTACCAGCACCCTGCACTTAACCTTCATCCATACATCTTTGTATTGCCCAGAAGACCATTTTATCACACTCTGAGCCTTCCCTGTCCTCCCATTATTCCCCTCAGCCATCCACCAATCTTAATAACCCCACGATCACCTTGCAACCAACCTCTATCCAGAAGCACTTAGATTGCTGACCCTACCGGTGTCGTTTATCCCCCACCGGCGGCGGTTCTCTAACCGCGGTCGGTTATCCAGTGACCGGCGTCGGTCACTGTGACTTATACCCCAAAACCCTTTTCTCACCTATTTGTCACCTAACAACCTCAGATCCAGTCTGGTTTATCCCTATAACTCAACCTGAATGTATCAACGACCAGTAACCGAACAAACAACGTGACGCTTTATTATTGATAGTTTAGCTTCTATTGCTTTGTAACGAGATACCTAAATCGTGATTTTGCAATAGCTTTCTTTGTTATCATTTGTGTTAATTCGTATTAAAAGGGGAACTGACCACCTTCGAAAGGAAGTTTTATATTTCCTGGGCCTAAGGCAGCTCCCTCATTTATTGTCTAATTAAAATCTGGTGGTCTTGTATTCTTACTTGCAGGTAGTCCTTCCAAGACAAAAAGGAGTTCTTCGCAGTCGATCTGATCTTTCTCTACGGTACGCGCACACCATCTCAACATTCAACAGGTATTCCTCCTAGCCCTAACCCTTATCTGTTTCTCAAAGGAATGAAAGGATAGAAGCAAGTCTATTCCGCAGAGCCGAGACATTCCGTGCGAAACATTTTGGCACGCCCGGTGGGACCCATTTCAGGTTTCTGTTTCTCTTGCTTGCTTTCATTTAGGGAGCATACTTGCTGTTGCTGTTTTGTTATATTTAGTAAAAGAATTTGTCTTGCTTTCCTAGTTTTGCATTAGTGAAAGTCATCTTATTTGCTTCATCGAATATCATTTTCGATTTGGGTTTAAAACACGTGCATTACATTCTTGCTTGTTGTTTTCAATTCTAGTGAACGTAGACTAAGTAACAGGTCGTACACGTGGGGGTGATTTCCACGGTATTGACAGGAAATTAATCTTACTTTCACTGCACAACACATACCGAATCACTTCATAATTAACACAACAGCTCAAAACATCCCCCCTTTTCCACGGTATTCCTCCGCCCGATTGAGGTAACCTTATAAGCCAAAACAAACTTGACATTTCCCCTAAGTCTTTTGTTTAGGATTGACATCATTCCACATCTAAAGGCATAAGCCTAAATTGATTAAAATTAACCCTAGGGTTAGTCTGTTAATTTGTTTGTGCATTCTTGCTTGTTTTCAGTTCTGTTTCTCTGTCATACACTATTTTCTGTGATCACTACAGAACAGTTTGGTAGGCATACTAATCACTGTTAACACCAAATCAACAACTTCTTACTGCTTCTTACACCAGTTCTATTATACCGACATCGGTTAGCTTACCGACGGCGGCTACATCCTGACCGACATCGGTTATCCTACCGATATCGGTTACTGTCTTTTACAGTTCCTGACAAACCAGCAACCTACCAATTTCAAACATCTTGTTGTCTGTTTCTGTTCCTGATAGATTGAAACCCTACTGTGTACTCCTGTCCATGGTTGTTATCACTCGAAAGCAAGCCGCCGCCATGGTTTCACATGCTTGCTCTGTGCCTTTGCCTGAATCACCCCCTTCACATTCTGTGGGGAATCCTACGGACACCAGCGAGGTTCCTAAAATTCCTGTAGGAGATAAAGAATTTGCCAAATTTCTGGATGCTAATCCTAGCGCTGTACAATACTATTTGTCTCATGCCCCTGACCGTACACCCGACGGTCAACTCCTTGTTGGCATGCCTATCAGTATAGCTGCTCATTTAGCTCCTTCTCCGCCTGATAACTCCGCTTTGCCTTCCGCATCCTTAGTCCCGTCTCCTACCTCAGCAGCTTCAGGGGTTCATACGGCACAGATTGGCTTTCCTTTGGTTAATCTTGGGCCCAACATGTCATTACCACCGACTGCTCCTACCTCGTCTCTCTTGCAGACTGTTCCGTTCATGACTTGCTCTCTGCCACCTATCCACACGAGCTTTCCTTCTCAAGCTCCGCCCACCTTTTCATTTCCACACACATATCCGGTAACCTCAACAGCTTATATAGGACATCCCTATTCGGTTGCCTCAACACATTCGTCCTCCATACCTTATCAACATTTAACCCCACCATTGTCTAGCGGTGGCCCTTGGCCCAATTTGCCTCCGTTTACCACAACCACACCATCATCTCATCCAACTACTGATTTAAT
Organism: Taxus chinensis; assembly: GCA_019776745.2. Classification (NCBI taxonomy): domain Eukaryota; kingdom Viridiplantae; phylum Streptophyta; class Pinopsida; order Cupressales; family Taxaceae; genus Taxus; species Taxus chinensis. Next base: position 328,290,180 of record CM034151.1, on the reverse strand, counting down.
TAAACAAATGATGGACAAAATGCAAAATCTGGAGGCTTCTGTTTCAGGAAGTCGTAGCGCCTTGACATACGAGCAAGTTTGTCGGGAGCCTATCCACCCTTCAGTCCCCCTTCATTCATATCCTCCTCAATGGGAATTACCAAAATTTACCCGTTTTAATAGTAAGGAGGACCCTCAACAACACTTGCGATCATTTAGACATGCCTGCTATCTGATTGCTCACGACGACGCTTTACTACTCCGCACCTTTCCCATGTCCTTATCAGGACCCGCCTTGGAGTGGTACAGTGCTTTAACCCAGCACTCAATCTTCTCTTTTAACCAGCTAGCCCAATCTTTCTTGGATCATTTCTCCATTAACATTGCCAAGAAAGTATCTATCACCGACCTCTATGCCATCCGACAATTTGAAGACGAATCTATCACAGATTTCGTTGGACGATGGCGAGGCCTTATCAACCAACTTACGTATGCCTTGCCTCAGACCGAACTTATCGAACTGTTTACGCGGGCCTGCGCTAAGCACATCTCTCCTACCCTCCAAATTCAAACTTTCCATACATTTGACGAGGCCTTTACTATGGCTCGAAAACTAGAGATTCGAGCCTTAGAGGAAGAGAAATTGCGGTTGCGCAACAAAAACCCCACTTTCTGAACCCAAGATTCCACCAACAAACCTAACACCACCAATCCTCACCCATCGACTGCTTCGAAATCAAAAGGGGCCGTGCACGCGGTGATGGTCAAATCCCAACCACCGTCTAATACCCCACCAAAAACCACCTATAAGTATAAAGCAGAGCCCATCAACTACACTCCCTTGGGAGAAACATATGGTGTGATATTGGAAAAATTGCTTAAAGCAGGAGCCATTACCTTACCTCCTGTTAAACCTCACTCCGGGTTTGATTCCACTCGCGCCATACCTTCTTGGTACAAAGAAAATGACTTCTGTAACTTCCACCGCGTGAAGGGACACAGTCATGAAAACTGCAAGATGTTGAAAAACATAGTGCAGGAAATGGTTGATGTGGGGGATATAGCCCTCGATAATCCTAACGCCCCTGCTAACCGCAATTTAAAAATATTCAACAAACCATTCCCGAATCATTCTTCTAACAGTAACATAAATCAAGATATCTTAGCCGAGGAGAGTGTTCATGAGATCCATGCAGTCTTCGATTCCCAGCCAAAGACCTCTATCGAACAAATTCTGAATCAAGCCTCTTCCCTAACGCAGGAAACCGAACCCCCTTCCTCGCCATCAAGACAAACTGAAATCCTTGCCATTCCTTTACCCATCAAGGAATTAACTGCCCAGAGTTCCCTTCTCACAAATGAGCCTTCTTATACCACATCCTTGCAAGACTGTGAGCGGATGTTATCTAATTTATCTATTTCCCAAACGTCTCCTTCTACCATTCTTGTTGTACAAGAGGAAGGCTCGCCACTTCTTTTGTCATCCTTAGACGAGAAACCTCTTGAACCGACATCACCACATTCTTTAAACATGACGGATCCTCTCAAACATGCCCTCCTACCTATTAGTCCTTCATCACCTAAATCTTTTCAGCAACCGGTTGACCTCTTAACGCCCATTGATACAGTGCCTCATCTACCCCCTGTATCACACCCACAGTGGACCGGAATCACAACCCACCTTTCTTCCATACAAAAGTTCCTATTCACACGTGAGGACTGTCATTCCCCAGAAGATAGACAGGTCCTATGGGAACGTTTGAGTACGCCATATTCTACTCAAATGTAGATGACCGATCCAGATGCTTCTACCATATACCCGAAGTGTTTACAGAAGCTTAAAATGCCTATGTCCTCATCTTCACCCCCCTCATCTCTACCAAATACCTCATCCACTTCTATTAACCTAACCAAATCTTCCCCTACGCTTGGGACCTCACCAATACCTAGTCTAACACACCCACCTAAGCGGCTTGATTTATCTAAAAATAAAGCCGTCCATCCCATTAGGAGACAGACCCAATCTCCTCAATCTATGCCGCTATCACAACTCAAACCCTCGTCGTCACACCTACCTTCCATATTGGGACCCCATCCCTCTACCTTACATCAATATATCATACCTCCTGCGTTTTCTTTAAAGTGACCTACGCCTTCTGCACCCATACAGAGATCTAAGGGTATATCAACACTGTCACCCCACGTATCCTGTCCACCCATCAACCCTAAACAAATCTCATCATCAAAGGACTTGTTTTCCGTCACTCCTCTTTTGCCGCCATTGTTTCCGGATACCACGTTATCTGGAGCCTCATCATCTAACCAGCTAAACGTAGCTCCTGCACTGAAGAAACCACGTTTAGTTAAAACCACGTATCAATACCCCTTGGCTAAACCACCACCCGTACGAACCAACCATACCCAAACATTACCAAAACCCACCCAACCAATACCTTCATCTTCCTCCGATTTTGACCCACTCAAAGGATCTTACGCCAAAATCCTTGCTATGTTGGTGGAGAATGCGACCATTTCTCTACCCCCACTTAGACCTTATGACCCGTCTAAACCTCGACCTATAGGTTATGATGAGTCTAAAATCTGCGCTTACCACCGCACACCAGGACATGATGTAGAGGGATGCAAAGCTTTAAAAGCCATCCTTCGTCAGACACCTCTCTCAGATAGAAGGGTTAAGAAAGACAACTTACGAAGGGAGAGACCTTTAGCTTCAATTCCCTCTCCTATACCACCTGTTCCCCGCCTCACCAAGATCTATCATTATTACAGCCCCACCTCTCGAAGACCATGACCTATCCCTACCGTCTTCCTCCTCTCGTATTCACGAGATCAATATGATTAGTGTTGCTACTCGAGGGCAGAAAAACAATGGGAAAGCGAAAGAAAACACACCTGCGGAATCTCTTTCTCCGTCCACCATCCCGATTGCACCACCACCTAAAGTGGTTATTCGTGGACCTGCCTACCCCATCTCTAATGGAATTGCCCACTGAACCATGATCAAACAGCTTCACCAATCACCTGTAAAAATGACACTGTATGATCTCATTCAGACTTCTGAATCTCATCGACAAGCTCTCGTTGAAATCCTTCAAGGGATAGAGGTCTTACCTAATGAAACCTTGCCTGTTACCTCTATTCTAACACCCAATCACGTTGCTTCGCTCACCAAACAATCTATCTCCCCAACCACTTCTGTCTCTGTACAGCAAGCCGCTGCTGTCAGTTTCTCCGAAGACGAAATTATCGACTTTGGTGCTGAAGATCCTGACCCTGCTCTTTTCATCTCAGCTTACATTTGGGACATTCGGGTACGTCGTGTTATGATTGACGGGGGTGCTAGCCTAAACATCATCTCTTCAAAATCCTTCCAACAAATGAATATCCCTTCTAGTTGCATGTGTGCCAACCCCATCATGTTGCGGTCATTCAATGATGCTATTACTTCTACCTTAGGCACCGTGATCCTTAACATTCATGTAGGACCACGCACTTTACCTGAACTCTTCTATGTCCTTGAGGGAGAGTTCCAATACAATATGTTGTTAGGCCGCCCTTGGATCCGGGCTATGGGATGCATTCCCTCCACCTTACATAGATGCATAAAATTTGAGTACGAGGGGAAGTCCTACACCGTAAAAGCTGATCCTCCCCCCTTCAAAACTTGCAATATGTTGTATCGCCCTAATGATGTGCTTGTACCAGTCAAGACACCCATTCATCCAACCCAGCCATCCACTTCCAACGCACCTACACCTTCAACCAATGAAACCGCCGTTACAAATATCACTTCCTTTCCCACAGATAACATCCCAACCTCCGACCCCTTAGTAGATGTTTTTCAATGCCTTACGCTGGGGGAATACCGCCTATATAACGTTAGCTCTTTCCATACCCCACAGGAGTATGGACAGTTACATGCACATCCCACCTACGACCGTCGCGTGGGGGAGGTAATCTCTTACGGACCACCCCATTGCCGCACCAACCTAACGTATGGGGGTGTTGACGCATCCTCCATTACCCCTGAACCTCCTCTTGGTGTGGTTCCCTTCCAATCCGATTTTCAATACTTGACAAATCATCGTTTCACCCTCACCTTCTTGACTCGCTGTGCTTGGAAAGGCTTTGGTTTTGGTCTTTATGAACAAGGCCGACATACACTCATTCCCGTGACTACACGCAAACACAATGATCGTAGTGGTCTCGGTTTTCCTGAAACACTTACACCAGAGAAACCTCGTGTCAATTATATCCTGGAGGATGACGACGTCACCCCTACCAAACCATCATCACCCATTTTGCCATCATCACCCACAGAGTCGATAGACCCTGAATCTATCCCTCCTAACTTTTTTTTTTTTCATAAATGCTATCTTCATAGGTCCTCTCACTTATCAACGTGATAATGAGGACCCATCTTCTCTTCCCCTTCTGTATCCAGACATGATCGAAGAGGATTCACCTTCGATTAATGTTGTTGAGTGCCAGGATGACGACTCCATCCTCACTTACCTTGGGGCGGATGACTCCTATATTCAACGCGCCTTACCGTCTGAAACTCAAACCATGTTGAATGAGTCAACTATAGAAATCAACATCCACATAGAGGAGGATCCTCACGTTGTGAAGATCAGACAATCCCTTAGCACATCAGAACAAGCCACCTTTACTACCTTTCTCCGTACCCGCAACCAAGCTTTCGCTTGGTCTTACGCTGACATGCCAGGAATTGATCCTACCATTGCTGTCCATAACATCACCCTAAACCCCGATTCCAAACCAGTCAAACAAAAACTGAGAAAAATGCATCCACGCATTGCCCTCTTGGTCAAAGAAGAGCTTCAATGACTTCTTTCTGTTTCCTTCATCTTGCCTATTGACTATCCTCAATGGATTTCTAACATCGTACCTGTCACTAAAGCGACGGGGGGACTTCGGATATGCATGGATTTCCGAGATCTTAACCTCGCTTGCCCCAAGGATGACTTCCCCCTCCCAAGTATTGATCAACTTGTTGATCTCACTGCGGGCCATGAAATGCTTTCTCTCATGGATGGCTTTTCGGGATACAATCAAATTTTGGTAGCCCCGGCCGATCAACATAAAACTACCTTCATAACTCCTTGGGGAACCTTCTGTTATCGTGTCATGCCATTTGGCCTTAAGAATGCTGGTGCCACCTATCAGCGGGCTATGACTTACATTTTTCATGACATTATGCACACTATCCTTGAGGATTATGTCGATGATCTTCTTGGCAAATCTAAACATTGCAGTGAACATCTCGATGTTTTAACCATTATTTTCGATCGCCTGTTGCAATATTCAGTCTGGCTTCAACCAAAGAAATGTGTCTTTGGTGTTCTTTCGGGAAAACTTCTTGGCTTTATCGTCTCTTTGCGTGGCATTGAGGTCGATCCATCTAAAGTCAAAGCTATCCTAGAAATGCCCCCACCCAAAAACCTCAAACAATTACGTAGTTTGCAGGGTAAACTTCAATCCATCCGGCGTTTCATCTCCCAACTCTCGGATCGATGTCAACCTTTCCATCACCTTCTTAAAAAGGACATTGCCTTTCAATGGAGTGAAGAGTGTCACCAAGCCTTTGAAGCTCTCAAAGCCTATCTCTTGCAGCCACCCGTGCTTATTCCACCTCAGGATGATCGCCCTTTCTACCTTTACCTTTCTGCCACTGACCATGCTATAGGAGCCATGCTCGCACATCGGGACTCGGCACGTCGAGAACAAGCCATTTATTATATAAGTCGTACTCTCATGGATTACGAGACTAGGTATACACATGTAGAAAAATTGTGCCTAGCCCTATCATTCGTAGCCACCAAACTCCGACATTACCTCCTGAATCACAAAACTTTTGTCATCACCAACACGGACCCCATTCATTATATGTATGCCAAACCACATCTAAACCAACGCATCGCCTGATGGCTTATGCTCCTCGCTGACCTCGACCTTGAGTTTGTACAACAGAAGTCAATCAAAGGACAAACTATTGCGGACCAACTTGCGGAGGCCCCTTTACCTGGGGAACAATTTACCAATTTTTATTTCCCTGACGAACTCATCGCCACTCTTTCACTCAGGGAAGAGTCGTATCCAATGACCCTCTTCTTCGATGGATCCAAATGCTAGCGCGGCGGAGGGGCCGGCATTGTTCTCATTCCTCTTGACACTGAGCCTATGCCTCTTTCATTCCGGCTCGATTTCCCCTGCACTAATAATACAGCGGAATACGAGGCCCTTGTTTTGGGTCTCCAGGTTGCGTTACACTTAGGTGTCAAATCTATTAATATTTTTGGTGACTCTCAATTGGTATTCAATCAAGTTATGGGCATCTACCAATGTAAGAATGAGGAACTTCAAAAGTACAAACATTACGTGGATTCACTTTTGACCTCATTTACTCGTTATTCTATCCAGACCATTCCCCGCTCCACTAACAAATTTGTGGATACTATGGCTTGCTTAGCCTCGCAAATTCCTGCCTCACCAACTGACTCTGACATATTCATCTTGGTCCAACAACTCTTTGCCCCATCTTACTCAGCACCGGTTGTTTGTATGATAAATAATGTGTCTGCTAATTCGCAGGATACCTGGTACCACCAATTTCACGACTACCTTACAACCTCTGTTCTCCCACCTGACCTAACTAGTACCGGAAAAATCACTTTTCTTAAACATGTTTCTCATTATGTCGTCATGGGGGGACTCCTTTATAAACGTGGCTTTGATGGTATCCTCCTTCGATGTCTAACCGGCGCAGAGGTCACCTATACCATCCAACAGGTCCATGACGGTATTTGTGGCAGACATTTTAGTGGCCTTGCCGTGGCTAAACGAATCCTTCGCCTAGGTTATTATTGGCCTACTCTTAATAACGACTGCTACGAATATGTTAAGCGTTGTGTTATGTGTCAACAACATGCCAACCTTCAACATACTCCTAGCCATCCGCTACAGGTCGCACGAGATCTTTGGCCTTTCTCACAATGGGGTTTAGACCTTATTGGTGAGATCCACCCACCCTCTTCGCAACGTCACCATTGGATAATCACAGCAACTGAATATTACACAAAATGGGTGGAGGCCATTCCACTCATTTCAATCAAAAAAGAAAAAATTGTCGAATTCGTTAACCATCACATTATCTGTCGTTTTGGTATTCCTCATCACCTAATAACAGATAATGGTAAATCTTTTAAAAATAGGTTGTTACAAGACCTTTGTGACAACTTTGGTATCAAACTTAGTTTCTCATCACCTTACTATCCACAGGCCAATGGTCAAGCTGAATCTTCTAATAAAATCCTAACCAAAATCCTCATGAAAGTTGTTAATGAGTCCAGTAGAAATTGGCATGATCACATTCCCTTTGCCCTTTGGGCTTATCGTACTAGCATTCGTACCTCCACTAATGCCACACCATTTTCTTTGGTATATGGTACCGAGGTGGTCTTGCCTCTCGAAATACAAATACCCTCCCTCAGAATATCTCTTCAGGATATTCTCACCAATGATGATTTCCGCCAAGAGCGGTTAGCCCAATTAGAGCTTCTTGACGAACGTCGTCTTACGGCTCTTGATCACCTTCAAATCTACCAAAAATGCATCAAGTGTGCTTATGACAAACGACTTCATGAGTGTACCTTTAAGGTTGGTGATCTTGTCCTCAAAGAGAATCAACATGTAACCAAACTAGAAAAGAGCAAACGTGGAAAATTTTCTCCTAATTGGATTGGGCCTTACATTATCACTCACACTTATGGATCAGGCACTTATCGTTTAGCTTTGCTTAATGGTAAACCTGAGCCTGAGCCCCTTAATGCCTTGCATCTTCGACCATTCTACTGTTGAAATTAGTGTTATATCACTTCTTATCTACCTTACGCTCGTCCCTTGAGCTCATTTACCACCACATACACTTTGTTTCTTACATCGCAAAATCAAATCAAGCTCACAGGGTTTGAGTATCACCTCCCCTTTTTAGTCTAGTCCATGACTTCAAAGTATCAAAATAACACATTCTTAATTAAACACTTATGGGATTTTCTTGAGTCAAACTTCCTACAAAAACTAGATGCTTTATGCTCAACGGACATCTAGACCTCTAAATTATACAATAGACTGCTCCCTTGAAGGACAGCTATACACAGTCATCCTTTATCAGAAGCTTCTCACATTGATCAGCTTCGTGAAGACCTCAAGAACAAAAAAATACATATCCCATGTAGACTTCCCGCATCGATTAGTCTATATCCAGAAAAATAAAATAAAAATAAAAGCAGTGTTTCAGAACACTTTTGAGTCATGGACTTGTCTATTTAGGTTTGGTTCTCTTTTGTCAGAATAATCATCTTATAATAAGTTCTCTGCATCCTCACCCACATCAACCACATCACCTCACCATTTGTCAAAGCAACAAAACTCAAGGGACGTGATGTATATCCGATATATTGTGATTATACCACTCTTTTCACCTATCGACTTCTCGTCTATGCAAGGTACCTAGGGGTTCAACTTCATTCTACGTTATTATGTGGTTTGTTTGGCTCCTCTCAACTACGGGACACTTTTGCCTCTTTTTCTCGACTCTAGGATTATGTGTTGACCTTAATCAGGATACGGTTCCCTACCACTTGGGTAGGCTAACTTTCGCTTCACCTATACCTATACCAACATCGCCAATTCCTTACGAACACCAACAACATTACCCTACCAATATCAATATTTTTACCAACCAACAAATTGCTTAACCATACCTAAATTGCCTGAATTGACCTCTCCCTGGTTCTAAGGGAGAACTACATTGGTCTGAGGCCCCTCCTTGCTTTGTGCAATGGGCTATGTAGGCAGCACTTAGGAGACATGGAGTCTCCCAAGGTTAGCTCAACCATCCCCTACCATACCCTATCATGTGTTGTAAATATAAATATTTTTTGTGTATTTCTATTTGCCAACATTCATCTTTATCCTTTTTCAAACAAAACAAAAACAACATTCAAAACACAACCATTCTTATAAATATCATCACTCAAAACCACATACATCTTTAGTTTTATTTTAGATGTTAAACAAATGCATCTTCTCTATCATCGACTCGCAGGTCGGCATCCTTATTTATTCTTATATTCCTATGAAATTCACTTAGACCCTTGCACCTCCTACTCCTCTTGGCTTAGCCATGGCTATAAACTCTCCTCTACTGGGTCCTTCACCAATCAAATGCTGCCTCCTACTCACTAGGGTCCACCAAACACTCACTTCTCCACTCAAATAGCTCCACCTCAACCAACAAATGCTCCAATCTCAACAATACACCTCAGACAACTCAAATTGGATTTCAAATTGACAATATGACAATGACAGGCCATATTTTTTCTTTTTATAGGTTTTCGACCTATAACCGATATCGGTTTTATTGTGCCCTAAGGAATCGATATCGGTCACCTAACCAATATCGGTCATGAAAATCGACACCGGTTTTATCCCAACTCTTCCCCAAATTTCTGCCCTTAATTACTACTTGCCCTTTCTCACAACATTGCCTATATCCACCTTTGCTGAAAACCCTTTGTTACCTACCATTTGGCCTGACCCAAGGCCGTAACCAACTAATTTGGCCCGACCCAAGGCCGTAACCAACCAATTTGGCCCGACCCAAGGCCATAACCTACCATTTGGCCCGACCCAAGGCCGTAACCAACCAATTTGGCCCGACCCAAGGCCGTAACCAACCAATTTGGCCCGACCCAAGGCCGTAACCAACCAATTTAGCCTGACCCAAGGCCGTAACCAACCAATTTGGCCCGACCCAAGGCTGTAACCAACCAATTTGGCCCGACCCAAGGCCGTAACCTACCATTTGGCCCGACCCAAGGCCGTAACCAACCATTTGGCCCGACCCAAGGCCGTAACCAACCATTTGGCCCGACCTAAGGCCATACCCACCATTTGGCCTGACCCAAGACCGCACCCAATCATTTGGCCCGACCTAAGGCTGCACCAATTAAATACCTCACCCAACATCAACACAATACACTTTTATCCACCCATCATGTCACTTTTTGTTCAATCGAGCTCACCTGTTCATGTTTTAGCATGATTAGGGTCCTTGACTTGATCAGTCGACCAACTTTGCCTAGACCAAGACCGTGACGTTTATCTACAAACCAACCATTTGGTACTGCCGAACATGCCTAAACATTCCTGTACCTTACCCGTTATATCCCCTGGAGCTACTTCCTATGCCTTGGATACCAGGATTATATCACCCTTGTTTGGATAAACTATCGACCTTTGCCTATGAATTGCTTGTTTGCTCTTCAAATCATGTACCCTGGTCACACTACTGCATTTCAACATGCATCTGCTTCCTTGGACCTACCCCACCATCTTACCATCATATAAACACCATTTACCCTTTATCAACCCTATCCCTGATTTCACGCTGCCTCAATCTGTGATAGATTTGAGGGGGATTACCTATACCCTTAACAGGGGTAACCACTTCTTATTATTGTCCGTGTAGCTTTAACAAAGACAAGCTACACGACAACAAGGGGCTAATGTAGACACCAAATTTGTGTCTTACAACCCCCTGTGCCCCGCATCTCATTTCACAACCTAACCTCATCACCTAAACCTTACACAATTATTTATTAATTACCTTATAATTAATAAATCCACATCGCCATAACTGCCACTTCATTTCGCCACCTCATCATGACCTAGTCTTAACCCTAAACTAACCTAATTAAGACCTATAACTTGGTCCACATCCACACCTATGATTAATTACTCCTCACCCGCACCCAAAACTGACCTCATAATGACTTGACCAAGCCCACAACTAATCCCTCGGGAGAAAAGGAGGGAAAGTTGGCTATTTTACCAAAAATAGCACACTTTGACTTGACCAATACCGGTTCCTACTCAACCGCCGTCGGTTTCGTAACCGCCATCGGTTCCCTGTAAATGACCACTTCCAACCAAAAACAAGGATCGGATTTTCATTTGATCAAAAAGAGGAGAAATCATTGAAAGGATCGAGATTTGCTTGGCCAAGCAGAGACAAGTGAAGAAACGAGAAGAGTTTACAGACAAGGACATCAAGCCCAAGACTGCAATGGAATAAGCAGGCCCTCAGTGACACTCATCCGAGCATCAGAAGAGGAGATTGCTCATCTTGGATTGTCAGATCATCCTATTTGAGCCCTGTCTTCATCATCACAGTCCTGGAACCTGCATCTTCATCAGGAACGAGTAAGTAGTGTCTTGTATGATTCTAAGCACCATTTCTTGAGCCTATGGATTGATTGTAATTATAAACTCATTCCTAGATCTACCACCTACTAGCACCCTACACTTAACCTTCATCCATACATCTTTGTATTGTCCAGAAGACCATTTTATCACACTCTGAGCCTTCCCTGTCCTCCCATTATTCCCCTCAGCCATCCACTAATCTTAATAACCCCACGATCACCTTGCAACCAACCTCTATCCAAAAGCACTTAGATTGCTGACCCTACCGGTGTCGTTTATCCCCCACCCGTGGTGGTTCTCTAACCATGGTTGGTTATCCAGTGACCGACGTCGGTCACTATGACTTATACCCCAAAACCCTTTTCTCGCCTATTTTTCACCTAACAACCTCAGATCTAGTTTGGTTTATCCCTATAACTCAACCTGAATGTATCAACGACCAGTAACCGAACAAACAACGTGACGCTTTATTATTGATAGTTTAGCTTCTATTGCTTTGTAACGAGATACCTAAATCATGATTTTGCAATAGCTTTCTTTGTTATCATTTGTGTTAATTCATATTAAAAGGGGAACTGACCACCTTCGAAAGGAAGTTTTATATTTCCTGGGCCTAAGGCAGCTCCCTCATTTATTGTCTAAATAAAATATGGTGGTCTTGTGTTCTTACTTGCAGGTAGTCCTTCCAAGACAAAAAGGAGTTCTTCGTAGTCGATCTGATCTTTCTCTACGATACACGCACACCATCTCAACATTCAACAGGTATTCCTCCTAGCCCTAACCCTTATCTGTTTCTCAAAGGAATGAAAGGATAGAAGCAATTCTATTCCGCAGAGCCGAGACATTCCGTGCGAAACACTCATCCTTGGATCAATTTCAGTGATCCAAAGAATGTTTTAAATCTACTCTGTGAACGAATGGTAAATTGACATTCCATGAATTAAAATACGTATGACTGAACTATGATTGATTACAAGTTATTTGATTGTTGTGTGAACATGTTTCTATTTAGTCATATGTTGTGTTTGGATCTTTTCAGTTCGATTGTTGTAGGACAATGTTGACGCAAACGAACTATAGCCTATTCACGGCATGGGAAACAATCTTGTTCCTTAAACCAAAGGGACTATCCTACTGAATCCTAAGCTAGGTAAGAAAATATATATTACCTAGCTATGTTAATTAATTAAATTCTATCCTAACCTAAGATTTTTACTAAAGGATTATGGAGAGGTTTCTAGGTTATTGAAAACATCCTAAAACCTAATGCTTAATGGTTGTGTGATGATCTAACCTAATGCCTAAAAACTATTGTGTTAGAATTAATCTAACCTATGTGGAAACTACCTAAGGTGGTGATTTATTTATTGGGTTATATCCCAAGGTTACCTATTCTAAGCTAACTTAATATCTAACCTAAGCAATTATGTCTACCCTAAACTAATGGACATGAAGGGGAATTGGTGGTCGCATGTATTATAGGCGACGGTTCCAAGGCATTTAAGTCCTTGATAAGGTTTTAATTGAATAGAGGTACCGCCAGTTGTTGCAGGGGCTAGTTGACTTGACGGAGGCTTATGTGGAAACTTCACTAAAATGGAATTTCTTGTTAAATTTTGTTTGGCATTTGCTAAACTTGGAAGGTGATGGCAAGGAAGGATAGGCGGGAAAATAGGAATTAAAGGAATTTATTGTTTTCGGTGTTTGTGCTCAAACCGTTTTGGAAAGAATGCAAACAGGTTTGTATGGGGTCATTTCACCTTGCATGTTTCACAATTTTCACTCTGCATTCTCTCTAGTTTTTTGAACTAGCAGATTGAACTACACTTAATGCATATTCTTGATATTTTTGACCTATTTTCAGTTCGTGGAATATATAAGAGGCATGGTGGAAAAAGAATATTTTTGTTTGATCTTTCGTGGAGAAGAGGAGAAGTTGTGAGCTCGGCTAGAGGTTCTCTTCGATTTGACAAAAGTGATACCAGGCATGATAGGCTCTAAACTTTAAGATCTCATGCTTTCTTATAAATGTTTCATTAAAACGATTCTACTCTTTTGAGATTCTTGGATTGCTTATCTTATCTAGTTATTTGCTTGTTGGATTTATTTAATCTTGTGATATTCTTTTTGAATCCTTGGTAAATGATGTTCTATTTAGAAACTTACCATGTATAATTCTTAAAAAAGAGAATGCATGCAAAAACGTATTTTGGTAACTCGGATTTTTCATTCTGGAATGGGTAATGGAAGTATTCTGTTAAATAATCTTGATTTCTATTTAGATATGGTTCAGAGTTTTTGAGAACCTTGGGTTCCGTCTGATCTTGTTGGATTTTGTGTTTTGTTTGATCACTAGCTTGTGTTGAGCTTTTATTTTAAGTAGAGCTTGTTTTCAAGCTCGTATTTGGTTTGGAACTTGGTTCTGGTTTTGTGTTTGTTAAGAACTGTTGATAGAGGTTCTTGTTGTTCTGAATCGTGTTGGAATCTTAGATATCCTTGGATTGTTATTGAAGCACGTATATAGCTCGGTGCTTATGTCTTAGTTCCGTATGATAATATGAAATGTTAGTGTCAGTTCATAATGTACACAGTACTTGTATGTTATTACTCATTTTTGGGGCTCTAACTTTGGTGGGAAACTTGAGTTCTTTTTGGGATTATATTTGGCTTTGCATTTTGATATGATTGTGTTGGAGCCTCTAGTTATTCTAAACCATTGTTGAAACCTTGGGTAACTCGGGACTGTTGTGTTTGGGCATAGTTGTATTGGTTCTTATTCTTTTGTTTAGGAGTTAGAGGAGTCATCCTAATCTGAAACATGCTTTAAACTCTTCCTTTAGCTTGAAGATAAGATAAATGTTGTTTCCTTTTATGAAAGATTGAGAAAAATGAGATGTTATGATATTTTGTTTGCCTAAGGATAATTGATAAAATCAATTAGACTCTATTTGGTAAGGCTAATATGGTAGATTATATTCTGTCCTTTTCTTGGAAGTGGAATCAATTGTTTAAAATGTACTTCTTTTCTGTTTCTTTTGATATATTGATTATATGATGTAATAGTTGTCTCATTAAAGCAGAGTTGTTTTGATGGAATGCACTTCTTTTTAAGGCTTAGTGCTTATCATGCCCAGTTCATTGAACTGACCCATGCTAGCAATTTTTGCAGATGGACTTCATAAGTGAAAAGGAAGGCATAAACTTATGTGATCATTGGCTGATTTAAGTTTGATTTTTGTGAAGAACTCTGAATCGTTCTTGAAATTGTATTGAAAAAGAAAAAGTAGTATTCTTTTGTAATGAAGGTAGTTGTTTTGTAGCATACCTAAATGTATAAGTTTTTATAGATGAATTAAATGTTGAGAGTTTATTTACACTGGGTGTGAATATTATCTTATACTTTCATTGCATAGATGGAATCCTATCTTGTCGATATTCTCCATATTATTTATATGCTTAATAGAGTATTCTTAGATAAGTTTGACAATGGGAATTTGACTAATTTACCTAAATAGGATGCATCTTCTTAAGTTGTAGAATTTGATGTCATAACTAAACAATTCAATAATAAATATTGAATTTGTAAATGATTTATAGGGGTGCTAGAACCTAGCACTTAATCATGTAAAGGAATATTCTTCCTCTATCTTAAGAATGCAAATAAAATGGAAGACGTGAATCCTAATTATTAGAATTAATTAATAAATTCTTCTTAGTTACAACCTAGATGGTTGTTACACTTCCTTGAACGGTTAAGTCACAATAAATGGAACTTATGATGTTGATATTCAGTTATGTTTGATGGCTTGTTAAGTCCAGTAAATAACATTAAAGGCAATCTTAAGCTATGAAAGTTCTTTAACAACCAATTGAATCTATTGTAGAGAAGAACTTAAGGAGTGTTGGATTAGGGTTAGGCAAGGTTGCTGAAATCAATTTTTAATAATCCAAATAGATTAAATTTATAATAAACTCCTAGAGGTATGTACATCTCGATGAGGCTATTCTATAGGATGTTGGTACACACCAACTATAGGTCTGTACCTTCGAGAAGATTAGGATCTTCTCGAGGATAAAGTGATGCAGTCGACATGTGGCAACACCCTTCTACATTGATCATCTAGATCTACACACTTGGGATTTGATCTTAGTTTCTCTCTAGGTCTGGTTAGTAACATGTCTAAGATATGGGGTAACCCCCTAAGATTCAGGATACGTTGGCATATGGGTTTGAATTAGGTTGACCTAGTATGCCAACTTACCCTAAGTCTTAGTGAGCCTCCCCTATCATAACGTATGTTGTTAACTCAAACTAGGGTTAAACCTTGGGCAAGTGGACTGATGGAAGTCAGTAAAGGACATTCTAGATAACAATTAGAGTGGGGTGAAGGATGTATTCTGGATTGACAAGTATGCCATCAAGGAATAGTAATACGAACAGTATGTTAGAAATATTTGGCCAAAGTATCGCAAGTTATTGGTTGCATTGTCCTATGTCACCTAGTCTAAGGTTTGTGATGCAGATGAATATTGGTAATAAATATTTAGGTAGGTTCCTTAGACAGATCACTCAATACCCTGAACAGGGAAAGAGAACCAAGTATACGTAGTATATGGAAAGTATTCAATACTTAATGTTAAACATGAATAGATCGATAGTTTACCGAGTCATGAAATGAATAGATCACATTGAGACATTACAGCTACATATGGTTATCTTTTATATGAATGGTTGATAAAGAATGTGTGTTCTAAATTATAAATTTAGAATAGAGAACATTATTTATAAAAAAAATTCCCTTGTTTCTAAAGTCTTAAAATGGGAATGTTACATCTTGGTATCAGAGCTGAAGGTTGTAACTCTTGGACCTATTGTGTCCATAATCTGATTAAACTTAAATTTTCTTATAACAAAAAATGGTGAGAACAAGAGGAAATGTTACAATTAACCCTCCACTTGAGGAAGGAGTGGAAACTACCCAGAAACTTGATGAGATCCTTTCTACCTTGTTAGACAAAAGAGATCATTTGGTTGTGCTTGAACAAAAAGTAATGGGCAATGAGGAGGAAGAAGAAGCTAATAATAATAATCAGCCACCGCTAGGGGACAATGACAATGTGGGTGTTGATAATAACAACGTTAACATACCTTTTTAGCCTGAGAACAAAAAGGCTAGACTAGTAGCAGAACTCACTAATGACATAAAAAGGATAAGTCCACCCAAGTTTGATGGCACCACATTAGGAGATGGAGCTGAGAATTGGCTCAGTGAAATGGAGAAGTACTTTGCAATAAGGAACTTCTCAAAGGAAACCAAGGCTATATGGGGAGCATATCAGCTTTCCCATGAAGCATCTTCATGGTGGGACAGCCGTAAGGCTGAGTTAAATATTGATGAAACTAACATCACTTGGGATTCAATTTAAAAGTTATTTTAGGCAATGATGGCTGCCACAACTCTACTATGATCAGAAAATGACTGAATTTTAGAACTTAGCTCAAGGAAAGCTAACAGTAACTGAGTATTGGGAACGGTTTACGAAACTCCTCAAGTATGTACCTCAGTATCAAACTGATGAGAAGTTCAGGATACAGAAATTCATTATGGGATTGAATCCCATTATTGGGGGAGAAGTTGATGTTCATAGCCCAACCACTATGGAAGGGGTTGTTGAAAAATCCATAAGGTAGGAACAGAAATTAAAGGCTATTTATGCTCATAAGGAGGAAGTAAGGAAGAAAGTTCCAAACCCCTCTTCAGCTTCTCTTGCACCTAAGAAGGGACCATGGAAGAAGTTTGGTAATAAAAGTAAGTTTTCAGCTAATAATAATAAGAAAACAGCAATGAATAAGACTACTGGAAATGCACAGAACAATTTTTCCAAGAATAATAACAATGGATAGAAGTCCTATGGAGGTCAAAATAATAACTTTAAGGCTGGAAATAATTCTGAAGTCTAGAAAGGGACCTGTAGGAGGCTGTTATAATTGCAGCAAGGATCATTACACAAATCAATGTCCTTTGAAGAAGGATGATGGTAATCAGCAGCACAAGATACATGCTGTAATAGTTGACAAGCAAGCTGAAAAGAAAGCTACACCTATTGAAGTTCCTGGTAAGTTATTTGGCATACCTGTAACTATTCTTTTTGATATGGGAGCTACTGAATGTTTTATTTCTAGTAAAATTGCTTCGAAACTTAAAAGAAAAGCTGGAAAAATGGATAAATCATGGACTGTACATTATGGTAATAATTTTATTCATACAGTTAGTATGTGTCTTTTTGGAGCAGTCCTTGAATTACCTAACTTTTCCACAGAGGTTGATCTGTATGTTGCACCTTTAGGGTCTTATGATGTAATCATAGGTGTTAATTGGTTAGCAGAACATAAGGCTAAAGTGGACTATTTTGAAAAATGCATTAGTTGTTTAGATGACCTACAGAAAACAACAGAGATTCAGGGTGTGAAATGTGAGATTTCTGTTAGGAAACTGTCAGCTATGCAACTTAAAAAGGCCAAAAATAAAGGATGTACCTTATATGCAGTAAAAATTTCAGAAACTGCAGAGGAAAACAACAATTTAATGGAACGATATCCGCTGTTACGAGACTTCAGTGATGTATTTCTAGAAGAATTGTCAGGTCTTCCACCCAAAAGGGAATTTGATTTCACGATTGAGATCAATCCTGGAACCGAACCTATATCTAAGGCACCGTATCGAATGACTACTATAGAATTAGTAGAGCTTAAGGCTCAATTGCAAGAAATTTTGTCTAAGGGTTTGATTAGACCAAGTGTTTCACCTTGGGGAGCACCAGTGATTTTTGTGAAAAAGAAAGATGGAACACTTAGATTGTGCATTGATTACAGAATGTTAAACAAAGTAAAAATCAAGAATAGATATCCACTTCCTAGGATTGATGATTTATTTGATCAGATGCGTGGAGCATCAGTATACTCCAAGATAGATCTTTGATCTGGGTATCATCAATTACAAATTAAGGATGAGGATATTCATAAAACAGCTTTCAGAACAAGGTATGGACATTACGAGTTTATGGTTTTACCTTTTGGACTAACTAATGCACATGCGGCATTTATGAATTTAATGAATAATATCTTTCAAGAATACTTGGACAAATTTGTGCTCGTATTCTTGGATGACATTCTCATATATTCTAAAAGCATTGAAGAGCATCATGAGCATTTGAAAGTAGTTTTGGAAATTCTGAGAAAGAGACGGTTGTTTGGTAAGTTATCCAAATGTTCTTTCTATGACACAGAAGTCCACTATTTGGGTCATGTAATAAGTAAAGATGGAATTGTTATAGATCCTTCAAAAATTACAGCTATAACAGAATGGCCTGCACCAAAGAATGTACATGAAGTTAGAAGCTTCATGGGACTTGCTGGCTACTATAGGAAATTTGTAAAAGACTTTTCTAAGATAGCTGCACCAATAAATTCCTTACAGAAGAAAGATAAAAAGTTTGTTTGGAGTGAGAAATGTGAAATTGCATTTAAAACCTTGAAGGGATAGTTAACTTCAACACCTATTCTTGTAGTACCAGATCCTGATGGAGATTTTATGGTGGTAACTGATGCATCCGGTGAAGGTCTAGGAGGTATTTTGTTACAAAGTGGTCATGTAATAGCATACGAAAGTAGAAAACTTAAGTTACATGAGTTGAATTATGCTCCACATGATTTAGAGCTTGCTGTCATTATTCATGCACTTCAACTTTGGAGGCATTATCTACTTGGTAAACCATTTGAGTTGAAAACTGATCATCTTGGGCTGAAGTACATTTTCACTCAGCCAAATCTAGATGCAAGACAGTGAAGACGGTTAGAATTTTTGTCTTAATATGATTTTGACATAAGTTATATAAAGGGTAAAGAAAATAGAGTGGCTGATGCTCTAAGTTGTAGGAAGCACATTTATGCTCTTATAACACTAAGAACTCAGTTTAAGGATGAAGTAAAAAGTGCTATGGAATCTGATTCTTACTTTCAACAAGTAAAAGAAGCACTTGCTGCAGATTCTAATGATTTGAGGTATAAAGGTTTTTGCTTTGATAAAGAAGGAATCTTACGATTTGAAAACAGAGTCTATGTACCTTTGCTTAATGGTTTGAGAAAGAAATTGTTAGCTAAATTTCATAATTCACCTTTCTCTGGACACCCTGGCATTATAAAGATGCTTGCTGATATAAAACAACAATATTTCTAGAAAGGAATGAAGAAAGATGTTATTGATTATGTAACACATTGTCTAGAGTGCCAACGTGTTAAGGCGGAACATATGCACCCAGCCGGTTTATTGTATCCTCATAGCATACCGTAGTATAAATGGTAGGTAATAAGCATGGATTTTGTACAAGGGTTTCCTATGTCAAGAAATAAACATGATGTTATTTTGGTAGTTGTTGATAAACTAACAAAAGTAGCTCATTTTATTGCTGGAAATCTGAAAGATGATTCACCTGTTTTGGCTAAAAGATTTGTACACAAAATTTTCAGATTACATGGAGTACCTAAATTAATCATATCTGATAGAGATCCTAGAATGATGTCAAGATTTTGGCAAATGCTTAATGCAGCTCTAGGAACTAAGCTAAATTTTAGTTCTCGCATATCACCCAGAAATAGATGGAAATACTGAAAGAGTAAATCAAGTTTTAAAAGATATGTTACAGATGTATTGTATGGATCAGTAGTATAAGTGGGAAGAATATCTTCCATTAGTTGAATTTGCTTACAATAATACATATCATGCTTCTCTTAAGATGGCACCTTTTGAGGCACTTTACGGAAGAAAATGCAGAACCCTTGTTAGTTGGGATAGCATAGAGGATAGAGAGGTAATTGGACCTGAAATCCTTACAGAAATGGAACAAGTTAAGTTGATTCATGAATGCTTGAAAGAAGCAGCAGATAGGAAAAAGAGTTACGCTGACTTGAAGAGGGTTGATAGGAAATTTGAACTTGGTGAGAAAGTCTTTCTTCGGGTTAAACTGAAAAAGAGTTCTATAACTTTTGGCAAGGCTGCCAAGTTATCACCTCGTTATGTGGGACCTTTTGAGATAGTTGAAGTAATCAACCCTGTAGCTTATCATTTAGCATTACCTCCTGCTTTGTCACGAATGCATGATGTTTTCCATATTTCTTTGCTTAAGAAATACGTTTCAGATTTATCACATGTGTTAAATTGGAATTCCTTATAAGTCCAAGACCCATGAATAATCATGGTTAAACCCATTCAAGTGCTAGAAAATCACCAGTTGCATTTAAGAAATCGAGAAATAAGTCAATGTAAGGTCTAGTGGGACCAGTTTAATGAAGAGAGTGCAACTTGGGAAAATCTAGAAGATATGAAAACTACTTTTCCATATCTATTTGATCATAATTGATTTTGTTGACTGATAAAAATTTATGATTTTATTTTTACATGACATTAAATATGCCAATTTTGGGTAGATATTTATTTGATTTAGATAAATAGCTATTCGATGTTGATTTCTTGAACTATAAGATTCTAATATATTTTGACTTATGGTAAGAGAAGTGAATGAAGTGATTGTCCTGAGGTATATTTTTAAAAAAAGGTAATCATCGGGACGATGATTATTTTAAGGAGGGGAGCATGTAACACCCTTAACAGTTGTTATTTTCCTCCTTTACATTTCAAGTGTTGACATGTGATTTTCCTTATAAAGATATGTTCTTTTGATTTTTGGAGATCATGCTTGATATGGATAAATCATCTTCTATTCTTAAGATCCTTTGACTGAATTGGAATGGCTTCCTTGAATCCATTTTTCACTTCTTATAGGTGAGTTGCAATCTGGTTTAAGAATTGTAAACTTATCTATTAATCTAACTCATCCTTGGATCAATTTCAGTGATCCAAGGAATGTTTTAAATCTGCTATGTGAACGAATGGTAAATCGACATTCCATGAATTAAAAGACATATGACTGAACTATGATTGATTATAAGTTCTTTCATTATTTTTTGAACGTGTTTCTATTCAGTCGTATGTTGTGTTTGGATCTTTTCAGTTCAATCATGGCAGGAAAATGCTGACGCAAATGAACTATAGCCTGTTCATGGCATAGGAAACATTCTGGTTCCTAAAACTAAAGGGACTGTCCTATGGAATCCTAAGCTAGGTAAGTATATATATATTTATACCTAGCTATGTTAATTAATTAAATTTTATCCTAACCTAAGCTTTTTACTAAAGGATTATGGAGAGGTTTCTAGGTTATTGAAAATTATCCTAAAACCTAATGCTTATATGGTTATGTGATGATCTAACCTAATGCCTAAAAACTATTATGTTGGAATTAATCTAACCTATGTGGAAACTACCTAAGGTGGTAATTTATTGATTGGGTTATATCCTAAGGTTACCTATCCTAAGCTAACCTAAGATCTAACCTAAGAAATTATGTCTACCCTAAACTAATGGGCATGAAGGGGAATTGGTGGTCACATGTATTATAGGTGATGGTTCCAAGGCATTTAAGTTGTTGATAAGGTTTTAATTGCATAGAGGTACCGCCAGTTGTGGTAGGGGCTAGTTGACTTGGTGGAGGCTTATGTGGAAACTTCACTAAAATGGAATTCCTTGTTAAATTTGATTTGGCATTCGTTAAACTTGGAAGGCGGTGGAAAGGAAGGATAGGCGGGAAAATAGGAATTAATGGAATTTATTGTTTTCAGTTTTTGTGCTCAAATCATTTTGGAAAGCATGCAAATGGGTTTGTATGGGGTCATTTCACCTTGTATATTTCATGATTTTCACTCTGCATGCTCTCTGGTTTTTCGAACCAGCAGTTTGAACTACACTTAATGGCTATTCTTGAGATTTTTTCCTAGTTTCAGTTCATGGAATATATAAGAGGCAGTGCGGAAGAAGAAGGTGGTTGTTTGATCTTTCATGGAGAAGAGGAGAAGTTGTGAGCTCAGCTAGAGCTTCTCTTTGATTTGATAGAAGTGCTATCAGGCATGATAGGCTCTAATCTTTAAGATCTCTTGCTTTCTTATAAATGTTTCATTAAAACAAGTTTACTCTTTTGAGATTCTTGGATTGCATATCTTATCTGGTTATTTACTTGTTGGGTTTATTAAATCTTGTGATATTGGTTTTGAATCCTTGGTAAATGATGTTCTGTTTGGAAACTTACCATGTATAGTTCTTAAAAAAGAGAATGCATGCAAAAACATATTTCTGTAACTTGGATTTTTCATTCTGGAATGGGTAATGGAAGTATTATGTTAAATAATCTTCATTGCTATTTAGATATGGTTCATAGTTTTTGAGAACCTTGGGTTCCATCTGATCTTGTTGGAGTTTGTGTTTTGTTTGATCATGAGCTTGTGTTGAGCTTGTGTTTTAAGTAGAGCTTGTTTTCAAGCTCGTATTTGGATTGGAACTTGGTTCTAGTTTTGTGTTTGTTAAGAACAGTTGATAGAGGTTCTTATTGTTCTGAATCATGTTGGAATCTTGGATATCCCTGGATTGTTGTTGAAGCTCGTATATATTTCGGTGCTTGTGTCTTAGTTACGTATGATAATCTGAACTATTACTGTCAGTTCATAATGTACATAGTACTTTTATGTTATTACTCATTTTTGGGGCTCAAACTTTGGTGAGAAACTTGAGTTCTGTTTGGGATAATATTTGGCTTCACGTTTTGATATGAATTTGTGTTGGAGCCTCTAGTTGTTCTAAACCAGTGTTGAAATCTTGGGTAGCTCAAGACTATTGTTGAATCCATATGTGGCTCTGTACTTGTTTTATACTTTTGTGGTATTTTAGACTGTTAATTGAAGTTCATCATTTCATCACACTCTTATCTTGTTATTTGTTTGATTCTGAAATCTCATTAGAAAATTGTGTTTCATTTGAGATAGGAATAGGACTACTTGTTTTGAATATGATCTGTTAATGGATATTTGTATCTTATACTGCCTCATACTAAGAAACTGAGCATATTTGAGCTCATGTTGAGTTGTTGTAAATAGACATTGTACATGAAATTTGGTACTTAGTGTTTGGAAATAGTAGTAGGAACGATGTGTCTATTCTATTCTGGTATGTTGAGTTTTCTTTGTTAATGATTTAAACTTGGATGGGTTTCTTGTTGTTTCCCTGGAAATGGTGAATATTTACTTAGGTAGTCTTGTACCTTTTTGATAAGCTTGTGTTTGTCATTGTGCTCAGATTTTGTACTTTCAAGTTCTACGCTGGTAGTATTATCGACATGTTTGATTTGGTTTTGGTATTTGAATTGGGTTTTCTTAACTTATTAAATAGTTTTTGTCAAACTTTTCTAATTGAACTACTTACATCAAGGAAATTTGATTAGACTAAATCGAGCTTTTAAATATCCAATTTAACTGGAAACATTTTCTAAGGATAATGGGATTTCAGTCTGAGTTTGTTGATACTTCTGATCATGTTTAACTTATTGATTGGTTATTTGTCTATCTCTGGTTGGATATGGTAAATACACCTTGTGTTTCTATAAAAGAAAGGATTGTGAATCATTTAGAATAGACTGTGTTTTAAGGACTATTATTTGTATTTCATTTTGAGTAGGAATTTGAAACTCGTGTTCATTAAAAGGAAAGAAGTGTAAAGAATATGGCAGTGTGCTTTCTTCTTACTGGATAGATCATTGGTTGAACTTTTCTTTTTGATTCTCCTTTTAAATGAAGATTTTTCTTTATGAGTTGTTTGGTCTTCCTTTTACCCAATCAATTGTAGAAATGATGTTGGAAGAGATTATTTTATTCAGTTTTATTGAGCCAGGAATGCCAGTTTGTTTGGCAGAATGTTGTTTGACAAGAATTTACTTGGTTGGTTTGAGATGAGTAAGTTTTTTTCTTGCACTCTATATTTTTAAGAATTCTCCTTGGATGAACTCGAGTAGAGATTAACTCCTGTATGAGTCTACCTTGATTTTTGAACATTGTTTCAGATCTTTAAAAGTTAACTTCTATATGTGGAAGTAGATTTAAACTTGCAGGTAGACCGATTGATTCTCTATTCCTTCTTGGATTAAAATGAAATTATGTTCTTATGAATATCTTAAATGTTAAATTTTAAGGTAGTTGTCTTTTAAGAGAAGTAGTTAATTCACATTTTGAATCTGTTTCTGTTTCTAAGATGTGTTGTGTTTGGGCATAGTTGCAATGGCTCTTCTTCTTCTTTTGTTTAGGAGTTAGATGAGTCATCCTAATAAGAACCATGCTTTAAACTCTTCCTTTAGCTTGAAGAAAAGATAAATGTTGTTTTCTTTTATGAAAGATTGGGAACAATGAGATGTTATGATATGTTGTTTACCTAAGGATAATTGATAGAATCAATTAGACTCTATTTTGTAAGGCTGATATGGTGGATTATATTTTTTCCTTTCCTTGGAAGTGAAATCAATTGTTTAAAATGTACTTCTTTTCCGTTGCTTTTGATATATTGATTATATGATGTAATAATTGTCTCATTAAAGCAGAGTTGTTTTAATGGAACAATTATTGGAATGCACTTATTTTTAAGGCTTAGTGCTTATCATGCTCAGTTCATTGAACTGACCCGTGCTAGCAATTTTTATAGATGGACTTCGTAAGTGAAAAGGAAGGCAAAAACTTATGTGATGCATTGGCTGATTTAAGTCTGATTTTTGTGAAGAACTCTGAATCATTCTTGAGATTGTATTGAAAAAGAAAAAGTAGTATTCTTTTGTAATGAACGTAGTTGTTTTGTAGCATACCTAAATGTATAAGTTTTTATAAATTAATTAAATGTTGAGAGTTTATTTACATTAGGTGTGTATATTATCTTGTACTTTCATTGCATAGATGGAATCATATCTTGTTGATATTCTCCATATTATTTATATGCTTAATAGAGTATTCTTAGATAATTTTGACAGTAAGAATTGGACTAATTTCCCTAAATAGGATGCAGCTTCTTAAGTTACAGAATTTGATGTCATAACTAAACAATTCAATATAGTAATATGATATGGAATGAACATTCAGTAATAACTATTGAATTTGTAAATGATTTATAGGGGTGATAGGCCCTAGCACTTAATCATGTAAAGGAATATTCTTCCTCTATCTTAAGAATGCAAATAAAATGGAAGACATGATTCCTAATTATTAGACTTCATTTAATAAAGTCTACTTAGTTACAACCTAGATGGTTGTTACACTTCCTTGAACGGTTAAGTCACAATAAATGGAACTTATGATGTTGATATCCTGTTATGGTTGACAGCTTGTTAAGTCCAGTAAATAACATTAAAGGCAATCTTAAGCTATGAAAGTTCTTTAACAACCAATTGAATCTATTGTAGAGAAGAACTTAAGGAGTGTTGGATTAGGGTTAGGCAAGGTTGCTGAAATCTATTTTTAATAATCCAAATTAATTAAATTTATAATAAACTCCTTGAGGTATGTACATCTCGATGAGGTTGTTCTGTAGGATGTTGGCACATGCCAACTATAGGGCTGTACCTTTGAGAATATTAGGATCTTCTCGAGGATACAACGATGCAGTCGACATGTGGCAACACCCTTCTACATTGATCATCTAGATCTACACACTTGGGACTTGATCTTAGTTTCTCTCTAGGTCTGGTTAGTAACATGTTTAAGATATGGGGTAACCCCCTAAGACTCAGGATACCTTGGCACATGGGGTTGACTTAGGTTGACCCAGTATGCCAACTTACCCTAAGTCTTAGTGAGCCTCCCCCTATCATAACATATGTTGTTAACTCGAACTAGGGTTAAACCTTGGGCAAGTGGACTGACGGAAGTTAGTAAAGGATATTCTAGATAACAATAGAGTGGGGTGAAGGACGTATTCTGGATTGACGAGTATGTCCATCAAGGAATAGTAATACGAACAATATGTTAGAAATCTTTGGCCAAAGTATCGCAAGCTGTTGGTTGCGTTGTCCTATGTCACCTAGTCTAAGGTTCATGATGCAGATGAATATTGGTAACAAATATTCAGATAGGTTCCTTAGACAGATCACTCAATACCCTGAATAGGGAGAGAGAACCAAGTATACGTAGTATACAGAAAAGTATTCAATACTTAATGTTAAACATGAATAGATCGGTAGTATACCGAGTCATGAAATGAATAGATCGGTAGCACACCGAGTCATTACAGCTGCATATGGTTATCTGTTATATGAATGGTTGATAAAAAATGTGTGTTCTAAATTATGAATTTAGAATAGAGAACATTATTTATATATAAAAAAATTCCCTTAATTCTAAAGTCTTAAAATGGGAATGTTACTGCAACTCTATTTTTGGCTCCAAACTATTGAAGTATATGAAAAAGCATGTGGCCTTGGGAACTAGTGGACTAATCCTTGTGATTTACCCAATTATTTTATTCCCATCCCCAAGAATGGGAACATCATGCAAACTTACCTCCTCATGAGAGATGTTTGCATATTGAATTGGATTATGTTCTGCTTATTCTGTGAACAAACTTACCTCTTTTTGATCCACATCCTTCTCCTCATCGAGAAAAAATCTTGATAACTCAAATTTATCCTCTTCCTTAATATTGTGGTGCCTAGCGGCTTCAAGGTCATCCTCCTTTAGTAGAGTCACTTCATCATCCTTTCCATATTACTAAATTAAAATAACAAGAGGCTCTAATGATGATGGAAGAATGGAATCTCCTTGTAGATGTGTAATATTTACAGGGGGAATTTGAGAAATATGAGGATGTGAATATTTGGAAGGAAAGAGGGAAGAAAAAGAGAGGTAAGGAGGAAGAGAATTATATGGATAAGGTGGAGGAACATATGGAGGAGATGAGGATTTGGATGCAAAGAGGGTGGAGAAATGAATATGGGAAGGAAGGGCAGAAGATGGATAAGGGGAATCTTCAAGGGGATCTAAAAGAAATATAGGGACATGGAAAGTAGATTGAGATGTGTAGGTTGGGGAGAAGAAATAGGAGGGTTGAAAGATACTAGTGTAGGTTTCATCAATTGATAGGGTTCCCTACAACTAGATTGGTGAGCCTCCATCAATTCAACCCACTTTTTTATTTGAGGAGACAACTCAACCATAAAAATTAGATTTTATTGAGGGATTAATTAGTTTGGTATAGGACTAACCCATAGATAGAGCACCATAAAACCAAATTTTAATGCCTTTATTTGATATTTATCATTGATATGCACCATGCTTTTCTCCATCCCTTTAATTTCCCTCTATAAATTAGCATCATCCATGATATTCTACCATCATCTACATATCTTTGCTCTTGAAAAACATCACGGTTATCTAGATAACCATATGGATTAGTGGGGGTAGGATTATATGCATACTCATTATGACAAGGCTCATAAAACTGATTTGGGGGAGGATTTTTGGAATATGGGGTGGAGGGGAGTGATACTAATCTTGAAAATGAGGGTTCAAATGATGGAATAAAGTCATGATTCCAAAAATTCATGGAAAAGAGGACCAAAATGATGGAAGGTGATCTACTGATTGAGAAAATGGGTTCAATGGTCAATGGAGTCACTAGATGTCTTGATTAGAAGCCTCAAAATGTTGGAAATCACCAAACACACATCAATCTTAGAGATATAGTATTTTAAATATCATTACACTGGTCCCATCAGGCATGCCAAAACTATTGGAGCTCAAATTACAAACTTTTCTGAATCATGAAAAATCTATAATTTTGTGCCAACATTGTTAGAACATGAGTCTGTGGGTAACTCGTGATCTTTCTTTGCATGAAAGGGATGGTTACCTTCATCCCACTTTACTACAACTAATCCTATATACCAGGTCCCTAATCTAAATTATCTAACCTAAGCTAATAATTCCAAAAAGACAAAGTTAGGAGGAAATTGAAAAAGAAGGGGAGGTGTTACAATGAACTGAAATGTGGAACTCCTCTAGTTTTAAAGACATAGATGAAATTTTATAGGTGAATATCTTAAGGAATACACACAAATCTAATGAAAATAGATAAAAGAATGAAAATATGGAAGAGGGTACAAATATTTATATCAAACAGAGAGAATTTGAAGGAAAGAAAAGAGTCATGCTTGAATTAATAAAATATTAATAGTTACAAAGAGATCCAAGGTAAGAAAACCTTCACCCACTAATTAAAAAGGTCAAAAGAAATATGTTTTGAGTTCAAAAAGGAGGAGCTCAAAAATATGCGTGAGAAGGGCCAAAAGAATAACCCATTAAGTGTTCATAATAGTTTATATTTATAGTATCTATAAGGGAAGAGAGAAAAGAGAAGAGGGAGAGGATGACAACCATGTTGGAGTACTGATCCTAGAAATATCACTAAAAAAACATGGGCACCATGAGTTTTTTAGTGTAGATTTGTAGTATAGACATGGGCGCCATCTTAAAGAGAGCCAACCACCACGGCATGGGTTCCTTGATTCAAATGCATGCCATAAATATTCATAGGATGATGTCATATTCCATTAAATTTAGGTAATTTAAACAATGTGTTTAGTGGGTTTTTTTTTCCTACATTGACAGATGAATAAATCTGTAACCCTTAATTTTTATTTGGCTCTATTTTACAATATTTCTCCAAGTTATGTGGATTTTTAATACTTACACACTTTTCCTTTTGTTATGAAGAATTTTTTAATATTTTCTCATTCTTCAGCATTCCAATACTTCCATGGTATTTTCTTGTTTGTTAGTACCTCCACTGGCCCATTTATTTTACACTAAACCATGTGGAATACTACCACCTTGTCCAGCAAATTTCACCATAGCTCTTCTACTTTCTTCCTTCAACAGAAATTTTTGGCTTTTACTATGTTTTGTTTGATGCACAGAAATTATTTTCAACACCCACAAAGGTCCAATTATTCAATCCGTGGCATTTGAGTTGGTGACCATTTTCTTTGTTCTATGGATTTTGAATTCCACAAAACACTAGAATATTAGAAAACCTGTAAAATGCTAAATTAGTATTCTGTGGATTTCAAAATTAGTCACTCATAAATTTTTCTCCTTTGTCCTATGGCTCTTCAAACTTGTTCTCTATGCATCATGGCTTCTTTTAGCATAAAATCATCCTTTGTTCCATAGAATTGACCAACTCTACAAAACAACATTTTTCTCAAGTCTGTGCAACACAATTTTTTCTCGGCCACGAAGCACTACCTTAGTTGTGAAACTGCCTAATTCTTGAGTTAAAATTCATTTCTTATGTAGACTTGGATATTCCATGGAACATTACAACTTCATCCTTTATTCCATGGATTTGGAGACTCTACGAAACACTAAGTTCCCTGATTCTGCAGTACACTATGTGTTAGTGTTTTGTGGCCTTTTTAACAAAAAGTGGCTAAGTCCATATTTGATGAGTTGTTCAAAATTACATGGGGGTGTAATTTTGGACAATAGGTACCACCCCTCCCCTACATAGGTGAATATCAAATCTAATTTTCAATAAGACTAACTCGGTTCATCAAGAAACCTTGTTTCCACTTAGGTAAAATGGATTCAAGAATTAGAAAATGAATTTTATTCCTGGAGTGTGAATTCAATGGTACATGATATAGTGCAAGGTATAAAAAATTCAAGTTACATCTAACCTATGCAACAATGGTCACAAAACACACCTCCTTCAAATTATACTATGCAACCAAACTGAGTATTTCTCTTCACAGGTGCCAATATACTCAACATGATTGAATCCTTGTGGTATACCTTCCCACATATATGTAATATAACCCTACCTATATTATGTTTCATTAAACATAACATATCCTAAAAATACCTATGACCAACCTATGTTTGCATCACAATCCTACATTCAACTACAATCATATGTCAAAGAACCACATCTTTATGCTCATCCCATACAAGATTTCCCTCAACCATTATAAACCTTACCATAAGTTGCCCAAATTTTTTTTAATCCCTTCCCCATGGGTCACACACCACCCTACTTGCACTTGTATTCCAAATCCACCCAACCTAAAAATTTCTTCCCCACTTTCCACACACCAAATTCCCCCAACTAAGATATTGTCCTAAACCCTCCTCTCGCTGGTCACTACCTAGCGTTATAGCCATCTATTAACATGGTAGGTATTCCTACCAATAATTTTAGCATGTTGGGAACCTATGTAAAATATCTAAAATAACCTTTGGAATTTAACATCCACATGGAAATTCTTCCTCATCCTCTACCTGAGTTACTAAAATACAAGGGGATGGAGACCCCAATGCCCATATAAAGGCATGTGCTACCATAATTCATGAATTACTCCCACGGGATATAGTAATTACCAAGATATTCTCCAAGGATCTTTAAGGCATAACACTCGATTGGTATTAATACTTTCCTAAAGGTTACATTAATTCATTAAAGAAGTTCATAGCTGAATTCATCAAGTCCATTGACATGAAAAAACTGACATTAGAGAATTTCTACGCATCAAAAAAGAACCCAACAAATATGTTGCACATTTCATCATGAGATCTCCACTAGTTCCCCAAACATAGATAAGAGGGAATTATGTTACCTCTTCCTACACTCTCTCACTAGGGAAACTAGGGAAGATGTAAAAAATTTCCCATACAAGTATTACGATGAATCTTTAGAGAGGGTGCTAAGAAATGAGTAAAAAATAATAGAAAATTGTTGTAGGAATTATGGCACAATTAAAATACTTATTTTCCCTGTCTATAACTCTAGATCATACCAAAACAATAACAATAACACGCAATTATATAAAAATTCCTAGGGTCTGAATTTACTTAATTGAAAGCATAGCACTACATTAGATAGTGTTCTAGACCAATCCAAGAAGAAAAAACTCTCCAGTAACACCTTCAATTAGCCAAATAATAGTAATAATAATAAATAGAATGGAAATGTTTTCATTAATAGTTATAAACCCATTATAAACATATTCAATTTTAGATAAGATCCAAATACCAATATGAATTACAATCATAACCAAAACTAGCAACTAGTTCAAAACAGGTACATGGAAGGCCAATACCAAAACAAATTTGGCCCTAACTGGGGTTATTTCAAAAAAATTGGAAACTTTCAACTGGTTGTGGATCAACAACCATTGACCCTAAAATTACAACCCTAACTTATTTTTCCTACTTCATAGTGTCAAATTCCATGATACTACCACATGTAGGGAGTATAATAGAATTTTTCAATTCCTTCCTGAAAACTAAAGACAATCCTTCCATGAGTATTTTTAGTAGTAGATAACATTAATGATTATCCTACAACTCGTATGGATATTTTTGTAACTTAAAAATATCATCTAGGTATCTATCAAAATCCCTTCCCAAACCATTAGCAAAACATCCTTCAAACCAATGTGAAACTAAATAACCTCCAACAATAAAGATAGTTTCCTCCACCAAAATGACAATAACAATATGTCATAGCCTTGGTTAGGATCCATGATGTTGAAGCTTCAATGTCCAATGTGGTTAACCTTAATGTGTCCCTACATTTAGGCATACCGGGACAACCGTGCATGATTGACATTGTAAAACTAGAAACGAAGGAAGAAGCTAATATTGTCACTAGGAAAAAAGAGTATAAAACTCTCAATTCCCCATTTCAAGATCCATTTGAAGTGAAACTAATTAAATCCCAAAGCAATTAGGGAGATAAAACATTATAACTGACCTTTCTAAGACATTTTCCCATATTTTGTTGATCAGAGAACACTTGATAGAACTCACACAAGAATTCCACGTGGAAAAATAGGCCAGGTTTAAGGGCATGAATGGATAGGAAGAACACACACATGGATTAGAAGTTCAACATTCAGGACTTAGCCAATTTTGAGCATGAAGACCTATTTTTATAAGAGGGCGTGCGAAACACACAAAAAATGTAGAGATGTGCACGCCACACATTGTCTATCTTTGGAGGATCAGATTGAAGCAATTTTCATGGAGATGAGCTAAGGATAGGATTTTCATGAATCATTTTGCATGGAGATGAGCTAAGGAAAGGATTGTCACTTTAGTTAACTGGAAGATGTCTATAGATAGCACACTTGCATGTGTGGTTATGCTTGTAAACAAAGCATGGATGTTAATAGCATGCGGCCTATTTTTGGAATAGATAATTGGTGAAGGGAAAGTCCCCACCCTATATATATGTAGTGAATTACCTGAGAGAGAGATATATGAGAGATATATAGGTATATGCAGAGCATAAGATGTAAGCATAAAGAGATATGTGCATATGACTAGAATATTGTATCAGATCCATGCACGCATTAGTATAGAATGCCATTATTGTAGTGCCCACTTCCCTTGGACACCTTTTAATGCTTATGCTGATACCATGGATTTCATTATAGACATTACTATATTTTGATTTAGTATGTTGTTAGACATTGGATTATGGATTGTTGTGGATTTTTATTTGATTATGATGCATGACGATTATTAGAGACACCTGACATGTGGATGATGAAATGTTATTGGAAATGGATATTTTATGGATGTTGTTAGATATATGATTTTTGGATACTGTGATTTGATCTGGAAAATGAATATTTTATGATGCAGATATATTTGTTGATTAAAAATGCAAATGATGTAATAAGTGACTTCGATGTTGTTGTGATTCATTGTGTAATTGAATTTTGTGATTTTTGTATCATATTGGATGTTCTGATATGGCCATGAGGCCGAAGGAGGTATTTGCATTTTGCAGGTTAAAAAAAATATCACAACAAAACATCAGGGGATCGGAGACCAACCAAAATAGAATTCTAGGTGAATTCAACACAGTCACCATGACAACTCGTTTTATTGTGTTGCGTGTTGTTTTGTTAGAGATTCCCATGGGGGAGTAATCTTTATATGTGACCATGGGTTGTGTATTTTATTTGTATGATTAATGTTTAATTATTTTAGTATGTATTTTTTTTGTAATGTGTTCTCTTCTTTTAATTAATTGATTGTGATGGATTAATGTGAGAGATCATATGTTTAAAGTTTAATTAAATCAAATTGGGATAGGGAAAGTAATTATTAAAGTTGTTGGTTTTTTATAATTAATTTGTAAGGGATGTGTAAGGTGTGTAAGAGTTTGTGTAAGTCAGCTTTTGGAGTATGAAATACTCTACCTCCATGGAAATTCAAATTTGACCTTGGGGGCTATTTTTGGAAGCTTATGGGACAAGTAAAACTTGTCCCATGCCTCTAAATCTATGTTACCAACCATAATTATGGTTGAGGATGTGATTTGTGAATTTTATAATGCATTTTTATTCTTTTGTGCATGTTTTTAATTGCACTTTCTTACATTTTAATTTAATGGTTGTCCCTTGAGGTGTGGGCTGTTTTTGAGTGTGCAAGTAACTTTTCATTCTTCACCCACCTCTTTATTGAGCCTTGGAGTTTGGAGTTTGTCTTTAGTGTTTTGAATGTGAGGATGTATGATGTGGCATCCTACATAGATCCACATCATCCTCTTCATTCCCTTTTATATATATTTGAAAATCTCTTCTTGTTTTGGGTTGTTGAACCTTTTTGCACTCTTGTTTGGGGCACATTTTCTGGAGAGAGCTCTTGTTTTTGAAGAAAATTTTTGGAGAAAGTTTTGCTTGCTTGGGAGCTTGCTGTTTGGAAGAAAAACAACCATAGAGAGATAGTAATAAACTCTCTTTTATTTTTGTTATCTTCTTGTTGTGTTGTGTGGAAAATAGATGCTTTGTTTTAATTTTTGCTTGGTTGGGTAGACTGCCTTAGAGAAGGTGTAGGAGAAGGCTATGGGGAATTATTTTGGGGGGGCATAAGGGAATGCCATTGGAATTAGAATTTCATGGAGGGAGTTTTGGGTTTGGGATCCATCATGGAAAACAAATAGCTTGCATTTCTTACTTTATGGGGGGCATAAGGAAATCTATGGGGGGCATAAGGAGAGAATATGTGGGAGGAATAAGGAGGGATTATTTGGGGGGCATAAGGAAATGTGTGTGATGAATTACTTGGTGGTTTGTATTTGGTGGATGCCCAATTCCTAATTAGGAGGCATAAGTAGCTTCCCCCGTAGGCCTTGCTCCTTTGGCTTGCAAGATCAAGCCTGAGTTCTGTTTTGATATGTTTTATATGTAGTTGTGAACTACTGTTTACTTTTGGTGTTGCATTGTGTTTTACAAGAAAATGTGTATGTGAAAGAATGTTGTGTGTGGAAGCTAGTTGTTTCCATGGTTGAATTTCACCTTCTATTGTATTTTGGTTGGGGCTTGGGGGCCAATGATGAAGGAAGGCTTCTCCTTTCATTTGATGTCTTGGTTGGGTGGAGAGAATTGCCTTTCCCCGTCTTTGTTGTGATCATTTGGATAAGAAGAAAATGTGCATGTTGTTGTTTGGAGAAAGAAGAAATTTATAGTTTGGCAGTCCCTTTCTTTTGAGCATAGTCAATGTAACCTTTCCCACCTTGAGTTGATGATATGTATAATAATTGTAATGTGAAGTTATTGCATTGTAGATGGAAGTTGAATTTGAATTGAGAAATGCAGAGAATAATTATACTTGTTCTATGTTTTTGGAAAGGAATAAGAAATGATGTTGTATACTTTATGTACTGTATTTGAAAACAAATGGAAATTGATAAGTTGAAAGGATGTAATTTTTTATCATTAAAAGATTGCATTCCTTTCTCAAAAGTGTATTGCATATTAGATTATAACTGGATTATAACTTAGAATTAAATAGAATACTTTATAATAAAATACATATTAGATTATAACTGGATTGCATTCCTTTCTCAAAAGTGTATTGCATATTGGATTATAACTGGATTATAACTTAGAATTGAATTGAATTGAATTGAATACTTAATTGCATTCTTTACAAAATACATATTTGAATTAAAATCTTAACTAGATTATAACTTAAAATTGAATAGAATACTTAATAAGAAAATATATGAGACCAATTAGAAACTATACACACTTTTAAATGATAAATTGGCATGTAGACTTAAAAGAACAATACACTGATTTAAAACTTCATTCTGGCAATTTACATTTTATTAAAAATGAACAGTTCACACTTACACCAAGCAAAAAGATATTAAACATTGAAATTTAGACTTATTAATACCTAAGGAACTCAAATTTACTATAACAGTTATGAAAGAATCTCTAAAACTTAATAAAATTCAATTCAGAGCTTACACAGTCATTTTTTCCGTCTATTGTCAGAAAAATGTAACTTGAACCAATTGGACAAATTGATCTTCACGAAAACACTCTAAACTCTCCCTAGACCATTCCTCCATGTTTGTTTGACATGTTGAGTGAAGGAGGAGTCCAAAATTAACCAAAATATGAAGTTACGAATTGTCAGTTTACAAATTAAAATATTGCAGATCCTTTTTGCAAAATTTACCCTTAAGAACTTAACAAAAAGTGAAATTTATGCTTCTTGTGCAAAGAAGGTATCGAGAAATTTCCAAAAAGTCCTCGTTTTCCCAAAACTGAGATTTCTAGCTCAAGTTATGGCACTTTGAAATTTTTGAGCTTGGGCGGGAAAATTTGGGAAAATTTTCCCTGGCAGGCCCGCAAGCCAAAAATTTCCCGTCGTTTGGCCTTAGGAAATTTTTTGGAAATTTTGGACCTTGGGAAAACTTTGACTTTTCCCTCCAACTACATGTAGCTAATTAGAGGGTGCCACATGTCCCCCCTCGGGCTTTGTAGAGGCGTAATCTTTATATGTGACCATGGTTTTTGTATTTTATTTGTATGATTAATGTTTAATTATTTTAGTATGTATTTTTTTTGTAATGTGTTCTCTTCTTTTAATTAATTGATTGTGATGGATTAATGTGAGAGATCATATGTTTAAAGTTTAATTAAATCAAATTGGGATAGGGAAAGTAATTATTAAAGTTGTTGGTTTTTTATAATTAATTTGTAAGGGATGTGTAAGGTGTGTAAGAGTTTGTGTAAGTCAGCTCTTGGAATATGAAATACTCTACCTCCATGGAAATTCAAATTTGACCTTGGGGGGCCTATTTTTGGAAGCTTATGGGACAAGTAAAACTTGTCCCCATGCCTCTAAATCTATGTTACCAACCATAATTATGGTTGAGGATGTGATTTGTGAATTTTATAATGCATTTTTATTCTTTTGTGCATGTTTTTAATTGCACTTTCTTACATTTTAATTTAATGGTTGTCCCTTGAGGTGTGGGCTGTTTTTGAGTGTGCAAGTAACTTTTCATTCTTCACCCACCTCTTTATTGAGCCTTGGAGTTTGGAGTTTGTCTTTTGTGTTTGAATGTGAGGATGTATGATGTGGCATCCTACATAGATCCACATCATCCTCTTCATTCCCTTTTATATATATTTGAAAATCTCTTCTTGTTTTGGGTTGTTGAACCTTTTTGCACTCTTGTTTGGGGCACATTTTCTGGAGAGAGCTCTTGTTTTTGAAGAAAATTTTTGGAGAAAGTTTTGCTTGCTTGGGAGCTTGCTGTTTGGAAGAAAAACAACCATAGAGAGATAGTAATTAACTCTCTTTTATTTTTGTTATCTTCTTGTTGTGTTGTGTGGAAAATAGATGCTTTGTTTTAATTTTTGCTTGGTTGGGTAGACTGCCTTAGAGAAGGTGTAGGAGAAGGCTATGGGGAATTATTTTGGGGGGGCATAAGGGAATGCCATTGGAATTAGAATTTCATGGAGGGAGTTTTGGGTTTGGGATCCATCATGGAAAACAAATAGCTTGCATTTCTTACTTTATGGGGGGCATAAGGAAATCTATGGGGGGCATAAGGAGAGAATATGTGGGAGGAATAAGGAGGGATTATTTGGGGGGCATAAGGAAATGTGTGTGATGAATTACTTGGTGGTTTGTATTTGGTGGATGCCCAATTCCTAATTAGGAGGCATAAGTAGCTTCCCCCGTAGGCCTTGCTCCTTTGGCTTGCAAGATCAAGCCTGAGTTCTGTTTTGATATGTTTTATATGTAGTTGTGAACTACTGTTTACTTTTGGTGTTGCATTGTGTTTTACAAGAAAATGTGTATGTGAAAGAATGTTGTGTGTGGAAGCTAGTTGTTTCCATGGTTGAATTTCACCTTCTATTGTATTTTGGTTGGGGCTTGGGGGCCAATGATGAAGGAAGGCTTCTCCTTTCATTTGATGTCTTGGTTGGGTGGAGAGAATTGCCTTTCCCCGTCTTTGTTGTGATCATTTGGATAAGAAGAAAATGTGCATGTTGTTGTTTGGAGAAAGAAGAAATTTATAGTTTGGCAGTCCCTTTCTTTTGAGCATAGTCAATGTAACCTTTCCCACCTTGAGTTGATGATATGTATAATAATTGTAATGTGAAGTTATTGCATTGTAGATGGAAGTTGAATTTGAATTGAGAAATGCAGAGAATAATTATACTTGTTCTATGTTTTTGGAAAGGAATAAGAAATGATGTTGTATACTTTATGTACTGTATTTGAAAACAAATGGAAATTGATAAGTTGAAAGGATGTAATTTTTTATCATTAAAAGATTGCATTCCTTTCTCAAAAGTGTATTGCATATTAGATTATAACTGGATTATAACTTAGAATTAAATAGAATACTTTATAATAAAATACATATTAGATTATAACTGGATTGCATTCCTTTCTCAAAAGTGTATTGCATATTGGATTATAACTGGATTATAACTTAGAATTGAATTGAATTGAATTGAATACTTAATTGCATTCTTTACAAAATACATATTTGAATTAAAATCTTAACTAGATTATAACTTAAAATTGAATAGAATACTTAATAAGAAAATATATGAGACCAATTAGAAACTATACACACTTTTAAATGATAAATTGGCATGTAGACTTAAAAGAACAATACACTGATTTAAAACTTCATTCTGGCAATTTACATTTTATTAAAAATGAACAGTTCACACTTACACCAAGCAAAAAGATATTAAACATTGAAATTTAGACTTATTAATACCTAAGGAACTCAAATTTACACTATATAACAGTTATGAAAGAATCTCTAAAACTTAATAAAATTCAATTCAGAGCTTACACAGTCATTTTTTCCGTCTATTGTCAGAAAAATGTAACTTGAACCAATTGGACAAATTGATCTTCACGAAAACACTCTAAACTCTCCCTAGACCATTCCTCCATGTTTGTTTGACATGTTGAGTGAAGGAGGAGTCCAAAATTAACCAAAATATGAAGTTACGAATTGCCAGTTCACAAATTAAAATATTGCAGATCCTTTTTGCAAAATTTACCCTTAAGAACTTAACAAAAAGTGAAATTTATGCTTCTTGTGCAAAGAAGGTATCGAGAAATTTCCAAAAAGTCCTCGTTTTCCCCCAAAACTGAGATTTCTAGCTCAAGTTATGGCACTTTGAAATTTTTGAGCTTGGGCGGGAAAATTTGGGGAAAATTTTCCCTGGCAGGCCCGCAAGCCAAAAATTTCCCGTCGTTTGGCCTTAGGAAATTTTTTGGGAATTTTGAACCTTGGGAAAACTTTGACTTTTCCCTCCAACTACATGTAGCTAATTAGAGGGTGCCACATGTCCCCTCGTGGCTTTGGTAGAGGCGTAGTTTCATTTTGAACTTAACCTCTTTTAAAAAAAAATTGGATAAAAATTTATTTTTTGGCCCCGCCAACCTGCAACCAATGGGATCATGCCACGTGGCACTTTGGAGGGGGGGAAGCCGGAGGGAAAACCTTCCTTCTCCCTTATGTATTGTGTTTTGGGCTTTGGAAAATTTCTAATTTTCCTTCCACCGCCTGCAACTTTGCTGCCCCTTTGTCTTTGTTCTCCCATGGGTGAGCGGACCCGCGCAACCCTTTTTTCCCTTGTTCCCCTTCATTTGGTGC
Organism: Taxus chinensis; assembly: GCA_019776745.2. NCBI lineage: Eukaryota > Viridiplantae > Streptophyta > Pinopsida > Cupressales > Taxaceae > Taxus > Taxus chinensis. Next base: position 328,250,962 of record CM034151.1, on the reverse strand, counting down.
AAAGCGTTAATTTGACCCGCCGCTCCATTTTCCCTTCCCCCTTCTCTACTCAGCATTGGAACCTGACACGTGTCCACCTAGGGACCTGCGGGGGTGCGGAGCGCTTTTCACCTTTGAGCTTGCATTTGGAAAAGTTCACAATGCTACCCCGCAACCCGCCAATCCGTCCCAAGGGCTCTTCCCCTTCTTTTGCCACGTGTCCCTCTAGGGAAATTTGACCCTAGGAACTCCACCCGCTCATAAATTGAGTTCTGTAAGGAGTTAGAAGGACTTATTTATATCACCAGAAAGGTGAGAAAATTTCCTATCCATTGGGAATGGTTTAGGGAATTTTTGGAAGTGATTAATAGGAAAAAAATCTAGTTGAAGTTCTGATCCTGTTAGAGAGTAGGTATGGGGGTAAATTACTCCCTGAACCTAACTAAAGCATGTAACCCTAAAATTGGAACCTTGTGAACTTGATATAAGTAAAGGAAACTTGTGTTTTGGTAAATAGGTTTTGTTCTGGAACTTGCCAATGGAAGACTGATGTCTTGCAACCTGGTTGTAGATACTTCTGATAAAAAAAAATTATCCTATAATTTTTCTAGCTAACCCTAGGATGTTTCTTTGGTCTCAAGTGGCTGTTTAAACGAGCACTACAGTTTGGTATCAGAGTAGTGGTTCAAAGGCTTGGACCATTGGGCACACTAGAAAACTTGAGACATGAAAACTTAAACCTAGCACACTAAGATCTAGAAAACAACTTAGCAAGAATTTGTATGTTTTAGTAAACATGGAAGTTGTATAGCTTAGCTAATGAACTGACTCTCACTTTAGTCTGTGCAGGAGGCTCAGATGGAGTGAGAGGAACTTGCACAGAGACTCAAATCCACCACCACCACCATTGGATCAGGGTGTAGCAACCATTTTACCTCAGATTCTACAAACCCTTCAGGATGTTAATGCCACTCTATGCAGGGGATTAGGAGGAGGACATGCAGCTAGTCATGACAGAGATCCTTCTATCGAGGGTCAGGTATCTCCTCAACATAGTAAGGAGCATATAGGAGATAACTCCCATGAGAATTCAGTCATAGCAGAGTCACCACCTAGGGGACAAGGTGACAGATTTCTAGAGCATAGAGAGAGGTCTCAGAACCCTAGGCTTAGGGATGAGCGTGTAGAGAGACCTAGAGGCTGACAGACCACAACAGTGGATCACATCAGGGAGATCCTGAAGCTTCGGGCCTCACATTACTTAGGTGATACATATGGATTGTAGGTAGAGGCATGGCTAGTGAGCTTGAGCGGCTAATTTAAGCTTTATCCTTGTTCTAGCAACATGAAAGCTTGTGTTGCAATCCATCTACTGAGGGATGGAGCAAGAGTGTGGTGGAGGACAAAGGAGTAGAAGCTCCATGTAGATTTAGAGATAGTGACCTGGGAGCTATTTGAGGAGAGGTTCAGGAGCAATTATTTATCACGGTGGTTCATACAGTAGAGGATTGATGAGTTTCACAACCTCCGACGGGATTCTCTTTCTGTAGCAAAGTATGAGAGTAGATTTATAGATCTACTTCAGTATATAGAATATATGTAGGAAGAGCATTTTTGGATTCACAGGTTCATCCAGGGCCTAAATTTGGATATTTGAGGGGTAGTGTGAATTCACTATCCGTAGACATTAGCAGAGGCTGTTGAGAAGGCCTATATTGCAAAGGAGACTCGGGTAAGACCCAACATGCTAGAGACCGAGTCCAGACCCATATACAATAGATGCAGGATGGTAGATCGAGAGGTTCATTACCTCTTCCTCGTGGTGGCCAGGGTATAGTATAGTCATCCTTTAGGCCACAGCAGCAGTAGTCCCACCCACCTCATAGACCTCCACAAAGAGTTGATGCACAGAGAGGTTAGAGTATGGGGCCTCCTCCTAGGGGTCCCATCAGGACACAGGGTGGAACTAGATCTCAGTCAGCAGGAGCTCACTAGTAGAGGCCATAGAAGACCACATCTGGATCATCAGGATCCACACCACATGCTTCTAGGGCACTGAATGGAGTTGCTACTCATTGGGGTGGATCAGGAGGATGTTTTGGTTGTGGGGTTACTGGACACTTTTGGAGAGATTGCCCATAGGACCCTAACAACAAGGGTAAGGCACAGATTTCAGAGCCATCTGTTGGTGACATGGGACACAGCCATAGGATTTATGCAGTAGTTGAGAACTACCTGGCAAAGCACCATAGCATAGTCATCGAGACCACATGTAGCATTGGTGGTATTCCTACCTCTGTACTATTTGATTCTGGTTCTTCTGATTCTTTCATTGCACCATCTTTAGTAGAGTGATGCAGGCTGGTGGTAGTTAGGCAGGGTATTAGTTAGGATGTCGAGATGGCTTCTGGAGCCAAGATCTTAGTAGACTCCTTAGTTAATGAGTGTATAGTTGATTTGGGACCTTTCACCACCACCTCAAATCTCTGTATCCTTCCTTTGGGCTCATATGGAGTCATCTTAGGTATGGATTGGTTATCTACACATAGGGCCAGGATGGATTGTTATCACAAGACTATATCTTGTGTAGATTATTTAGGAGTTAAGTCAGTGATCTCGGGGGTCAGGAGACCCATTTCTATTCACACCATCTCCGCTATGCAGCTTAAGCGGTGTGTGTGATGGGGTTGTCAGATGTATGCTGTTACAGTCAGTGATAGATCAGAGGATGGATCTAGTGGACCATCGCTAGATGATCATCCCATCTTGAGAGAGTTTTCTGATGTCTTTCTAGGGGAGCTACCAGGGTTGCCACCCCCACGTGAGATTTATTTTCATATAGATCTAGTTCCTGGAGCAGAGCCTATCTCAAGAGCACCTTATCGGATGACCACCCCAAAGCTGTGTGAGCTCAAGTTGTAGCTTGAGGGCCTTTTGGAGAAGGGCCTTATTCATCCTAGTGTATCCCCTTTAGGTGCACTAGTGATCTTTGTGAAGAATAAGGATGGATCCTTGCGGTTGTGTATTGATTACCATCAGTTGAACAAAGTAATGATTAAAAATTGTTATCCTCTTCCTCACATTGATGACTTGTTTGATCAGATGAAGGGAGCCATAGTTTTCTCTAAGATTGATCTTAAGTTAGGCTACCATCAGTTGAGGATCTCAGAGGTGGACATTCATAAGACCACCTTCCATACAAGATATGGGCACTATGAGTTCACAGTGGTTCCTTTTGGTTTGAATAATGCCCCCACAGTGTTCATGAGTTTGATGAATGGGGTATTCAGGACCTTCTAAGATCGCTTCATGCTCATCTTCCTAGATGAAATTTTTATATACTTACGTACATGTTAGGAGCATGAGGAGCACCTTCGATAGGTTCTTCAGTGTCTTCGTGAGCAGTAGCTTTACCTGAACTTGGAGAAGTGTGCTTTCTTCTAGACAAAGGTGCAGTATTTGGGTCATATCATTTCCGAGGAAGGTATCATAGTCAATCCTTCTAATATTAGAGCCATTATGGATAGGCCAACACCCACTACAGTGACCAAGGGGTAGCTTCATGGGTTTAGCAGGTTACTACCGAAGATTTTTTCAGGACTTCTCTCAGATTACGCACCCTATCACTTCCCTTTAGAGGAAAGGGAAGAAGTTTGTTTGGTTAGATAGATGTGAGAAAGCCTTCAGGAGACTCAAGGAGTTCCTCGCTACAGCACACATTCTTGTAGTACTGGATCCATAGGGTGAGTTCTTTGTTTGCACAGATGCTTCTTTAGTATGGCTTGGAGGTGTGTTGATGCAAGATGACAAGGTTGTAGCTTTTGAGTCTCACACACTCAAGGATCACGAGCTTAATTATCCTACCCATGATCTTGAGCTTACAGCAGTAGTGCATGCCTTGGTTAAATGGAAACACTTTCTTCTTGGTCAGAGATTCACACTTAGGACTGATCATTTGAGTCTTCGCCACCTCTTCACACAACCCAATCTCAACACTTGTCAGTGGCATTGGATGGAGTTGCTTTGTGAGTATGACATGGAGATAGAGCATGTGAAGGGGAAGGAGAATGTCGTAGCATATGCTCTCAATAGATGGATACATGTGGCTATGGCCACTTCAGTGATCACAGATTTATGGAGTAGGATTCTTCAGCAGCTTCCTCTTGACAGCTTCTACATTGCAGTTTGAGCAGAGATAGAGTCATAGAGACCCCTTGAGGGGAGGTTTGATTGTTTTTCTCTTGAGGCATATGGTCTTCTCAGACACAGAGGTAGGATATATGTTGCCAGAGATGGAGGATTGAGTAAATACATCTTGGTAGAGGCACATCGTCCACCCTATTCAGCCCATCTCGGGGTGAAGAAGATGCACGCCACTTTGTGACAGTTGTATAATTGGAGAGGACTTCATCGAGACATGGCTCAGTTTGTGTCACATTTTTTAGAGTGCATGAGGGTTAAGGCTGAACATCAACATCCAACAGGTCTTCTTTATCCTCATGCCATACTGGAATGGAAGTGGGACACCATTTCCATGGATTTCATTGTTGGGTTACCGATGTCAAGATATCACACCATGATGCCATTATGGTCATGGTTGATAAATTGCAAAAGTGGATCATTTTCTCTTGTAAGACCATTATATAGCTAAAATAGTAAGGACATATTTAATTAGGAGATAACTCCCATAGAATTTCAGTCATAGCAGAGTCACCACCTAGGGGACAATGTGACAGATTTCTAGAGCATAGAGAGATCGCCAGAACCCTAGGCTTAGGATGAGCGTGTAGAGAGACCGAAGGGCTACATACCACAACAGTGGATCACATCAGGGAGAATCCTGAAGCTTCGTCGGGCCCACAATACTTAGGTGAGACATTATGGATTGTAGGTAGATGCATGGCTAGTGAGTCTTTAGCGGCTAATTTAACTTTAACCTTGTTTAGCAACATGAAAGCTTTGTGTTGCAAATCATCTTACTGAGGGATGGATCAAGAGTGTTGTTGGGAGACAAAGGAGTAGAAGCTCCAGGTAGATTTAGGGAGATGTGACCTGGGAAAGCTATTTGAGGAGAGGTTCAGAGTAAACAATTTTTATCACGGCGGTGGTTCTACAGTAAGAGGATTGTGAGTTTCTCATCACAAAACTCCCGACGTGATTTCTCTTTCTGTAGCAAAGTATGAGATTAGATTTTAGATCTACTTCCGTATATAAGAATATATGTAGGAAGAGCATTTTTGGATTCACTCACAGGTTCATCCAGGGCCTAAATTTGGATATTTGATGGGGTAGTGTGAATTCCACTATCCGTAGACTTAGCAGGCTGTTGAGAAGGCTTATTGCAAAGGAGACTCGGGTCAACCCAACATGCTAGAGACCGAGTCCTAGACCCATATACAATAGATGCAGGATGGTCGATCTAGAGGTTCATTACCTCTTCCTCCGTGTGGCCAGGGTATATATAATATCATCCTTTAGGCCACAGCAAGCCTAGTCCCACCCATCCTCATAGACCTCAAGAAAGAGTTTGAGCCACAGATAGGTTAGAGTATGGGGCCTCCTCCTATGGTCCCATCATGACACCGGTGGACCTAGATCTCAGTCAGCAGGAGCTTCCTAGTAGAGGCCATTAAACCACATCTTCTGGATCATCAGGAGCCACACCACATTCTTCTAGGGCACTGAATGGGTTGCTACCATTTGGGGGATCAGGAGGATGTTTTGGTTTGTGGGGTTAAACTGGACACTTTTGGAGAGATTGCCCATGAGGACCCTAACAACAAGGGTAAGGCACAGATGTCCAGAGCCTCTTTGGTTGACAACTGGGACACAGCCATAGGATTTCTGCAGTAGTTGATAACTACCTGGCAAACCCCATAGCAAGTCATCGAGATACCACATGTAGCATTGGTGTATTCCTACCTCTGTACTATTTGATTCTGGTTTTCTTCTGATTCTTTCATGGCAAAAACCATCTTTAGTAGAGTGATGCAAAGGCTGGTGGTGTTAGGCAGGGTAATTAGTTAGGATGTCAGATGCGTCTGTATCCAGATCTTTAGTAGACTCCTTAGTTATGAGTGTATTAGTGATTTTGGGACCTTCCCACCACCCTTTCAATCTCTGTATCCTTCCTTGGGCTCATATGAGTCATCTCATCTTAGGTTATGGATGGTTATCTACACAAGGGCCAGGATGGATTGTTATCACAAGACTATATCTTGTGTAGATTATTTAGGAGTTAAGTCGTGATCTCGGGGTCAGGAGACCCATTTCTCTCACAACAAACAAACCATCTCGCTATTGTCAGCTTAAGCGTGTGTTGATGGGGTTAATGATGCTGGTTCCAGTCGTATAGATCAGAGATGATCTAGTTGGACCACGCTAGATGATATCCCATCATTGAGATAGTTTTTCTGATGTCTTTCTAGGGGAGCTACCAGGGTTGCCCCCCCAACGTGAGATTATTGTCATATAGAATCTAGTTTCCTGGAGCAAGCCTATCTCAAGAGGCACCTATCGGATAAGGATGACCACCCCAAAGCTGTGTGAGCTCAAGTTGTAGCTTGAGGGCCTTTTGGAGAAGGGCCTTATTCATCCTAGTGTATCCCCTTTAGGTGCACTAGTGATCTTTGTGAAGAATAAGGATGGATCCTTGCGGTTGTGTATTGATTACCATCAGTTGAACAAAGTAATGATTAAAAATTGTTATCCTCTTCCTCACATTGATGACTTGTTTGATCAGATGAAGGGAGCCATAGTTTTCTCTAAGATTGATCTTAAGTTAGGCTACCATCAGTTGAGGATCTCAGAGGTGGACATTCATAAGACCACCTTCCATACAAGATATGGGCACTATGAGTTCACAGTGGTTCCTTTTGGTTTGAATAATGCCCCCACAGTGTTCATGAGTTTGATGAATGGGGTATTCAGGACCTTCTAAGATCGCTTCATGCTCATCTTCCTAGATGAAATTTTTATATACTTACGTACATGTTAGGAGCATGAGGAGCACCTTCGATAGGTTCTTCAGTGTCTTCGTGAGCAGTAGCTTTACCTGAACTTGGAGAAGTGTGCTTTCTTCTAGACAAAGGTGCAGTATTTGGGTCATATCATTTCCGAGGAAGGTATCATAGTCAATCCTTCTAATATTAGAGCCATTATGGATAGGCCAACACCCACTACAGTGACCAAGGGGTAGCTTCATGGGTTTAGCAGGTTACTACCGAAGATTTTTTCAGGACTTCTCTCAGATTACGCACCCTATCACTTCCCTTTAGAGGAAAGGGAAGAAGTTTGTTTGGTTAGATAGATGTGAGAAAGCCTTCAGGAGACTCAAGGAGTTCCTCGCTACAGCACACATTCTTGTAGTACTGGATCCATAGGGTGAGTTCTTTGTTTGCACAGATGCTTCTTTAGTATGGCTTGGAGGTGTGTTGATGCAAGATGACAAGGTTGTAGCTTTTGAGTCTCACACACTCAAGGATCACGAGCTTAATTATCCTACCCATGATCTTGAGCTTACAGCAGTAGTGCATGCCTTGGTTAAATGGAAACACTTTCTTCTTGGTCAGAGATTCACACTTAGGACTGATCATTTGAGTCTTCGCCACCTCTTCACACAACCCAATCTCAACACTTGTCAGTGGCATTGGATGGAGTTGCTTTGTGAGTATGACATGGAGATAGAGCATGTGAAGGGGAAGGAGAATGTCGTAGCATATGCTCTCAATAGATGGATACATGTGGCTATGGCCACTTCAGTGATCACAGATTTATGGAGTAGGATTCTTCAGCAGCTTCCTCTTGACAGCTTCTACATTGCAGTTTGAGCAGAGATAGAGTCATAGAGACCCCTTGAGGGGAGGTTTGATTGTTTTTCTCTTGAGGCATATGGTCTTCTCAGACACAGAGGTAGGATATATGTTGCCAGAGATGGAGGATTGAGTAAATACATCTTGGTAGAGGCACATCGTCCACCCTATTCAGCCCATCTCGGGGTGAAGAAGATGCACGCCACTTTGTGACAGTTGTATAATTGGAGAGGACTTCATCGAGACATGGCTCAGTTTGTGTCACATTTTTTAGAGTGCATGAGGGTTAAGGCTGAACATCAACATCCAACAGGTCTTCTTTATCCTCATGCCATACTGGAATGGAAGTGGGACACCATTTCCATGGATTTCATTGTTGGGTTACCGATGTCAAGATATCACACCATGATGCCATTATGGTCATGGTTGATAAATTGACAAAAGTGGATCACTTTTCTCTTGTAAAGACCACTTATATAGCTAAAATAGTGGCATGAGTATATTTAGATGAGATCATCAGGTTACACGGGATTCTGCAGAAGATAATTTGTGACCGTGATCCATTGTACACTTCACACTTTTGCACTACCATTCAGTATGTCCTTGGGATGAGGATTAACTTCAACATAGCATATCACCCTGAGATAGATGGACAGACTAAGTGACTGAATCAAATTTTAGAGGATATGCTTAGGATGTATGTGATGGATCAACATTCTAAGTGGGAGGAGTACTTGTACTTAGTGGAGTTTTCCTAAAATAATAGTTTTCAGAGTTCTATAGGCATGGATCCTTTTCAAGCATTGTATGGTAGAGAGTGCATGACACCTCTTAGCTTGGATAGGTTAGAGGAAAGAGTATCTCTTGGATGAGCTCTTCTATAGGACATGGAGCAGTAGGTAGTGTTGATTAGGTAGAGATTACAGGAGGCGTAGGACAGGCAAAAGAAGTATGCGGATCAGCATAGGATTGATCGTAGTTTCAATGTGGGCATGAAGGTGTTCCTTTGTGTCAAGCCACACAAGAGCCCTATCCATTATGGAAAAGGTTATAAGTTAGCTCCTATATTCATTGGTCCTTTTGAGATCTTGGAGTGTATCGGACCTTTGGCCTACCATCTAGCATTGCCACCCAGCTTGTCTCACGTACATGATGTGTTTCATGTTTCAGTTCTTAGGAGATATACTGCAGATCCATCTCATGTACTAGACTGGACATCATTACAGGTGCAGGATCAAGGGTAGGTGATAGTGGAGCCCATTTGTATCTTAGATCGTAGGACCCTGGGCCTTCAAGGCAGAGAGGTTGATCAGGTGTGGGTATAGTGGGACAGATATGACGAGACTATAGCTACCTGGGAGGATGTTACTTCATTACGAGTGCAGTTTCCACATTTGTTCCAGTGACTTCTAGGAGGAATTTGAGTCTAAGGGGAGGGGGATGTAGTGCCCACTTCCCTTTGACACCTTTTGATGCTTATGCTAATACTATGGATTTAATTATAGACATTACTATATTTTGATTTAGTATGTTGTTAGACATTGGATTATGGATTATTGTGGATTTTGATTTGATTATGATGCATGATGATTATTAGAGACACCTGACATGTGGATGATGATATGTTATTAGACATGGATATTTTATGGATGTTGTCAGATATATGATTTTTGGATACTGTGATTTGATCTGGAAAATGAATATTTTATGATGCGGATATATTTGTTGATTAAAATGCAAATGATGTAATAATTGACTTCGATGTTGTTGTGATTCATTGTGTAGTTGATTTTTGTGATTTTTGTATCATATTGGATGTTCTGATATGGCCATGAGGCCGAAGGAGGTATTTTCATTTTGCAGGTTAAAAAAATATCACAACAAAATATCGGGGGATCGGAGACCAACCAAAATATAATTCTAGGTGAATTCAACATGGTCACCATGGCAACTCGTTTTATTGTGTTGTGTATTGTTTTGTTAGATATTCCCATGGGGGGAGTCATATTTATATGTGACCATGGGTTGTGTATTTTATTTTTATGATTAATGTTTAATTATTGTAGTATGTATTTTGTTTGTAATGTGTTATCTTCTTTTAATTAATTGATTGTGATGGATTAATGTGAGAGATCATATGTTTAAAGTTTAATTAAATCAAATTGGGATAATGAAAGTAATTATTAAATTTTTTGGTTGTTTATAATTAATTTGTAAGGGATGTGTAAGGTGTGTAAGTCAGCTTTTGGAGTATGAAATACTCTACCTCCATGGAAATTCGAATTTGACCTTGCACGCTGTTTTTGGAAGCTTGTGGGACAAGTAAAACTTGTCCCATGCCTCTAAATTTATGTTACCAACCATACTTATGGTTACGGATGTGATTTGTGACTTTTATAATGCATTTTTATTCTTTTTTGCATGTTTTTAATTGCACTTTCTTACATTTTAATTTAATGGTTGTCCCTTGAGGTGTGGGCTATTTTTGAGTGTGCAAGTAACTTATCATTCTTCACCCACCTCTTTATTGAGCCTTGGAGTTTGGATTTTGTCTTTAGTGTTTTGAATGTGAGGATGTATGATGTGGCATCCTACATGGATCCACATCATCCTCTTCTTTCCCTCTTATATATATATTTGAAACTCTCTTCTAGTTTTGGGTTGTTGAACCTTTTTGCACTCTTGTTTGGGGCACATTTTTCTGGAGAGAGCTCTTGTTTTTGAAGAAAATTTTTGGAGAAAGTTTTGCTTGCTTGGGAGCTTTCTATTTTGGACTATGGTTAGCACTATAAGCTTGTTGTTTGGAAGAAAAACAACCATGGAGAGGTAGGAATTAACTCTCTTTTATTTTTGTTATCTTCTTGTTGTGTTGTGCGGAAAATGCATGCTTTGTTTTAATTATTGCTTGGTTGGGTAGACTGCCTTAGGGAAGGTGTAGGAGAAGGCTATGGAGAATTGTTGTGTGGGGGTGGCATAAGGGAATGCCATTGGAATCATAATTTTTTGGAGTGAGTTTTGGGTTTGGGATCCACAATGGAAAACAAATAGCTTGCATTTCTTACTTTGTGGGGGGCATAAGGAAATGTGTGTGATGAATTACTTGGTGGTTTTTATTTTTTGGATGCCCAATTCCTAATTGGGAGGCATAAGTAGCTTCCCCCATAGGCCTTGCTCATTTGGCTTGCAAGATCAAGCCTGAGTTCTGTTTTGATATATTTTATATGCAGTTGTGAACTATTGTTTGCTTTTGGTGTTGCATTGTGTTTTAAAAAGAAAATGTGTATGTGAAAGAATGTTGTGTGTGGAAGCCAGTTGTTGTCATGGTTTAATTGCACCTTCTATTTTATTTTGGTTGGGGCTTGGGGGAAAATGATGAAGGAAGGATTCTCATTTCATTGGATGTCTTGGTTGGGTGGAGAGCATTGCATTTCCCCCTCTTTGTTGTGATCATTTGGATAAGAAGAAAATGTGCATGCTGCTGTTTGGAGAAAGAAGAAAATTACAATTTGATAGTCCCTTTCTTTTTAGTAAAGTCAATGCAACCTTTCCCACCTTGAGTGGATGAGATGTATAATAATTGTAATGTGAATTTATTGCATTGTAGATGGAAGTTGAATTTGAATTGAGAAATGTAGAGAAGAATTATACTTGTTCTCTGTTTTTGGAAAGGAATAAGAAACAATGTTGTATACTTTATGTATTGTATTTGAAAAGAAATGGAAATTGATAAGTTGAAAGGATGTAATTGTTGATCATTAAAAGATTGCATTCCTTTCTCAAAAGTGTATTTCATATTAGATTTGGATTATTATTGAATTTTGATCTCTGTTTGGAAAAGAAAGAATGCGTGGAAATGAAAGACAATGTTGTATTCTTTGCAAAATACATATTTGAATTGAAATATGAACTATATTCTAACTTAGAATTGAATAGAATATTTAATAAGCAAATATATGAGACCAATTAGAAACTATACACACTTTTAAATGATAAATTGGCATGCAGACTTAAAACAAACAACTCACTGATTTAAGACTTCATTCTGGCAATTTACATTTTATTAAAAATGAACAGTTCATACTTACACCAAGCAAAAAGATATTAAACATTGAAATTTAGACTTATTAATACCTAAGGAACTCAAATTTACTATAATAATTAAGAAAGAATCTCCAAAACTTAATAAAATTCAATTCGGAGCTTGCACAATCATTTTTTCTGTCTATTGCCGTAAAAATGTAACTTGAACCAATTGGACAAATTGATTTTCACTAAAACACTCTAAACTCTCCCTAGACCATTCCTCCATGTCTTTTTTACATGTTGAGTGAAGGAGGAGTCCAAAATTAACCAAAATATGAAGCTGTAAATTGTCAGTTCACAAATTAAAAGCCTGAAAATCCTTTTTGCAAAATTTACCCTTAATAACTTAACAAAAAGTGAAAAATTTTCTTCCTATGCAAAGAGGGTATCGATATATTTCCAAAAAGTCCTTGTTTTCCCAAAACTGAGCTTTCTAGCTCAAGTTATGGCACTTTGAAAATTTTGAGCTTGGGCGGGAAAATTTTCCCTGGCGAACCCGTAAGCCAAAATTTTCCCGTCATTTTGCCTTAGGAAATTTTTTGGAAATTTTGAACCTTGGGAAAACTTTGACTTTTCCCTTTGACTGCCCACAACCAACCAAAGGGCACCATGTGTCCCCTCGTGGCTTCAGTGGAGGCGTGGTTTCATTTTGAACTTAACCTCTTTTAAAAAATAAATTTGGGGAAAATTTTATGTTTTGGCCCCGTCGGCCCACAGCCAATGGGAGCGTGCCATGTGGCACTTTGGGGGTGGAAGTGGGAGGGCGAACCTTCCTTCTCCCTTATGCATTGTGTTTTGGGCTTTGGAAAATTTCTAATTTTCCTTCTGCCACCTACAACTCCACTACCCCTTTGTCTTTGTTCTCCCATGGGTGAGCGGACCCGCGCAACCCTTTTTTCCCTTGTTCCCCTTCATTTGGTGCAAAGTGCCAATTCAACCTGCCACTCCGTTTTCCCTTCCCCCTTCTCTGCTCTGCATTAGAACCTGACACGTGTCCACCTAGGGACCTACAAGGGCACGGGGAACTTTTTTCCTTTGAGCCTACATTTGGAAAAGTTCACAATGCTACCCCGCGACCTGCCAATCCATCCCAAGGGCTCTTCCCCTCCTCTTGCCACATGTCCCTCTAGGGAAATTTTACCCTAGGAACTCCATCCACTCATAGCTTGAGTTATATAATGAGTTAGAAGGGATTCTTTATATCACTGGAAAGGTGAGAAAATTTCCTATCCATTGGGAATGGTTTAGGGAATTTTTGGAAGTGATTAATAGGATAAAAATCTAGTTGAATTTCTGAGCTTGTTAGGGAGCAAGTATGGGGGTAAATTACTCCATGAACCTAACTGAAGCATGCAACCCTAAAATTGGAACCTTGTGAACTTGATATAAGTAAGTAAAGGAAACTTGTGTTTTGGTAAATAAGTTTTGTTCCAGAACCTACCAATGGTAGATAGATGTCTTGCAACCTGGTTGTAGATACTTCTAATAAAAAAAATTATCCCATAATTTTTCTAGCTAACCCTAGGATGTTTCTTTGGTCTCAAGTGGTTGTTTAAACGGGCACTACAATTATTGTAAGGAGCTTCTATGTTTATTAATAGATGGAAGTTAGTGGCTAAATCTAAGTTCCATTATTGAATGTAATTGAGTAGTGCATGTTCCTGATTCAATCATGATTATTGTTTAAGTTTGTTCTTTTATAGATCTAAATATGCCATGCATTGTATAATGATGGATTAGTTATGGATATATATGTTTCTTCCTTCATCACGCTAATATCCCACTACAAAAACCCTAAAGAGGGACCTGATACCTTTTTATGCTTTAGGTGAGCGCTCAGTCTAAGATGAGTGATGTGTTAGCACGTCTAGGGTGTTATCTGGTAAATTCTTGGCTGCATCATTGGTTTCATTTCCAGGACCTTTTTTTAGTTGTTTTCAGGATGGTTCACAATGAAGACATACTGGTTAACTCTAGCAAGTATTGAGGAGTGGATGCACAACCTGGAGGAAGAATATGCATGATGGTTCCACAGTGGATCTAAGTTTAATGCATACACTTGGGTAGAATAGAATCCGTATGACATCTTTTTAGTAGAACTACACGAGTGGTTGTTTACTTATGCATCTAAGTGGAATTAGAGGTATCGTGCACTTGTCTAGAAATAGGAAGAATTTCATGCCCTTTATGATGTTGATTTGATATAGACTCGTGCTGTGGATGCGTGGTTTCATGGTGTTCTAAACAATTATATTCTGGAATATTCAATTTCGATGTATTTTTTCCCAGAGGTGGCTGAATTCCAGTTTTTTTGGTATCCTAGAGGACCATACTTGCAAGGTATTCCACTGGAAATCAAGATCTTGATGGTAACTTTGATCTTGGAGAGTAAACCAATGGCTAACTAAACTTCACCACGCATGATGGGAGGAACAAGTTTGGTAAAAGATGGCAAACCTAGTGGCAGAAAGGTAGAGAGAGGAAATGTGGCTTAAGTATAATGAGGTAGTGCGAGAGGGAGATAGAGAAGCAACGTACCATTCCATAAAGTATGGTGTTGAGGAGAGAGAAGGATCATGAAGGATTTAAAGCTTACATAGAAGAAGTGGAGCCAAAGCATCAGGAAATCCCCCATCTTGGAAAGCATGACAGAGATTACCGCTTGGCTTCAAACAGAAGTGCACCAAAAAAGACTACCTAGGAAACAGCCATGCATCTTAATCCACCTGGTGACCTAGCCCTTGTGTTTGGTTTTCTGGTATCTAGTATGACAAGTAACTAGCAAGTTAACTTGGGAAGTAGGAGAGTAGGAGTAAGTTAGGGAGAAATTACATCAATGGCAGGATAGGCGACTTCAATGTTATTTGTAGGAACATTCTGAGGTGAATCTTCCACACATAATTTGAGCATGTAGAATGTTGGATTCACCTCTGGATGTGGAACTACTTCATAGACTATAGGGGTTCAATATAGTACTACTATTGGAGCAAAGGGGAGTACATCTACAGGTCCTATTCTAGCTATGGGTAGAGGATCAGGAGGTATAGGTGGTTCTAGTTCTGGTGGATCGGGTGGTTCTGGAGGTAGAGGAAACATAGGAGGTTTTGGATCAAGTGGTCAAGGCCTGCATCAACCACAAAACATCTATATGGAGATGTCTCTTTATCTCTCGGAGTATAGAGGTATAGAGGATGCTACCAAACATGTGCATATGTGTGAAATCTTATGGCACGTGAAAGGGATCACAGCTTCTGAGCATAAGGCAAGTCAATTTGCTACTAAATTACAAGGACATGCACACAGCTGGTATAGGAAGTTTTACCCTGATAAAAATTACGTGGATTATGTAGCATTGAAGGATACTTTCTTAAAAGAGTTCTATATCCTGGAGTTTGAGCATAAGAGTATCAATGTGTTCAAAGATATCAAGCAAGGCACTACTGAGAGTGTACGTGAGTATGATGACCATTTTAAGACACTTCTATCTAAGTTGTTTTATGATATTCACACCAACCAACATACACAATGGTTTGTTGGAGGATTGATTACACCATTTAGAAGAGCATTGTCACAGAAGACATACATTGATCCACATGAAGCACTAGAAATAACTTTTCATTCTGAGGTAGTTGGAAGCATTGACACTAGTGTTATTCCATTCTTAGAGGCACAGATTACAACTATGGAAAAACAATTAGAGAAGATATTAGTGGATTCATCCCATGAAACACACTCAAGGATTTGGTGTACAAATTGTGAAGTGGAAGGTCACACCAAGGATAGTTGCCCTCACAGATCTATACGTTCATTGTTGTTAGACTGTGAAATTTTTCATTTACATCATGATACTAGCCACTATCCTTTGTTACAGTGCGTGATAAGGAATAATGTATCTTTATTTTGCAAGATTTATAGATCCACAACCCATGATACTGAGGATTTTTTATTGATTGGTCAGATCCATGATGCTATAGACATTAGGGTACGATAGACAAGTGTAATGGATAACTCTAAGGACAAGAACGAGCACCAAGATCGGGATCATAATCAACTATGCTATGACATGAATGGGGGTCATTTTGAAGGATGTTGTGAAAGAGGACATGGATATCAAGGTGGATATGGAGGATGGGGCCATGGTGGAGGAAGAAGTGAGTTTCATCAAGGAACGTGCTATACATGCAGATCCCTGATCATTATAGGCAAGAATGTCCCCAGAATGTTACATGTTCTTTCTACAGAAAGAATCATAGCTATGAGGAGTGCCCAAAATTATATGAGCATCTCAGTAAACAACATAAGCATGAAAAAAAAGGTGCATGGATGGTTAGGATCCATCGCGTTGAGGAAAACCAGTGGATGCCTAAGATAGCACCAGAACCTGAGGCCTTAATTGTGAAGATTACCACACGTGCTGAAGTGGCATGTGTAAGAGAGGCATCATACTAGAAGCCTATAATAATTAAGGAGGAGGTTCTATATGTAAGGTACCTAGATCCTGCCCATCAGAAGGAATTCTATCAAGAGACCATGGAGGTCCTTAGAAATCTTCAAGGTGAAATACAATTTTTAAAAGAGTAGTCCAGAAAGATGGAACAGAAGAAAGAAGTAGGGAAGGTCCCCTCTGATATTGATGACATCAGAGAGGTGGGTAAAATGTTGTGCCAAGAGAATATTATTCCATTATTAGGGAATTGGTTGAAGGGGAACACTCTGCATGAAAACACTGAGAATGAATGGCAGATCCTACATGCAAATCTTCCCTCTGATAGCATTAACTACGATAAAGAGAACACTATAAATGTTGTTATAGATGGATAGTTGTTGAGCAATATTTTTATTGATACAGGTGCGGAAGTCAATGTTCTTACTTTAGATGCATGAGTAGAAATGGGGAGACCTCCATTACAGCCATCATCTAATGTGTTGTTTATAGAAAATAGGACTAAGGCCACTCCCATAGGAGTTTTGAAGGATGCATCCATAACTATACATGGGGCCAAATTCACTGGGGATTTTGAGGTATCAGCACTTGCAGAAGTAGACAATTTTCCAACCTTTCTTGGATGCCCTTGGTGTTATGTGAATAATGTTGATTTGAGATTCAATAAGGGGTATATTAACTTTGCGAACAAGGAGGAAAGGGTTGTGATACCTTTGATAGATGGGAATTATACACTATACGTTGAGCCTCTAAGTGAGGAGGACTTAAAAAAAAATATGTACACACTATTCAGGACCTAGAGGTCAATGAGCCATCAAAGGAAGGCATCCTATAGTGGGAGGATTCTCACTCTATTAGTGATACTACAAGTATTTCTTGTGATAATTGGGCTCATGGTACATATGAACTAGTAGGACATGAGGTAAAAAGCATGGTTTTGTGCAAGAATGGAATTCATTCTATTTGATGGATAGTTAGTGCAGTGCATTGGTATACACGAGCATAAGATCTTCATGTATTCTTACAAGCCATGGAGGCACAGTGGATAGACCAGGTCAGGAGAAGAGACATGTTAGCATATGTCTTTCACGGGACAGCAGCACACTGGTGGGTAGTTCACAGAGATAATCTTATGGAGTATAATTAGATTAGAATCACCTTATGTAACTAGGTTTGTAAGAATAAATGCACCTAAATAGATTTGTACTTATAATGGTGATTAACCTATTCAACACCAAATTCAGTAGTGTGAGAGAATTTGGACAACAGGACATGAAGCATTACCACCTTCACTTTGGGTGCATAAATTGTATTCCACTCTATAAGGGTGCACATGTGCTTGTTATGTATACATAAAACTACATCGAGAGACTGGAAACTAGAAAAATTTGACTACAGGAATGATCCAGACCTTTGACTACTTTTCTTCCCAACCTCTAATAGAAGAGGCATTAAAATTTGTGAAGTGGTTAACCCTGGGAGATAGTGCAAAGGTGGAGGAACTCATACATGAATTATTTGGTGAGATAGAATCAGGTGTGTATTTTTAAGAAGGAGAAAACTCCATATTACTTGAATGTGCTTGCCTTGAGAAAGAAAAAGGAAATATGGTGTACATTGTGGATGATAAGGGAGTTAAAAAAATAGATATTGACCATTCACAGGGGGTGCACAAGGTCTTGGATAGTGTAGATAAGGATACGCGTGCATACCATGAACCAATGAAGACAAATAAGGTCAATATAGGATCAGAGGCTGAGCCCAAGGAGGTCATAATTAGAGACTATTGGTCAGAATCGGAAGTGGAAAATATATTTGAGTTACTTAGGGATTATCAGGACTTATTCCCACGAGGGTATCATGAACTTAAAGGCGTGCATGAATCACTTGGGGAAATGAAGATGAAACTTCAGGAAGGTGCATGTCCAGTGTGAAAGAGACCTTACAGAATGAAACCTAATTTGTGTGAAAAGGTAAAAGAAGAAATTGATAAAATGTTGAAATCCAGAATTATCAAGCCCTTTGATGAGTCAGAATGGGTTAGTCCAATGGTGATCAGTATCAAGAAGTATGTTAGAATTTGAATATGTGTGGAATATAGGGAGCTAAATGCTACATATGTAACAGACCCATTCCCTATGCCATTTATTGAGGAAATACTAGGAGTTGTAGGGCGCAAAATATATTCATTCATAGATGGGTTTTCAGGGATCATCATGTTCAAATTGCTTAGGAGGATCAATAAAAGACAACTTTTACTATTGAATGGGGTAGTTTTTCCTATACTGTGATGCCTTTTGGATTGAAAAACACACATGCTATATTCTCACGCATAGTTTTTTAGGCATTCAAATATTTTATTCATAACTTATTATAGGTCAACCTCGAAGATTGAACATTATATGGGCTTGTTAAGGATCGCTGTGACAATCTATGCTTGATGTTTGAATGGTTCAAACAATTGAGTATCTCTTTGAGTATCAAGAAGTGCATATTTGTTACACCTTTTGGAATACTATTGGGATACATAATCTGCAAGGATTGCTTGTTAATCCAGCTAAGGTTGTAGTCATTTTAGGGTTGGAAGCACATACCAGTTAGAGCGAGGTGTGTGGATTTTTAGGTCACACAGGATATTATAGAAAATTCATAAAAGGATATGCAAAAATTTTCACACCTTTGAAGGAGTTACTAAAAGGAAAAGGTACATTCTATTGGGGAGAATCACAGTAGCGCGCATTTGAAACATTAAAAGAGAAACTTACTACCACGCATATCCTACATTTTCCTTCATGGGACAAACCATTTCATGTACATGTGGATGCTTCTAGCATGGCCATTGGTGCAATATTAGCTCAACCTAGATAAGGTATTGTCAATCATCCTATCTACTTTGCTAGTAGGAAGCTTACTCCTGCTGAACAAAAGTATACAACTACAGAGCGCAAAGCTTTGTCAATGATCTATGCATTGCACAAGTTTTGACAATATTTGCTAGCCACACCATTTTTATTCTATATGGATCACATGGCATTTAATTATTTGGTGAAAAAACCCATTTTACAAGGGCGCATATGTAGATGGGTACTCCTATTTCAAGATTTTGATTGCATATTTGTGGTGAATCCAAGGAAAAGTAACTCTGGACCAGACCACTTGTCTAGAATCAACTCAGGAGAGGAAGCACAGACAATTAAAGAAACCATGCCAGTTGCCCAGTTATATAGGTTACAATGCGTGCCATTAGAATTCAAAGACATTGTTGTATTTCTCTAGACTGGTGTAACACCAGAAGGAATGAAGGCATTCGAAAAGAAATAGCTTGTTATATGCATGACACCGTTTATGTTAATCAGTGGTGACCTCTACAAGTTAGACATAGATGAAGTATTATGTCGTTGTGTATTAGAGCATGAGCGCAAGGATATTATGGAATAAGCCCATGGTGGTATTACAGGAGGCCATTATGCAGGTGATGTGACTTCCTAGAAGATCCTACTTGTTGGATTATAGTGGGAGACATTGTATAAAAACTGTAAAGAATATTGTAAGGCGTGTGACCATTGTCAAGGCCTAGGAAAACCAGGACAAAGAGATGAAATGCCAATGAGACCTATTATCAGTGCAAAACTATTTGAGAAATGGGCCATTGACTTTTTAGGACCTATTTCTCTAGCCCTGCACATGACTAGATCACGCTATATCATTACTTGCACAAATTATCTCACATGGTGGGTAGAAGCAGCACCTACGAAGGATTGTACAATAGCTACAATAGCTAGGTTTCTATGCGAGAATGTTCTTAAAAATATATGGATTTCCTTTATGTTTGAAAAGTGATAGGGGTACATACTTTTTAAATGAAACCATAAGGATCCTATTAGATGATTTTATGGTTGCCTACCATAAGACTACACCTTACCACCCTTAGGAAAATGGAACTACTGAGGCTTTCAACAATATTTTGAGCCAGACATTGAAAAAAAATTGTGATGTTGAAAGAAAGTATTGGAATGATAAGTGTCAGCTATTCTTTGGGCATATAGAACAACTTATAAGAGATTGAAAAAAGCCACACCATTTTAGTTGGTGTTTAGCACAGAAGTTGTTCTCCCTATAGAATTTAGGTTACCTTCTTTGCGCATTACATGTGTTGGAGGTCTAGCTGATGAGCACACTTTAGGATATTGGATTGAAAATATGATTTAGTTATATGAGTGACAAGCCATATCACATTGGAGTTAGAAGCAAGAAAAGGCCAGGCAAAAAATATAAAGGAGAAAAAGTTGGCGGTTGGACAAATGGCACTTCTTTACGACTCTAGGTTCTTGTGCCATCCAAGAAAGCTCAAAGTACATTGGTTGGGGCCGTATGTCATCACTTACATACTTGAATCAGGTGCTTTCCATTTATAAGCACTTGATGGAACACGGCTACCCAGTTATTTTAATGGGAGTAGGTTGAAGCCCTACTATAAATAAGTCTTCTTGGTGTTTATAATATGGAAGTATTGCCATTTAGATTAGGTTTTCAATTATGTATTTCCTTAATGTATTTCCTTCATTGTCGTTATGATTTTTCAATTTAGTTGTTGTTATTTTGTAAATAAGCAAAGCTTGCACGCATGAAGCTAATTACTATATGAAGAATGTTTATGCGTAGAGGACTGCACATACTTTTAGTGTGGGGTGGTTGTAGTTATCCAAGTAAAAGACTGTGGGAATTGAAAGGTGAAAGGAATAAGCTGCTACGGGTGTGCTTTAAGTCAAAAAATGATTTCTTCTCAAAAGTGACCAAGGATCGAGATAAATGAAAGGAAAGTATAACGTGAGGTAAGTAGAGGCCATGATAACTACCAGGAGAAGGTACAGTGACAAGGTACTCGGGAACAAGGGTGTGCGCTGAAGAGAAGTCTGTGACCAGAGGGTAGGAAGGCGTGCTAGAAGGTTATAGCTAGGGCATGAAGATGTACCACATGGAATGAACGAATTTGGTCAATGAATGAGAGGATATTTGGTAGGTGAAGGAGCAATAAATGCATAAAAATTTGAAAATTTATATAAGGATGGGATGTGAATTCATTTTTTACCGTTGCGACTAAGAGTATTTGAGGAAAGAGCTAAGTACAAAGAGTTGAGTGATTAGGTTAAGGTACGAAGGGTATGAAACCAAGCGTGACAAATAGATCTATGTGAAAAAAAAAATTCTTCCCTGGTGGTGAAGGGTTTGAGCGAAGTAAGGTGACAGAGAGGAGTTAGGGCATGAAGTTTCCACCTAGGGAATGAATGAATCGAGCTAGGGTTTGATTGGAAAATTACAGAGTTAAAGAGGAGGCGATTGCAAGGTAAAAATGGCACCCAAGAAGGCAATTGCAGCAGAAGCAAAAGGAAAGAAGAAGATGGATCTTCTAGAAGGAATAATGACCTAAATTCCCAGCATTGTGTTGGTTCTGCATAATGAAAAAGGGGAGATTGCAAGGGATGAATTGGAGTCCATTGTTATGGACATTCCAAAAAAATTAGAACAAGCACTCGCTGAATGGAAGGCCTTGGAGGCAAGAATAAAGGAGGAGTATCCAGAGTTGATACTTCAAACTGATACAGAGGAGGCTGCCTCATAAAACTTCCTTATTCATCTACATTCTTTCATTCTTATTCTTTCCATTCTTCTATTCTTTAATTCAATTTTTGGAGATACCCAGTATTGAGGTGACGATGAGATTAGTGTGGGGTAATGTTAATCAGAGAACACTTGAAAAAACTCAAACAAGAAGTCCACGCAGGAAAATAGGCCAAGGTTAAGGGTGTGAATGGATAGGAAGTGTTTCACCTAATTCTTAGAGCATTTCTCTGAATGTGACAAAATAGATAAGGGTAAATGGGGCTAGGAGGAATACCTGTTAAAGCTGGTTGAAGGTTGTTGTGAGCGTATGACTTATTGATCCACAACTGATCATGAGAGCTTCCTTTTGGCTGGGAGGAACTAACTGAAATGAATAACAAGACCACCAAAATATATTAAATAGCATATGACAGTGGATTTCCTAGAATATGCTAGTTCCAGGAAGTGTGAGACTCCCTAGAAGGTTGTCAATCCACTATTTAAAACAATTCAATATTAACAATAAATGATGTCCTACTATATTTAAAATGATTTAGGTATGTAATTTGATTACAATAAGTAAATTCATTCATAATAAGCTAAGCTATGATTGAATCTGAAGGGCGAGGTCTTTGTCAGTGTATTGGTACTGGTCAGGGTCTGGTTTTGGGTTGTTTTGGGTATTTGCTGGGGAAGTTAGGCTTTATTCTTGGTTTGAGGGTAAAACATAGAGACCGACATCAATCTGGTATGACCGATGTTGGTTTAAGTGAAACCAGTGATGGTTATGCATAACCGACATAATTATGGTCGAGGTGAAGGAAACTCAAAAGAAAATGATTAGAGGGCTTGATCTGGGATTTGATGTAGGTGGTGTGGTAGGTTTTAGGGTTGCAAAGGTCTCAAATGGGGTTAGGGATGAACAGTAAGAAAGGATGGGTAATCTAATGATGTAAATAATGGAAAAGGCCCAGTTACAAACTAATAAGAAATGAATAAATGGAGATGCAACAACTTAATCTGATAACAGAGATAATAAAATCTATTATAGTGTATTAGACCAAGTTGGTGGAGGTATACTTACTATTATATGAGCTTGATAGCTAGATGGAAATGATAGTTGATCAGATGGATGGAATTTGGTGTGGTGATGGCACTTCCCATGATCCTCCCGTGAATGCAAAATGGCTTTGTGGTCACTTCTGATGTTGGCTGTGGATGTTCGGATGCGTGTGCGAATGCTATTTTTGCTTACATGCAACTCTGGTCTCGTTTCTTGCTCTCCCAATGTGCCAACCTCGAAATAAGGTTACCAAAGGGAATAAAAGGTAACCAACGATAGTTCTGGGTTAACCGATGTCAGATTAGGGTGACTGGTATCGGTTAGGGTGGGATTTCCTAGGTTTACTAAATTGGGTAGATTTGTTTGATTTCTTAGATCTAGTTAGTTTATTGTTTATGGATTAGAATGGAATCTTCTTTTCTAACGGGTGGGAATGTGGTTAGAGGGAATGTAGGCTTTGATTTTTAGGATTTAGTTAGGTCTTAGTTAGTTATGACAACATACTAAGAATAGATTTGGGGTGAGGTGGCTAGGTGAGGTGTATAGGTGAGGTGGTGGTATGGGAATTATCTTAATTAGGATAATTAAATAATAAATATTTTGAGGACATGGATTACTTTAATTAAATTAATATTAGAGTGGGGTGAAAGGGGCCATGGTTAGGTGAGTGTGTTCAAGGTGATTATTTGATGAGGGATCAAGGGGACTGTGACCCAATTTTGGTGTCTACATTTTTTCCCTTTTTGTTGCATAGCTTGTATTGGTAAGCAAAGATGACAAAAATAAGATGTGGTTGCCCCATGTGTGGGTGAAGGTGATCCCCCTCAAATCAAGAACTAATGAGGTAGAAGGTAGAATTGGTGAGTGGTTTGATAAAAGGTGAATGTGATGAAGAGGAAGGTGGGAAACAAGGGTAAAGGGGTAAAAGGTCCAATTAGTTAATCCAGGTAATGGGTTAGGATCAAAGGTAGTAATAGTCAAACATGAACACGTATAAACTGCAACACAATACCAGGTTGAAGAGCATGAAAACTCTACATTTTCTAAGGTCAATAGGTGTATCCAAAAAATGTTGAGGTGATTCCGATATCCAAGGTATAGGATATGGTCAGGAAACACATCACAGGTCAAGTGCAGGAATGTTTAGGTATGTTCTGATACACCAAAGGTTGGGTTAGGATAAACAGTCATGACAAGAGGCAAGGTAAGGTCATTAGGTCAAATAATATGGGTAATAGTGTCGTAAGGTATAGCGAGCACATGAGGTCATAGGTCACTAGCAATGTTCCAGGTCCAAGTAGCTAGGTCACAACATAGGTAGGGTTGAGGTGTGGCTAAAATAATGAGTCCTTAAATGATGAAGAGGTTAGGTGGTAAATGTTGAGGTCAGGAGGGGAAAGGGAAATGTTTAAGTCATGTGTGGGTAAGGTAGAAAGGATTTAGGTAAAAAAACTAGGGGTAATGGGTAGTAATAAGACTGAGCGGGATAACTGACAATGGTCATAATTAATTGATGTCGGTCGCCATGAACCGACCATGGTAGGCTAGGGCATAAGACCAAGTTGGTCAAGGTGAAACCATCATCGGTCAAGTCAGGAAGGATATAAAAAGAAAAAGTGCCACGTTTTTTAAAATCATTTGTCATTTTCCACATAGAAGAAAATGACAAGAGAGAGATAAAGAGGTGGAAAGTGACAAAACAACATGGATAGATGAGTTGACGAGCCACAGAGAGAGGGACCGTTGGTCAATAGGAGGGTATATGAGCACAGTTATTTGATTGGGTGATTGATTTGATTTAATTTGATTGAGCCAGCAGGAAATTAGTGATGGAAAAGGTAGGAGAGGGATCAGGTGGACCTGTGCAGTGGCCCGAGGTGCCACCATGCAGATGACAGTGTGATGAGGAAAGAGTACATTCCTATCTTTGTTTTTTTGAGTAGGCGAAGGGTAGAAATCAGGTAGTAGGAAAATGGGTTTTTTGGGGGGAAACTATTAAACATTGAATAAGGGGAATTTAATGAAAAAAAGGGGAACAAGGGAGGGTATATTTAGGTCAATTAGGGGTGGTGTAATGCCCTTAATAGTTATTATTTTCCTCCTTTACATTTCAAGTGTTGACATGTGATTTTCCTTATAAAGATGTGTTATTTTGAATTATGGAGATCATGTTTGATATGGATAAATCATCTTCTGATCTTAAGATCCTTTGACTAAATTCAAATGGATTTCTTAAATCCATTTTTCATTTCTTATAGATGGGTTACAATCTGGTTTAAAATTGTAAACTTTTCTACTAATCTGACTCATCCTTGGATCAATTTCAGTGATCCAAGGAATGTTTTAAAATCTACTCTGTAGGATGAGTGGTAAATCAACATTCCAGGAATTGATAGACATATGACTGAACTTTGACAGATACTAGTTCTTTGATTGTTGTTTGAATGAGTTCTATTCAATGGTATGTCATGCTTGGATCTTTTCAGCTCGATTACACCCGGACAATGTTGACAAAAACTAACTGTATTTGTTCACGGCATAGGAAAGATACGAAGACCTAAGATAGGTAAAGATAATTACAACCTAAACTATCTTATGTAACAAAGTTCATATTCTAACCTAAAACTTCCTATTCTTCTTTGATTCAGTTAATTCGCATCCTAAACTAATACTACTAGGTTATATTATGATCTAACCTAATGCCTAAAACTATAGCAATGAAAAATTAAGCTAACCTAAGTGAAAACTACCTTAGGCTATGTGTTAAGCCCTATTGTGGTAAATGTGTCTGGGTTATAACCTAAGATAAATATATATACTACAATTACCTAAGGTCTAACCTAAACAATTTAATCTACCCTAAACTAATGGGTTTGAATGGGGAATTAGGTGGTTGCATACATAGTGGGCGATGGTTCCAAGGCATTAAAAATGTTGATAAGGTTTTAATTGTTGGAGGTACTGCCAGATTTGGTAAGGGTTAGCAAATTTGGTGGAGGCTTAGGTGGAGGCTCCACTAAAATGGAATTCTTTGTTAGTTTTGATTTGGCAATGACTAAGCATGAGAGGCTGTGGCAGAGGAAGATAGGCAGGAAAACATGAGTTAAGGGAATTAATTGTTTCTAGTCTTCGTGCTCAAATTGCCTTGGAAGGCATGCAAATGCTTTGGCATGTGGTTGTTTCACTTTTCATGATTCACGATTTTCGCTCTGCATGCTCACTGGTTTTTCGAACCAGCAAATAGAACTACACTTGATGGCTATTTTTGAGGTTTTAAACCTAGTTTCAGTTCGTGGAATATATAGGAGGCATGATGGAAAAAGAACATGGTTATTTGATTTTTTGTGGAGAAAAGGAGAAGTTTTGAGCTCAGCTGAAGATTCTTTTCGGGTTCACAGAAGCGCTATCAGGCATGATAGGCTCTAAACTTTAACATCTCTTGCTTTCCTATAAATGTCTCATTAAAACAATTCTACTCTATGAGATTTTCAGTTTTCTTATTTTGTATGGTAAATAGAGTTCTATTTAGAAACTTACCATGTACAGTTCTTTAAAAATATGAATGCATGCAAAGATGTATCTCTATAACTTGGCCTTTTAATGTTAGGATGAGAAATTGAAGTATTCTGTTTAGATAAATCTTCGTCGCTGGTTGGATGTGGTTTAGATTTTTGAGATCTTTGGGTTTTATCTAAACTTGCTGGAATTTGTGTTCTGATGATCGTGAGCTTGAGCTGAACTTGTGTATTAATGGATCTTGTATTCGAGCTTGTTTTAGATTTGGAACTGGTTCTTATTTTTGTGAGAACTTTTGATTTAGGTTCTTGTTGTATTGAATCATGTTGGAATTTTGTATATCTCTGGACTATTTTCGAAGCACGTATAAATATCGTTGCTTATATCTTAGTTTCATTGAGAGATAATATGGGACTCTGTAACCATGCTTTATATTCTTTTGAAATTTTAAATAGTTATTGTAGATTAGTAACTACAAAGCATTCGTATTTGTTTCATGTGTGGACTATGTACTTTGTGGAAATTCCTAGTCCTGCTTGATCTACTATTTGGACTTCTTGTTTTCTTATAAAACTATGCAGGAGCTTTTTGTTGTACTGAACTAGAGTTTTGAGACTTAGGTAGCTCTGAACTGTTGTTAGAAGTTTGTATTTGATCCTATACACATATTTTATTACTCACATTTCCTGAACTATTGTTAGAAAACTTTTGTTCTTTAGGATCGTGATTTTTACACTTGTATATGACCTGGACTATTGTTGAAGTCCGTAAATGGCTTAGAGCTTGTGTCTTCCTCTAGTGATATTTTTCACTACTAATACAAGGTTGTAATGTACACGGCACTCACGTTTTCTTATTTATGTGGACTTTGAACTTAGTGGGAAACCTTAGTTCCATTGAGATAGTATTTGGACTTTGCGTTTGATTTGAACTCATGTAGGAGTCACTTGTTGTGTTGAACCCGTGTTTATATTATTGGAAATAATCAAACCTTTGATGATGTCATTTATGGCTCTATACCTATGTTTTATTTAGAGGAATTTCATACTATCACTGGAAGTTGTTTTCTTTGTATTCATACCTGTGTATTGTATAGTTATGAACCTTGTTAGGACTTGAACTGACTCTGTTCTGGAACTTGGGAGTTGTGTTCTATTTGTTAACATTTAAAAATTTACAACTCTTTTTTTGAGTTTTTTCTCAAGGTAAAATTGGGAGAATAATTGGATTACTATGGGGAAAACCCTCTAAGATATCGAAGGAAAAATGTTCTCGTTTGATGAATAAAATTGTTAATTCAGTTTAAGAACTATTTCTTCTTTCCTGACATGTTGATAGTATTTAAATGGGAGTAGTCCTTTCTCTCAGTCGGAGGAAACTTGTATCTCAGACCTCTTAGAATAGACTCTGAGTTTATTTTATAAGAAGAACTTAGTAATTTAGTACTGTATACTATTATGGAGGGATTACTTGAATTTGTTCTTTAGTTTTGTATTATAATTGTCGAACCAAGAATTGATTATTCTTTTTGTAATGCAAAAATGAAACCTGACCTTGGGATACCAGTATGAATTGCTTGGCCTACCTTTGCACAATCATTTGTAGGATTGATGTTAGATGAGGTTATTTTATTTAGTTTTCATTGAACTATAAATGTCAGCGTGTTGGCAGACTATTTTTTTGTAGATCCTTGCTTGTTGGTTTGAGATGAGTGAGTTGTCTCTGACACTCTATCTTTTTCATAATTATCTTTGGATGATGAAGAGTAGAGAGTAACCCTGTATGAGTTTGTCTTGATATTTGAACATTGTTTCAAATCTCCAAAAGTATAACTTCTACATTGTAAGTAGTTTTAAAACTTACAGGTAAAACCAATTGATCCTCTATTCTTTCTTGGATTAAATGAAATTTTGTCGAATGAATATCTTAAATAGGGTAATTCTCTTTTGAATGAAACAGTAAACTCACATTTTGAATTTTTTCTAGTCGTTAATGTGTAGTTCTTAAGCATAATCATAATGGTTCTTCTTCTTCTTGTATTTAGCAGATAGATGAGTCATCTTAATAAGAACCATGCTCTAAACTGTTCTTTTGCTTGAAGCAAAGATAAATGTTTTTATTTTATTTTATGGAAGATTGGGAGCAATGAGATGTTATAATATGTTGTTTAATGATAATTTATGGAATCAATTAGACTCTAGTTGTAGGGTTGAAATGGTATATAATATTCTGTTCCTTTTCATGGAAGTAAAATTAATTATTTTTAGTGTACTTCTTTTTCGTTGCTTTAATATATTTATTATTGATGTGTAGACACCAAATTTGTGTCTTACGACCCCTTGTGACCCGCATCTCATCTCACAATATAACCTCATCACCTAAACCTTATACAATTATTTATTAATTACCTTGTAATGGATAAATCCACATCACCTTACCTGCCACCTCATTTTGCCACTTCATCATGACCTAGCCCTAACCCTAAACTAACCTAATTAAGACTCATAACTTGGTCCACACCTACACCCATGACTAAGGACCCCTTTCTCACACCTAAAACCAACCTTCTAGTCACTTGACCAAGCCCGCAACTAATCTCTCAGGAGAAAAGTAGGGAAGGTGGGCTGTTTTACTAAAAATAGCCTACTTTTTCCTTACCGATGTCGGTTCTTAATCGACCGTCGTTGGTTACGTAACCGCCATCAGTTCCCTGTAAATGGCCTCCCCAAACCAAAAACAAAGGATCGGAATTTCATTTTTGGATAAGAGAAAAGGATTCTTTGAATCAAGAAAGAGCATCAGGAGCGATCGAGAAAACCCAGATCTTTACTTGACTGAGCAGAGACAAGTGAAGAGACAAGGAGAGTTAGCAGCAAGGGAGAGCAAGCCCAGGACTGCAACTGGATACCAGAGCCCTGTGATACTCAGTTGATTTGATCTGCTGTGTGCCAGACCATCCTACCTCAGTTCTGCCTTTTCCATCAGAGCTCTTGGACTTGCATCTCCGCGAATAATCAGTAAGCTACTTCTTGCATGTACTCTTTA
Organism: Taxus chinensis; assembly: GCA_019776745.2. Taxonomy (NCBI): domain Eukaryota; kingdom Viridiplantae; phylum Streptophyta; class Pinopsida; order Cupressales; family Taxaceae; genus Taxus; species Taxus chinensis. The sequence continues at coordinate 328,221,420 of CM034151.1, read as the reverse complement.
ATAACATTTCTTTGACTTTTGAATCATAAGTCCTCACAAATCCATTCTTGGATCCACTACCCAACGTGTCATTGCATCTAATTGTCATTCATCTACCTCTCATCACCCTATTTCCTAATTACCTATATACAGCCCCTACAAATAACACAACTACCAAATACCACACCACCCCACAAAACAACTAACCTTCAGATCCTAGACTCTACCGATATCGGTCATCAGTAACCGCCATCGGTTATCAGTAACCGGCATCGATTATACTGACTATAACCAATAACCAGCCTTTCCCCTACCCAGTTCAACAAAGCAATTTAATTGATATCTTATAGTTTTTTGTGTTAATTCATATTAGCAGGGGAACTGACCACCTTCAAAAGGAAGTTTTATATTTCTTGGGCCCAAGGCAGTTTCCTCATTTATTGTCTAATTAAAATCTTGTGGCCTTGTGTTCTTATTTGCAGGTAGTCCTTCCAAGACAAAAAGGAGTTCTTCGTAGTCAGCCTGATCTTTCTCTACGGTACGCGCACATCATCTTGACATTCTACAGGTATTCCTCCTAGCCCCAACCCTTATCTGTTTCTAAAAGGAATGAAACATTCTGAGTGAAACACCAAAAATATACTCGGCTCGCAGGCTGATACCAACTGTACAACCCATACTCGGCTCGCAGGCCGGTCTACAATAGAATGAAATGTAATGATACAATGTAGATATGTAGGCACAGCAGCCCTATAAAACATACCCGTTCACAGACCGGTGCCCATATCCAATATAACAAATACAAAAACCATGTCGGGCTCCCTAGCCTCTCCCCACCGCCCTCAGCACCTCTCCCGCTGTCCGTGTTGGTTCCTCTCGGCCTCCTTCCTGTCACAGACAGCGCGCTGTGGCTCACCCCCTGAGATCTCTGGCTATTAGAGGTCTCTGCTCTAATGACTGCAATAAGGCTGATACTCACTCCGTACCATAAAGATATCCAATAGTTCAGTGCTGGCCCTCTAATAAATGCCTGTAATAGGCACGTCTCTCCCCGTAAGCACTGTCAATGGCTGCCCCACGACTCCCACACCTCTGAAAGCGTATCTATAGATAAAACCTCTGCCCGAGCGACTGGGTCAGCCCTACTGGTCTGATCATATGATTTGCTCATATGCCCAACAGTGAAGTAAAAAGTTGAACAAAGACCAAAATCGCCGCATCCGGCGATAACCCCAAGCTCTCTGTATAGATGCAATCTGCACCAAATACACTGGTGCCCACGCATAGCAAGTATGCTCCTCCACCATCTCAAGCACACCCCCTCATGCTCATGAAAGCGCCTCCCTCTAAGTCCGGAGGGCGAAGCTGGTTATTCCCAAGCATCATCACACCACGCCAGCCGTGTCTCCTGTCTTTGCGCACGTTACATTCACCATACCCGATACTCATGCTGTGATAAGTAAGTCCGCGGCTGCATCTCCAAAACATGCAGGATGCTGTCCATCGCTGTCTCCGAACGTCCCTGGAGCTGTCTCTCCCTCGTCGCAAGTCGAAGGATGCGATACAACACATCCTCCAATGTGATTGGTCATCTCTCCAGTCGGGAGATGGAACACATTGGTCGCCGGATCCTCTCTCGATGAGGGCAACCCGCCAAGGCTGTGATCTCTAAATCAAATAGCTCTGTATCGTAGACTCTGCCGAGTCCACCTCCCGCATGATCACCCCATGATCGCAAATACTGGTGGCCGCATCCGCACCACAGTGGGGGCCAATCCTATCGCCGCATCGTCAACTGCTGGATGTGCCCTGGCAAAACCCAACACCACATCCTTAGACCTACTCTGTATCACAACAGCTACTTTACCTCTAATCAACCCCCTTTTAATCCCCCCGCCCACATACCCCAACTCTCTTACCACCCCCCTCTAGCAACCTACTTCAACCACCCAACCCCAAAACCCCCACCCAAACCACTACCAACCCCAAGCCCAAAATCTACCCCAAACAAACAACCCAACCAAACCCACCCCACCCAAAACAACCCCGCCCACCCCCCAAAACCCCACACACAACAGCCCAACCCAAAAGACCCAAACCCAAAACCCACCCAACCCCAAAACAAAACAAACCCACACAAACCCCACAATAACCCACACACAAAGCCAAAGCAAAAACAAACAAAACACAACCAAAACAAACCACACAACCCTACTGCCCGGTACCGTTCCCAACAACTGCCCACGACGGCCCCCTCCCAACTGACGCCGGTCAACCACCGACCGACGCCGCAAACCATCCGAACCTTAAGCCCCTAAAATTTTGCGACCGATGCGGTCGCTTATGCGACCGACATCGTTCATTGTCATTTCCAGAGCCCGAACAACCACGCGCCCCCCCACCCACATTTTACATTTTTCTACTTATCTACCCACCCAAACACCTAAAAACCTACCCACCCCGCCGCCTTGCCCCTATTTAACCACCCTCTATCCCTCTTCGTTTTTCGTTTTTCAAATTACGTCCATTTACTCATTATTTTCTAAAACAGGGTAATTCCATACCCAAACCCAACCCCCATTTAAGCTTAATACCATTCACATGGCACAAAATAAAGGTTCCAACTACCCGACTGACGACACGTCGTCGTGGTGGGGGGGGGGGAGATGGGTGTTGGTGGTCCAGCTGGTCCACCCCTCCTACTCCTACCTTCCTGTGCCATAAGCTAGCTCCAATTCTTATCTGGCTGGGTCCCCGGCCTAATCAACTGCTTGCCTCCTCCTCACTCCGGCCCGCAAACAACTCACTCCTCCCAAAATAGCTCCCACCTCACTCATAAAAACCTCCATCCTATCTATCTCACTCTCCAACGTCAGACAAATCCACTTTGTTTTCACAATAACAAAAGTGACAATGACAAGCCGTATTTTTTCCTTTTTAAGGTTTTTTTGTTCTTCGCCCATAACAGATCTGTTTCATTTTGCCCTAATGAACCGTTCTGTCCTTAACCTATATCGGTCCATGTAGAATCGACATCATTTTTTCTGCCAACTTTGCCCCAATTTTTTATACCCCTATTTACCTTGCCCCTTTTTCCACCACCTATTCGCTATATCCGATCCACCTTTGCTGACACCATTTGTTTACCTAGCGCCCGAACCAATGCTCAACCTCCTATTTCGGCCCTGACCAGGCCTTAAAACCTACCCATTTGGCCCGACCCCAAGTCCTGCCCCTACATATTCAAGCCTGACCCAAGGCCTCTCGCCCTACCATTTGGCCCTACCCAAGGCCTCACCTAACCTATTTGGCCCGACCCCAATGCCTCGCCCTCCCATTTGGCCCGACCCAAGCTCGACCCTACCACATTTGGGCCCGACCCAAGGCCTGCCCTACCCATTTGGCCCGACCCAAGGCCTTGCCCTACCCTTGGGCCTGACCCAAATGCCTTCCCACCCTTTGGCCTCGACCCAAGGCCTCGCCCTACCCATTTATAGCCCGACCCAAGCGGCTTAACCTACAACCTACCCTTTGGCCCGACCTAGGCTCGCCCACCTATTCGACACCGAACCCAAGGCCTCAAAAAAAAAAAACCTACCTATTTCGAATTCGCCCGACCCAAAGGCCTTACCTAACCATCCGGCCTGACCCAAGGCTGTACCCTAACAACTTGGCCTACCCAACGGCCGTATCACTTCAAGACCATAACACCCACAATCAACGTTTTATTTTATCCATCCATCCTGTACCTTTTGTTAATCGAGCTCACCTGTTCGTGTTTTAGCCCCATTATTAGGTTCCTTGACGTGATCTGTCGACCAACTTTGCCTAGACCTAGCTGTGACGTTTATCCTCAACAAACCCAACCATTTGGTACTACGCCGAACATGCCTAAACATTCTATAACCTTACATGTTATATAAACCTGGCGCTACTTCCTAGCCCTTGGGTACCAGGATTATATAACCCTTGTTTGGATAACTTCGACCTTTGGCCTATACATTGCTTGGTTTGCTTGCAACCATCGTTAACCCTATGTCGCACTAATTGCATTCAACATGCGTCTTGCTTGCTGCCTTGAACCCTACCCCACCCACCCCACCACCTTCCATCTCCCCCTCTACACCATTTACCTTTATCAACCCTATCCCTGATTTTCCCCACATTCTCTAATCTGTGATATATTTTGAGGGGATTACTATACCCTCACACCGGAAACCACTTCATGATTATTGTCCGGGCGCTTTACAAAACAGCTACTGACAATAAGGGCTAATGGTAGACCCAAATTTGGTCTTACGACCCCTTATGACCCTCATCTCTCTCGCAATATAACCTCAATCACCTAACCTATACAATTAATTTATTATTACCTTTTAATGGATAAATCCACATCACCGTACTGGCCACCGTCAATTTTGGCCACTTATCATGACCTAGCCCTAACCCTAAACAACCTAATTAGACTCTAACTTGTGTCCACACCTACACCATGACTAAGGACCCCTTTCCTCACACCTAAAACCGACCTTCTAGTCACTGACCAAGCCCCTCAGCTAATCTCTCGGTAGAAATCAGGAAGGTGGGCTATTTACAAAATACCTACTTTTTCCTTACCGATGTCGTTTCCACTTCGCCGCCGTCGGTTACTAACCGCCATCGTTCCCTATAATGGCTCCTCCCCCCCCAAACCAAAAAACAGGATCCGAATGTTCATTTTTGGATCAGAGAAAAGGATTCTTTGAATCAAGAAAGAGCATCAGAGGAGCGATCGGAAAACCCAGATCTTTAACTTGACTGAGCAGAGAACAAAGTGAAGAGACAAGGAGAGTTAGCAGCAAGGGAGAGCAAGCCCAAGACTGCAACTGGATACCAGAGCCCGTGATAACTCCATTGATTGAGTCTGGCGGTGGTTCCAGACCATCCTAACAGCTCGTTTCTTGCTTCCTTTGCCATCAAGCCTTGGACTGTGCATCTCCGTGAATTAATCCAGTAAGCTACTTCTTGCAATGTACTCTTTAAATTAGCATTTCTTTCTTGTGAAATCATAAGTCCTCACAAAATCCATTCTTGGATCCACTACCAACGTGTCATTGCATCTAATTGTCATTCATCTACCCTCTCATCACCCTATTTCCTATATTACCTATTACAGCCCTACAAATAAACCAACTACCAAATACACCACCCACCCCACAAACACTAACCTTCAGATCCTAGACTGTACTACCGATATCGGTATCAGTAACCGCATCGGTTATCATAACCGCATAATTATACTAACTATACCACTAAACCAGCCTTTCCCCTACCCTTCAACAAAGCAATTTAATTGATATCTTTAGTTTTTTGTGTTGATTCATATTAGGAGGGAACTGACCACCTTTCAAAGGGAAATTTTTATATTTTTCCTGGGCCCAATGCAGTTTCCTTCCTCATTTATGTGCTAATTAAAATCCTTGTGTTCTTGTGTTCTTATTTTGTATGGAGGTAGTCCTTCCAAGACAAAAGAGTTCTTCGCAGTCAGTCTGAAATCTTTCTCTACACGGTACTGCGCACATTCAATCTCGACATCTACAGGTAATTCCTCCAGCCCCACCCTTATCGGTTTGCTAAAAGGAACTAAACATTCCGGTAAACATGATTGTAAATAATTGTCCCTCATTAAAGAGATGTTGTTTTACATTGAATATTAATGGAATGCACTTCTTTTTAAGGCTTAGTGTTTCATCATGTTCAGTTTTCATGAACTGACCCGTGTTAGCACTTTTTCAGTGGACTGTCGCGAAGTATAAAGAAGGCAAAACTTACATAATACATTGGCTGATTTAAGTCTATGTTTTATTTTTTTTTTTGGGTTTTTTTTGGTGGATTGAACTTGATTTTTTTGTTTCTTGATACTGTATTGAAAAGAAAAGTAGTATTCTTTTATATTAATACAGTTGTTATGCATTTTACCCTAAATGGCATAAGTTTTTGTACAATGTAAAGGTTATAAGATAACTTGAAAAGTGTAAGCTTCCAGTTTGGTTTTGGAAATACTTTTGCATTGTATGAAAAAGAAATGGGTTCCATCTTTTGTCAATCTTCATATTATGTGGTTATTAAATGGTTAATTTTACCAGATTGGATCAAGGGATTAATTTTTCAATCTCCTTACTTATGAATACAACTTGTAAATTTGAGAATGTTGATTTTCGTTATATAAACTATAACTCATAGTAATGTAAAGTGGATACATACTTAAATAAAAGAGTGGTTCAGAGTGGAATAGACCCTATGCTATACATAAGATGAAGACCTCTTCATCTTCAAATTGTTCATAAATCATATAGATTTATAACATGACTTCAATTTATCAGACTTCAGTTGTTAGAAGTCTAATTATTTAGATTTCTTCGGCACTTTGACTTTCTAAAAAGTTAATGTCCTTTTTACATATGAAATATTGCAACTGCACAATATGTGTAACCAACAATAACTAAATATTCAAAAGTAAAAGCGGAAATTGATTAACAAGGTTCTTAAAGGGCTAAATGAATCATTTAGAAAGAACTACGGAATGTTGGATATGGATTAGGCAGTTGGCTGACATCTATTTAAATAATCCAAATTAATTAATCTATTAATAAATTCCTTGGGTTATGTACAATCTCGATAGGCTTTTTTGTAAGATGTTGGCACACACGCCAACTCAGGGTGGTACCTTCCAAAGGTTGATCTTCCGGAGGATATAATGTGTCATTTGACCTGTGGGCAATACCCTTCTGCATTTGTCATGCTAGATCTACACACATTGGACTTGATCTTAGTTATCTCTATATCAGCTAGTAACATGGTTAATATATGGAGTAGCCCTCTAAATCTTAAGGAACATTGGCACCTGTGTTGACTTAGGTGAACCAAATAGCAACTTACCGACCCAATTTTTCAGGAGCCTCTCCCCTATCATAAATATGTTGTTAACCAACTAGGGTTAAAACATGGCAAGTGGATTGACGAAGTCAGTGAAAGACATTCTTGATAACAATGGGGGATTATGTGAATGATTTATTAATGGATTGAATTGGAAAAAAAGTTGGCCATCAAGGAATAGTAATACCACAGTAATGTTAGAAATCTTTGGCCAACGTTCGCAGTTGTTAGTTGCGTTGTCCTATGTCACCTAGTCTAAGGCTCCGTGATGTTGATAAATATTGGTAACAAATATTCAGATAAATCCTTCGACAGATCACTCATTACCCTAAACATGGTAGAACAACCAATTTATGTATGGGTAACATAAATTATTTCATACTTGATTTTTAAACATGATACCCATTTAGGTTACTGAGTCACAAATGAATAGATCAGTAGTACACTGAGTCAATTATAGTTATATACGTTTTATCTGTTATATGAATGGTTGTAAAGAAATGTGTGATCTAATTAGAACTTAGATCAGACCTGCGCCTACCTAGCTGCCCCTGTAGGACACCCTCTGGCCCTTTTGCCGGCAGCCAACTATCCTCTTTACTAGCTACTACACAAACCTTGCCCCGGACTGATCTCTGCTCTGCCGTCACTCTGCCAAGTCTGGCGTGCTACCCCCGCTCTCTGACCCGACACCACACCCATGTAGCTCTTGTCTAACCAGCATCCTCTACTGTGTCAGCTCCGCCTCTCTCAGCAACCAATCTCTGGATCCAAGGCTTGGGTGCGGCTGGGGCCTCTACATCTCCCTCCTGTAACGAAGGGAAGGGATTGGCTCGTCCTATCCTCAGCCCCATCTACCTGCGTACCCTCCTAATGGGTATCCCTCTGTACCCTCCCGGCCTCCGTCTCTTGCATCCGATAATGTGTACTGTCAAGACGCACTTTAGTTTGATCCTCCGCAAGGTGATGACCTCTGTAAGTCTCCATACATATATAACCTTTCATGCCCTCTAATAAAATTCCGTATTAGGCACGTCTCTCCCCTTAGCATTGCCTCAGGCTTGCCCCACTACTCCAACCACCTCTGAAAGCCGTACTATAGATACCCTATGGCCCTAGCTCTGGGGCCAGCCCCTACTGTCTGATGCATATGATGTGCTCATTGCGCAACAGTGACTTAAAGAAAGTGAACAAATACCAAATCGCGCATCCGCGATACCCCAGAGCTCTCTGTAAGCTTGCAACCAATACAACTGGTGCCCACGCTGTAACATATGCTCCTCCACCATCTCACGCAACCACCCCCATCACTGCTCTGGAAAGCGCCTCCCTCTAAGTCCGGGAGGCGAAGCTGGTTATCCCCCTCATCATCAGCACATCCAGCCGTGTCTCCTGTCGGTGCGCCGTGTACTTTCCCATACCCCGCTCCTCGTGCTGTGGTAAGTAAGTCGCGCGGCTGCAATCTCCAAAAACCTTGCATTGATTCTGTCCATCGCTTGTCCTCCGAATCTACCTGGAAGAGCTGTCTCTCTCCCTCTTCGCATCGAAGGATGCGATACCATCCTCCAATTGATGGCATCTCCTCCAGTGCGGGCGGATGAACACATTGATCGCCGGATCCCTCTCTGGCTCCGATGAGGGCAACCATCAGGCTGTGACTCTATCAATAGCTCTGTATCGCGAGACTCTTCCGATCCCACCTCACTCATGATCACCCAATAGCTCAAATACGTGTGGCCGCATCCGCACCACCAGTGGGGGCATCCTATACCGCATCGTCAACCGGCTGATGTGCCTGCAAAAACCAACCCAATCCTTAGACGCTCCTCTTTATCCACAACATCTACTTTACCCTCTATAAACGCCCCTTTTACCCCCCATACCACAACCCCACTCTCTACCCCCCCCCTCTAGCAACCTACCACCTTCATCAACCATCCCACCAAAAACCCACCCAACCCTACCCAAACCCAAAGCCCAACATCTAACCCAAACAAACCACCCAAAACCAAAACCCCCCCACCACCCCACCAAACCCTCCCACACCCAACCAAAACCCAACACAAAACACCCCAACCCAAACCCAAACCCACCCAACCCCAAAACAAAACAACCCCACAAACCCCCATAACCCACAACAAGCCAAAGCAAAACAACAAAACACAAACCAAACAACACAAACACTAACGGACCGTACCGGTCCCAACAACTGACGCACAAAGGCCCTCTTCCCGACTGACGCCGTTCAACCCACCGACCGACGCCGGTCAACATCACAGACCTAGCCCCAATTTTGCGACCGATGCCGGGGGCGCTTAGCGCCCGACTCGGTCATTGTCATTTCCAGGAGCCGAACAACCACCGCCCCCACCACATTTTTTACATTTTTCTACTTATCTACCCACCACAAACACCCTAAAAACCTACCCACGCCAGCCGCCGTGCCCTATTTTAAACCCACTATCCTCTTCGTTTTCAAATTACTCCATTTAACTCATTATTCTAAAACCATGAAATTCCTACCCAACCCCCATTTACTTTAAATACCATTCCGCAAATGCACAAAATAAAGAGTTCCGAACCCTACCACCGAATGACGACACTCGTCGTGGTGGGATGGGTGGTGGTGTCCACAGCTGTCCGCCCCTCCTACTTTCCTCCTGGCCTGTTCCATAGCTCCATTCTGATCTGCTTGGGTCCCCAGCTAATCAACTGCTGCCAGCCTCCCTCTCACTTAGGCCCCCCTCAAACAACTCACTCCTCCAATCAAATATCTCCACCTACCATAAACCTCCAATCTCAACTCTCCCGTCGACAAATCAATTTGGTTTTCACATAACAAAAGTGACAATGACAAGCCGTATTTTTCTTTTTATTAATTGGTTTTTTTCGCACCATAACCAAGATCGGTTTCATTTGCCCTAATGACCGTTATCGGTCCCTTAAACCCGATATCGTCATGTAGAATCGACATCATTTTTTTCTGCCAACGTTTCCCCCAATTTTTACCCCTAGTTGAACCATTTGTCGGCCCTTTTTAGCCACATAAGTGCAGATCTATATCCCCGTTTGCTGACACGGCCTTTTGTTTACCTGTAATCAGTGGGGAGAGAGCCTAACCAGGGCCTCCAAACACCTCCGTTCGCCTGACCCAAGGCCTTAACCACCCCTTTGGCCCGACCAAACAGGCTTGCCCTACATGATTCAGCCTGACCCAAGGCCCTCCGCCCGACCCATTTGGCCTGACCCCAGGCCTCACCTACCTATTTGGTGGCCCACCCAAGGCCTCGGCCCTAAACCTACCCATGTTGGCCCGACCCGCAGTCCTCTCCCTACCCTATTTGGTGCCCCACCCAATATCCTTGCCCTAGGGCTATAAACCCATTTGGACCCGGACCCAAGGCCTTGCCCTACCCAGTTGGTTGCCTGACCAATGGCCTTAACCTAAACCCCATTTAGTGGCTCCGACCCAAGCCTCGCCCTATACGCCAATTTAGGGCCGACCCAAGCCTTACCTCCCATTTGGCCCGACCTAAGGCCTCGCCCTACCTATTCGACCCGACCCAAGGCCTCAACCTACCTATTCGACCCGACCCAAGGCCTTAACCTAACCATCCGGCCTGACCCAAGGCTGTAACCTAACAACTTGGCCTGACCCACGGCCGTATCACTTCAATACCATACCCACAATCAACGTTTTATTTTATCCATCCATCCTGTACCTTTGTTCAATCGAGCTCACCTGTTCGTGTTTTAGCATGATTAGGGTCCTTGACTTGATCTGTCGACCAACTTTGCCTTAGACCTAGACTGTGAAGTTTATTCTCAAACCAAACCAACCATTTGGTTACTGCCGAACATGCTAAACATTCCTATACCTTACATGTTATATACCCTGGAGCTACTTCCTATGCCTTGGGTACCCAGGATTATATAACCCTTGTTTGGATAACTATCGACCCTTTGCCTATACATTGCTGGTTTGCTTGCCAAATCGTGTACCCTAGTCGCACTATTGCATTTCAACATGCGTCTGCTGCCTTGGACCTACCCCACCACCTTACCATCCCCTCTACACCATTTACCCTTTATCAACCCTATCCCTGATTTCACATTCTCTTAATCTGTGATAGATTTGAGGGGGATTACCTATACCCTTACAAGGAAACCACTTCATATTATTGTCCGTGCAGCTTTACAAAACAAGCTACATGACATAAGGGGCTAATGTAGACAACCAAATTTGTGTCTTACGACCCTTATGGACCCGCATCTCATCTCGCAATATAACCTCATCACCTAAACCTTATACAATTATTATTAATTACCTTGTTAATGGATAAATCCACATCACCTTACTTGCCACCCTCATTTTGCCACCTTCATCATGACCTAGCCCTAACCCTAAACTAACCTAATTAAGACTCATAACTTGGTCCACACCTACACCCATGACTAAGGACCCCTTTCTCACACCTAAAACCGACCTTCTAGTCACTTGACCAAGCCCGCAGCTAATCTCTCGGGAGAAAAGCAGGGAAGGTGGGCTATTTTACTAAAAATAGCCTACTTTTTCCTTACCGATGTCGGTTCCTACTCGACCGCCGTCGGTTACGTAACCGCCATCGGTTCCCTATAAATGGCCTCCCCAAACCAAAAACAAAGGATCAGAATTTCATTTTTGGATCAGAGAAAAGGATTCTTTGAATCAAGAAAGAGCATCAGGAGCGATCGAGAAAACCCAGATCTTTACTTGACTGAGCAGAGACAAGTGAAGAGACAAGGAGAGTTAGCAGCAAGGGAGAGCAAGCCCAAGACTGCAACTGGATACCAGAGCCCTGTGATACTCAGTTGATTTGATCTGCTGTGTGTCAGACCATCCCTACCTCAGTTCTCCTTTGCCATCAGAGCTCTTGGACTGCATCTCCGGTGAATAATCAGTAAGCTACTTCTTGCATGTACTCTTTAATAACATTTCTTTGACTTTTTGAATCATAAGTCCTCCACAAATCCATTCTTGGATCCACTACCCAACGTGTCATTGCATCTAATTGTCATTCATCTACCTCTCATCACCCTATTTCCTAATATTACTATATACAGCCCTACAAATAAACAACTACCAATAACACCACCACCCCAAAACAACTAACCTTCAGATCCTAGACTCTACCGATATCGGTCATCAGTAACCGCCATCGGTTATCAGTAACCGGCATCAATTATACTAACTATAACCAATAACCAGCCTTTCCCCTACCCAGTTCAACAAAGCAATTTAATTGATATCTTATAGTTTTTTGTGTTGATTCATATTAGTAGGGGAACTGACCACCTTCAAAAGGAAGTTTTATATTTCCTGGGCCCAAGGCAGTAGTATTTTTTCCCCTCATTTATTGTCTAATTAAAATCTTGTGGTCTTGTGTTCTTATTTGTAGGTAGTCCTTCCAAGACAAAAAGGAGTTCTTCGCAGTCAGTCTGATCTTTCTCTACGGTACGCGCACATCATCTCGACATTCTACAGGTATTCCTCCTAGCCCCAACCCTTATCTGTTTCTAAAAGGAACGAAACATTCCGAGTGAAACATGATGTAATAATTGTCTCATTAAAGAAGATTTGTTTTAATGGAATAATTATTGGAATGCACTTCTTTTTAAGGCTTAGTGTTTATCATGTTCAGTTCATTGAACTGACCCGTGTTAGCAATTTTTCAGATGGACTTCGTAAGTGATAAAGAAGGCAAAACTTACATGATACATTGGCTGATTTAAGTCTATTTTTGTGATGAACTCTGATTTGTTCTTGAGACTGTATTGGAAAATAAAAGTAGTATTCTTTTATAATTAATACAGTTGTTTATGCAGTTTACCCTAAATGCATAAGTTTTGTAAATGTAAAGGTTATAAAGATAAATTGAAAAGTGGAAGATTACCAGTATTGGTTTGTGTAAATACTTTGCATTTGTAATGAAAAAGATGGGTCCATCTTGTTGTCAATCTTCATATTATGTGTATATAAATGGTTAAATTTTAACAAGATTGGATCAAGGGATTAAGTTCAATCTCCTTACTTATGATACAACTTGTAAATTTAGTAGAATGTGATTTTCGTTATATAAACTATAAATCATAGTAATGTAAAGTAGGATGAACATACTTAATAAAAAGAGTGGTTAAGAGTGGAATAGACCCTAGTGCTATACATATAATGAAGACTCTTCATCTTTCATAATTGTTCATAAATCATATAGAATTTATAACATGACTTCAATTTATCAGACTTCATTTGTTATGAAGTCTAATTTATTTTAGATTTCTTCTGGCACTTGACTTCTAAAAAGTTAATGTACTTTTTACATATGAAATATTATAACACTGCACAATTATGTGTAACCAACAATAACTAAATATTCAAAAAGTAAAGCGGAAATGATATAACAAGGTTCTTAAGGGCTAAATGAATCAATTTAGAAAAGAACTTACGGAATGTTGGATTATGGATTAGGCAGGGTGGCTGAAAATCTATTTAAATAATCCAAATTAATTAATCTATTAATAAATTCCTTGCATATGTACATCTCAATGAGGCTTTTTTGTAAGATGTTGGCACACACCAACTACAGGGTTGTACCTTCCAGAAGGTTTAGGGATCTTCTCGAGGATATAATGATGCAGTTGACATGTGGCAATACCCTTCTGCATTGATCATCTAGATCTACACACATTGGACTTGATCTTAGTTTATCTCTAGATCTAGCTAGTAACATGGTTAATATATTGGAGTAGCCCTCTAAATCTTAAGGAACATTGGCACACGGGGTTGACTTAGGTCGAACCAATATGCCAACTACCCTAAGTTGTTCGAGGAGCCTCCCCTTATCATAAAATATGTTGTTAACTCGAACTAGGGTTAAAACATGGGCAAGTGGATTGACGGAAGTCAGTGAAAGACATTCTAGATAACAATGGGGTGAGGTGAAGGATGTATTATGGATTGATGAGTATGCCATCAAGGAATAGTAATACAAACAGTATGTTAGAAATCTTTGGCCAAGTATCGCAAGTTGTTTAGTTGCGTTGTCCTATGTCACCTCGTCTAAGGCTCGTGATGTTTGATAAATATTGGTAACCAAATATTCAGATAGAATCCTTAGACAGATCACTCATTACCCTAAACATGGTAAGAACAACCAAGTATATGTAGTGTACAATAAATTATTCAATACTTGATTTTTAACATGAATACCCAGGTAGTTTACTGAGTCACGAAATGAATAGATCAGTAGTACACTGAGTCATTATAGTTATATACGGTTATCTGTTATATGAATGGTTGATAAAGAATGTGTGATCTAAATTATGAACTTAGATCAGAGAACATTATTAAAAAAAAATTCCCTTGTTTATAAAAGTCTTAAAATGGGAATGTTACATCTTTGTATCGGAGCTGAAGGTTATAACTCTTGGACCTATTGGGTCCACAATCTTATTGAACTTAAATTTTCTTGTACAGAAAATGGTGAGAATAAGAGGAAATGTAGGAAATATCCCTCCACCTGAAGAAGGAGTGGCAACTGCCCAGAAAATTGATGAGATCCTTTCTACCCTGTTGGACAAAGGAGATCATTTGACTTTGCTTGAGTAGCAAGTAATGGGTAATGAGGAGGAAGAAGAAGCTGACAACACTAATCAGCCATCTCTAGGTGACAATGCCATTGTGGGTGTTGATAATAACAACATTAACATACCTGCTCAACTTGAGACCAAAAAGGCTAGGCTAGTAGTAGAACTCACTAATGACATAAAAAGAATAAGTCCACCCAATTTTGATGGCACCACATTAGGAGATGGAGATGAGAATTGGCTCAGTGAAATGGAGAAGTACTTTTCAATAAGGAACTTCTTAGAGGAAACCAAGGCTATATGGGGAGCATATCAGCTTTCCCATTAAGCATCTTCATGGTGGGACAACAGTAAGGCTGAGTTAAATATTGATGAAACTAACATCACTTGGATCAATTTAAAGTTATTTTAGACAACAATGTCTACCACAACTCTACTATGATTTGAAAATGACTGAATTTCAGAACTTAGCTCAAGGAAAGCTAACAGTAATTGAGTATTGGGAATAATTTACGAAACTCCTCAAGTATGTGCCTCAGTTATCCAAAACTGATGAGAAGTTGAAGATATAAAAATTCATTATGGTATTGAATCCCATTATAGGGGGAGAAGTTGATGTTCACATCCCAACCACTATGGAAGGGGTTGTTGAAAAATCCATAAGGCACAAACATAAATTAAAGGCTATTTCTACTCATAAAGAGGAAGTAAGGAAACAAGTTCCAAACCCATCTTTAGGTTCTCTTGCACCTAAAAAGGGACCATGGAAGAAGTTTGGTAACAAAAGCAAGTTTTCAGCTGATAATAATAAGAATGCAATAACGAATAAGACTACTAGAAATGCATGGAGTAATTTTGCCAAGAATAATAACAACAGACAGAAGTCCTATGGAGTTAAGAATAATAGCTATAAGACTGGAAATAACCTTGAGTCTAGAAAGGGACATGTAGGAGGTTATAATTGTGGTAAGGATCATTACGTAAATCAATGTCCTTTGAAGAAGGATTATGGTAACACACCAGCACAAGATACATGTTGCAGTAGCTAACAAGCATGTTGAAAAGTAAACTACACCTATAGAAGTTCTTGGTAAGTTATTGGGCATACCTGTAACTATTATTTTTGATATGGGTGCTACTGAACGTTTTATTTCTAGTAAAATTTCTTCGAAACTTAAAATAAAATATGGGAAAATGGATAAATCTTGGAATGTACATTATGGTAATAATGTTGTTCATATAGTTAGTATGTGTCTTTTTGGAGAAATTCTTGAATTACCTAACTTTTCCACTGAGGTTGATCTTTATGTTGTACCTTAGGGTCTTATGATGTACTCATGGGTTAAATTGGTTAGTCAGAACATAATGCTAAGTGGATTGTTTTTTTTTGGAAAAACGCATTAGTTTTTTAAGAGCTGTTTATAAAACAATAGAGATTCAGGTGGTGAACGTGAATTTCGATTAAAAAAATTGCAACTAATGTAGCTTAAAAAGGCCAAAAATAAAGGATTGTACCTTAATGCAGTGAAAATTTTAGAAACTACAGAAGAAAACATCGATTTCATGGATCGATATCCATTGTTACGAGATTTCAGTGATGTATTCCTAGAAGAATTGCCAGGTCTTCCACCCAAAAGGGAATTTGATTTCATGATTGAGATCAATCCTGGAACTGAACTTGTATCTAAGGCACCATATCAAATTACTACTATATAATTATTAGAGCTTACGATCAATGGCAGAAATTTTGTCTAGGGATGATTATACCAATTGCTTCACCTTGGGGAGCACCTGGATTTTTTGTGAAAAAGAAAGATGGAACACTTAGGTTGTGCATTGATTACAGAATTTCTAAATAAAGAAACAATCAAAAATAGGTATCTGCTCCCTAGGATTGATGATTTATTTGATCAGATGCGTGGAGCATTAGTATACTCTAAGATAGATCTTCGATCTGGGTATCATCAATTATGAATTAAGGATGAGGATATTCATAAAAAAACTTTCAGAACAAGGTATGGACATTACGAGCTTACGGTTTTACCTTTTGGACTAACTAATGCACATGCGACATTATGAATTTAATGAATAATATCTTTCAAGAATACTTGGAAAAATTTGTGCTCATATTCTTAGACGGCATTCTCATATATTCTAAAAGCATTTGAAGAGCATCATGAGCATTTGAAAGTAGTTTTGGAGATTCTGAGAAAGAGACAGTTGTTTAGTAAACTGTCTAAATGTTCTTTCTATGACACAGAAGTTCACTATTTGGGTCATGTAATAAGTAAAGAGGGAATTTCTGTAGATCCTTCAAAAATTACAGCTATAACAGAATCCTGCACCAAAGAATGTACATGAAGTTAGAAGCTTCATGGGACTTGTTAGCTACTATAGGAAATTGTAAAAGACTTTTTCAAGGTAGACTACACTAATAACTTCCTTACAAAGAAGGATAAAATGTTTGCTGGAGTGAAAAATGGTGAATTACCATTTTAAACCTTGAAGGAACAGTTAACTTCTACACCTATTCTTGCCAGTACCAGATCCTGATGGAGATTTTATGGTGGGAATTGATGCATCTAGTGAAGGTCTAGAAGGTATTTTGTTACAAAGTGGTCATGTTATGCATAAAAGTAGGAACCTTCAGTTACATGAGTTGAATTATGCTCCACATGATTTAGAGCTTGTTGCCATTGTTCATTTGCACTTCAATTTTGGAGGCATTATCTATTTGGTAACCATTTGAGTTGAAAACTAATCATCTTGGCTGAAGTACATTTTTCATTCAACCAATTTGAATGCAAGACAATGAAGATGGTTTAGAGTGTGTCTCAATATGATTTTGACATAAGTTATATAAGGGTAAAGAAAATAGAGTGGTTGATGCTCTAAGTCGTAGGAAGTTACAATTTCTGCTCTTATAACACTAAGAAATTAGTTTAAGGATGAAGTAAAAAGTGTTATGGAATTTGATTCCTACTTTAAACAAGTAAAAGTAACACTTGCTATAGATTCTAATGATTTAAGGTATAAAGGTTTTCACCTTTGATAAAGAAGGAATCTTATGATTTTAAAACAGAGTTTATGTACCTTTGCTTAATGGTTTGAGAAAGAAATTGTTAGCTGAATTCATAATTCACCTTTCTCTAGACATTGAGGCATTACAAAGATGCGTGCTAATATAAAACAACAATATTTATGGAAAGGCATGAAGAAAGATGTTATAATTATGTAACACATTGTCTTAGAGTGTCAACGTGTTCAGGTGGAACATATGCACCTAACTAGTTTATTGTATCCTCATATCATATAACCACAGTATAAATGGCAAGTAATAAGCATGGATTTTGTATAAGGGTTACCTATGTCAAGAAATAAACATGATGTTATTTTGGTAGTTGTTGATAAACTAACAAAAGTGGCTCATTTTATTGCTGGAAATCTGAAGGATCGATTCACATGGTTTTGGCTATACGATTTGTACCCTAGAAACTTTTTAGATTACATGGGGTACATGAATTAATCATATCCGATAGAGAACCTAGATGACCGTCAAGATTTTGGTAAACTCTTAATGCAGCTCTAGGAACTCCGATAAATTTCAGTTCTGCATACCACCCGGAAACGGAATGGACAGACTTAAAGGAGTAATCAAGTTTTAGAAAAGATATGTTACCAAAATGTATTGTATGGATCAGCAGTAAGGTGGGAAGAATATCTCCGCATTAGTTGAATTTTCTTACAACAATACATATCTGCTTCTCTTACTATGGCACCTTCGAGGCACTTTAATGGTGAAAAGAAAAATCCATAACCCCTGTTATTGGGAATAACTAGAGGGATATATAGGTAATTGGACCTGAACCCTTACAGAAATCGAACAACAAGTTAAGTTAATTCATGAACGCTTGAAATAAGTAGTAGATAGAAAAAGAGTTACGCTAAATGATAGGGTTGATAGATTGAACTTGGGAGAAATTCTTTCTACGGGTTAAAACCGACAAAGAGTTCTATAAATTTTGGCAAGGCTATCAAGGTTATCACTTGTTATGTGGGACATTTTGAGATAGTTGAAGTATCCACCTGTGCATATCGTTTAGCATTACCTCCTGTTGTTGTCATGAATGCTGAATTGTTTCCATATTGCCCTGCTTAATAAATATGTTTTCAATTTGTCACACATATTAATTGGAATTCCTTGTAGGTCCAAACCTAAGACATCGTGTAAACCCATTCAGTGGTTTGGAAAATTACTAGTTTCATTTACGAACTTTGGGAATAATTCAATTAAGGCGCCATGGGACCACTTTTAACGAGAGAGTGCAACTTGGGAAAACTAAAACATATAAATGATTTTTCCTTATCTATGTGAACCATTGATTTTGTTTAATGATAAAAAATTATGACTTATCTTATATGGACATTAAATATGCCAGTTTTGGACAGATATTTATTTTATTTGATAGACAATATTACTGGCAATTTCGTGAATTATAAGAGTCTAATATATTTAGAGCTTTGTAAAAAAGTGAATGAAGTGATTGTCCTGATTTAGATTGGTTAAAAAAATGTAAATCATCGGGATGATAATTCTTTAAGGAGTGGAGCATGTAACCCTTGACAATATTATTTCCTCATTTACATTTCAAGTGTTGCATTGTTTGTCCTTATAAAGATGTGTTCTTCTTTTGAATTATGGAGATCATGCTGATATGGATAAATCATATTCTGATCTTAAATCCTTTGACTGAATTGGAATGGCTTTCTTAATCCATTTTTTAATTTCTTGTAGGTGGTTCCAATTTGGTTTTAAGAATTGTAAACTTTTCTACTAATCTAACTCATCCTTGGATCAATATTTCAGTGATCCAGAATGGTTCTAAAATTTGGCTTTGTAGGAAGACTGGGTAACTGACATTCCAGAATTGATAACAATTGACTGAACTTTGACGATACTAGTTGTTGATTGTTTTTGGAATGAGTTATATTCAATGGTATGTGCATGCGTGATCTTTTTATTCGATTGCACCCGGACACTTTTGACACAAACTAACTGTAGTTGTTCACGCATAGAAAGATCCAGAACCTAAGATAGGTAAAGATCATTACTACCTAAACTTATGGTTACATAAAGAGTTCCCATTCTACATATTTTCCATTCTAACTTTATTCTGTTTGATTGCATCCTAAACTAATACTACCATGTTTATATTATGATCTAACTAATCCAAAACATAGAAACGAAGAATTAACCTAACCTATGGTGAAAAAACTACCTTAGGTAGGCTATGTTAGAGAAGTCCTATTGTGTAAATGTGTTTTGGGTTATAAATAACCTAAGGTCTCACCTAAACAATTTAATCTACCCTAAACTAATGGGTTTGAATGGGGAATTAGGTGGTCACATACATAGTGGGCGACGGTTTCCGACATTAAAAATGTTGATAAGGTTTTATTTTTGGAGGTACTACCATTTTGGTAGGGGTTAGCAAATTTGTGGAGGCTTAGGTGGAGTCCACTAAATGGATTCTTTGTTAGATTTGATTTGGCAATGACTAAGAAATGAGATGTTGTGGCAAAGGAAGATAGTCTGGGAAAAGAAGGATTTAAGGAAGTTTGTTTTTGGTCTTCATGCTCAAACTACCTTGAAGGCATCAACGGTTGGCTGTGGTTGTTTCACTTTCATGGTTCACACACCAATTTTCCGCTCTGCCTGCTCACTGGTTTTTTGAACCATCAATAGAACTACAAACTGATGGCTATTTTTGAGGTTTTAAACCTAGTTTCAATTCGTTGAATATATATTAGGCATTATGGAAAAAGAACATGGTTCTTTGATTTTCGTGGAGAAAGTAGAAGTTTTGAGGCTCGGCCGGAGATT